>JALBCR010000811.1:0-387587 GCA_030710515.1 Abscondita cerata | reverse complement strand
CTCTATTATTTAGGTACGTTCTCTTTTTAGCATTCCTTCACTCTAGTCGATTTATTCTGCTTCTTCAATTCTTAAATTATTGTCTCTGTGATATTTTCTCTCTTTTTTATTTCATTTTGATTCTAGGTAATTATTGCAACATCTTTCATTCATTATAGTTAGCTCATTCTGGGTCTTTCTTTCTTTCTCTGATATAGTTTTAAGATCTTCTCCTGCCTTATGACTTTTTAAACCATACTGTCTCTTCACTTATGTCTCTTTATGTCTGTATTTACCACCACTTATTTCTTAAGTTCTGATTCTTCTCGTTTTCAATGTAAAGGGTGTCCCAAGACTAACTTGAAATTTAAATATCACACTGTTTCTAAATTGAATAACTTTCTATGGCCTCGTCTGGAAGATGTGAACCTCAACAAGATGGGGCCCATTCCACACTGACAGGGAGAAATTCACTGGTCTTGTGATTTCTCATTATTGTGACATGGATTTACTTGCAAGATCCTGCCACTGGACTTTTTCTTTTGGATAGAGTCTTGCTTAAGGATAGAGTCTACACCAATAAACCACAAACAGTTGATCAACTAAAAATGTGATAAAGTCATCATTTTAAAAAAAGGATCACAGTGTGCAGTAGGAGTCATGGAATAATTTTAAGGTTTCTATTTTATATTTATGTTAATGAATCGTTGAATTTCTAAATGCACAGATGTTATTTTGAATTTAAATCCCCAAGTTCCAGTTGGGACACTCTATATGTACCTACTACATATTCTTACTGTCGTCACCCTCGAACACATTCATAATGTACTATTCCTGTAGCACTTCCTCCACTTCATGATTCATTAGTCTACGAGATTGCTTTTTCTCATCTTTATCCCATCGTACATTTCTTTACCATTTTTTTTTGAAAAATTCTTGATTGGGCTTAGTAGACTTTCATTTTCGTCACTCGACCTTTATTGAATATTTTTTTCTTTTTCGGCTTCTGTATTTTCCAATCAGGCATTTACATATATGTACTGTTTTTCTGTTCTGTTTCTCATCTCCTGCTTGTCAGCAAATCAACGTCAAATTACATTTGGATTTGAAATCAAATGCATTTGAATATAAAAATGTATTTGTACCGCTGTTTATCTATGATTTGTACCCCCATAGATTTTTTATATGTTGTTCCTTGTAGTTTCTTCATTATCATTCAAACACACATCACCCCAAAATCTTAGTGGACAAATTTAGCAAAAGAAATTGAATAATAGTAAAACGGGATGATAACCTCGCAGATTTTTTATGTGTTGTTCGTTGTATTCCCTTCATTATAACTATTTTATAACCCACAATTCAAACCAGCCCAAAATGCCGTCAAGGAGCACCAGTTTTTTTAAGTTCAAAAATTTGAGCAGATAACTAAAAAAATCGCAAAAACGGCATTGTAGTTTTTTGTATGTTGGTCCTTGTAGTCTAGTTCATAGAAAAATAATCGAAGGTTATAGAACGGAATCTGTATGATAAAATGTTGTACGTTGTAACGTAGCTGTTGTTTCTCTTGCACCTCTAACTTTTATCGGCTGTTATGTTAGTTTTGTTAAACCGTTTCTTGATTTCTCTTAAATTTCTTCCTATCTTCTCTTTCCCGCCTCCACGTCCTTCTTTTCAAATCAATCGAATCAAATTTATTTGTCGCCTTTAAATTAACAAATTTATCGGGTTATTTAAAATAGCGAAATTTAACATATTAAAGAAATTAATTGAATAAACATCTGGACCCACTTCTTTTCATTTTTAATTCCTTATTCTATCTTTTTTCTATCATTTTCCTCTTTCTTCTTCTTGTACCCCTCTAACAGATCTCTTCCTCGCACATCCTCTCTTCATCTGTCCTCCAATACATATTCACATTTTTCTCCATTTCCTTAACTAATATTCTCTTCCATGCTTTTCCTTTCTGTTAAATATATGGAATTCTATCCACTATTAATTCTTTGTACTTGTGGTTATACCGTTAGCGTTTTTATTTCATCTCTTTCGTAATATGGTTTTCTACCTTTTCCCTATTTTACTTTTTTGTTTGTCTATCTCTTTCCAACATTGGGTCTCCTTCTTCTTAATTCTCAATGCTCTTCTTTCTGTTATTTTTTTCTAGTTTTAGCTCCTCTTCTAATAAGTATCACGGAGTACCTCTATCTAATCCTGACGTCCATCTCCAGTATGTTTGCAGTATTTTTTCCATCCTTCCTATCACGCTTTTAACTAGCATTTCAAACTTTCTCTTAACTATGTCTTTTACAAATATTCTTCCTTCTATTCCCCATACTTGTCCTAATATTTTATTTCTTTTGGGGTTTAGTTCTTATTTATTATTTGATACTTATCTTTGTTATCATAATTATGTATCTCAGAACTTTTCTTTACTTTCTCTATACAACCATTTCATTTTTTTGCCTCTTTCTTCTTGAATTCTACAAGATTCCAAACCGAGCTTCTACAGCACTTTCAAAATGTGAGTAAAGTTGTAGAAGCTCAGTTGCACTTGTATGGAAGTGATGGAAGAAATTTTGAAAGACTCAATTAAATAACCAATTAAATTAAAATTGGTTGTTTAATTTTTGAAAAAAAAATTAGTTTTATTGATTAATAAAAAATTTTTTCTGAAAAATTTCAGTCAATTTTTGAAATAACTTAGTCATAAAAAGAACTTTTATTTCTGACCGGGATATTATAAGCTTATATCGTCATAGTTACGCTATCAATAAAGAGGGTCATAACTCCCTTGGGACATTATAGATTCTATAATTCTCTCTATCTTTCACAAGTAAAAATAAAATAAAAAATGCTAATATACATATATGTGTATATATTTATGAAATGAAAACTGAACCATATTTTATTTATTCGCGTCATTGGTACATTTTTTCCGTTTTAAAAATGAACAATACTTTATTGAAATCAATCAGAAATAAATTTATCTATCTACCACGGGAATTAATGAGCCCTTAATAACCTTAGGCAATTGCCATCGGTAATTAAGGCTCTTATAATTCCCCTTGATACATAAATAACTATAAAATGAGATGGGGGCTGTTGGGAGGAGGGCACTGACGTTTCAAGGTCAAATTTGACATTAAAAGACGTCACCATAAAACATAAATTTTCCCAAAACAAAATAGTAAAGTAATACGTTATATGTGGCTCGGTTAGTGGAATGCACTGTAAAAACGTAGAACTAAGTAAAGTGGGTTGCACAAAAAAACTAAACATTTTACCGGGTGGTCCAAATTGGTTGTCAGAATAGGACATTTCGGTAACCATAAGAGGTAGAAAAAAGTCTCGATCTCTTTTTTTAAGAAATGTTTAGTGGTGAAAACAAAAATTATTTATCCTTTTTTTGTTTTTGTTTTATAGCCAAAACTTGAGTTTTTTTATTTCTAGCTAAAACTTCCTAACTCGGTTGCCTTTAAAGATACGAAGAAACCGCTTTTACATTGTTAAGGCACTTTTATCAGTAGAATCGATTACTCAAATCAGATTTTTAGTTTATGCCTTTATTTCTGGCCTACAGCATAAAATTGATTTTTTTAAAATGTAAATCGTAGTAGGCAATGACATAGTTAAAGAGAGTGTTTTTCTCTTTTCAAAATGTATATTTTATGAGAGCTAAATTTATTATTTATTTATCAAAAATAAATAAACTAATTATCTGCATTTTTAATGTAAAATTATCATTTAGATGGCTATGATAAGAACAATTGCAATTAACAGTTGGTTCTACTATCAGAGTAAACATTTATTCTTATGTTATTATTATGTTTCTCGTTTTTCCATGTTAAATAAAACAAATAAAATAAAATGTATCTCAACCATTTACTATGTAACTGTGTAAACGATTAACACACGTGTGTATTTATTAAAGAAACGTATTTGATGACTGTTTATTAAACACAATTCCTTATACAATATCATAAAAGAACTAAAAATTGGTTAGATTAAATGTTCAAACTGGCCCCCATTATTGTCCAAACACAACTGACACCTTCTACTCACACTTGCCATTGAATTATGAATATGAATGTTAGAAACCGAATTTAGGCATTCTTCAAAACTTTGAATTAATTCCTGAAGATTATTGTGCGGAATCTTATACAATATCGTATCGGACCACCAGTGCGCGTTATTTCTATTAAAAATGCCTGCGCTACTAATGTGCGCTTCGTCTGTCCATATAATATTTCTGGCGAAAAATTCATCGTGGTGTTGTTTTTCTAAAAACTATCGACAACATTCTAAACGGCGGTTATAATCACCTGCATTAAGGTGATGTACCTTTCTAATCTTATATGGTATAAATTTATTATTTTTTTAATTCTAAGTGAACGAACCCGAGATACACCAGCTTCATGTTCTATTTGACGGCTAGATATTTTCGGATTTTCTACAGCAGCTGCCAAAAAGTTATCTGTGTCCTCTTCTTCTTCTTCTTTAAAATACTTTTTTGGTCATGGTTTGTCGAAAGATCCGTAATTAGTTAAGTTTTCCTTCACCCTACTAAATATTCTGCTGTTAGGTTGCCTTCTCTCAGGATACCGATTAAAATACAAGTCAGCACGTCTGCGGCATTTTTATCTGATATAATGTTTTAAATCATAGGCTACTAAATCATAATTTTAAACTAAAAATGCAAATAATGCTTTTTTTTATTTTGATACATAACTAGTAAATATCGATACCATAAAGTATACCTTTTTGAAAAGGGGAAAAAATACTCCTTCGAACTACCTTATTGCCTACTACGATTTACATTTAAAAAAATCAATGTTATGCTCTAGGTCAGAGATAAACGCAAAAAGTAAAAATCTGATTTGAGTAATCGATTCTGCTGATAAAAGTGCCTTAATAATGTAAAAGCGGTTTCTTCGTATCCTTAAAGACAACCGAGTTAGGAGGATTTAGCTAGAAATAATAAAACTCAAGTTTTGGCTATAAAACAAAAACAAAAAAAGATAAATAATTTTTGTTTTCACCACTAAACATTTCTCAAAAAAAGAGATCGAGACTTTTTTCTACCTCTTATGGTTACCGAAATGTCCTATTCTGACAAGCAATTTGGACCACCCGGTACAAATACATTTCAATCATGTAACATTAATTTCAATGTCGAATTTTATCGGAAGATTAAGAAAATTGGATGAACAGTTAAACGTTAAACGCTGTATTCAATAGTGACATAAGTTTTTTTTTTAATCTTTAGGGATCTCACCCTACTGACGGCTTTTATTTCGTGTTTCGTATTTAGGTGTGTGTAAAGACCTTTTAGAGACACCTTATATGAAAGACTTAGAGGAGGAACTACGTAAACATCAAATGAGGGGAATACAAATTGGAAAAACAATCCTAATAACACTAGCCTATGCAGATGATTTAGTGATTTAAGACAAAAATGAAGTAAAATTCTAGAGCACATAATTATGGGGACTGGGAAAACGTGTTTTTTGGAAAGATAGGGATAAGAGAAAAGTGACACAGGAAAGATATTGGAGGTGGACGCTCGGAATGGAAACTGGAGAAAAATAGACTAGGAGCAGGAAAGAATGAAGAATAGAAAAGATAGTGAAATTTTGTATGTTATGTTATGAAAGATATAGAATTAGAAAAAATAAATCATCAACCGAATCCATTTTTTCCTGAAAAGTTATTTTTAATCTCATATATCGATTTTTGTCAAGAGGATTAAATTGTAGCGCGCAAAATCTCTTGCAAAACAGTATCTATGGTTTGCTTGTACAGGGTGTTTCATTTTCGATGGTTTTTGGGGGTTAATCGGCTAATCGTTTTTCACGAACCTTGGCTACCTTTTTCAAGAAACAATTGATCGTGCATTTGAAACTTTCGTAGCCCTCTTCGTTTCTGAGCTACAAGTCGTTTTTGAAAATTTGTCGTTTTGGGACCCCACTAGCAGTTTCGTTGCTTTTGGAGTTTAGCAAACGGGAAAATAGCACCTTATGTAAAATTTTCTTATTAAACCCCCTATATATTATTCGTTCATGGAATTCCTTATATTTTAACCTTGTCAACTATATATTATAACGTATATTTATTTTCAGCAAAACATTCGCGATTTATTCTTTTTTTTTTTGATTAAACGTTTTCTTTACCTAAAAGTACTTTAAACGTATTAATTAGCCACTCTGTATAACCGTTGATCACTTTTTTTGTGTTTGTTCTAATATTTTATTAAGAATTCAATTATCAACCTACTTATTTTCTTTTTTTGCAAACTCCTTGCATCAAAGTAAGTATAAATGCACCATTAATTGTTTCTTGAAAAAAGTGAAAACCGTATCGCTCTACGATTAGCCGTTTTTGAGATATCCCCAAAAACCAGTTATAGCCGATCTAAGAAATTTAACTGTTTTTGCGATTATGCCTAGCCCTGTCAATTGCGCTCATTGCGGTGAAATTCGGAACTTGAAAATAATTTCCAGGTTTTTTTAGTAATAAAAATTTTTTTACCTAGTTTCTATACCCAATAGTTTTCGAAATATCGTCTCGTACCAAGCTTAATAAAACAGTCTGTATGTATATACAGTTAGATAAGGAGATAAGATAATCTAATCAGAAAGACATTTGAAGTACAAATTGTCCTTTATTTTGATATTTTGCATATTTCTTAGGTGCGAGTGGTGCACTCTTGGGATGAGGGATAAATGTTTCTTTCTTTCTCTCTATATCTGAAAGACACTTCTACAAAGTTAATACCACGAAATAGTATTGAAGCGACATCTTACAGAATGAACAAACTATCCGAATCTATATGCAGCCTTATAACATTGAAAATGAATTATAAGATAGAATGGATTAAATTATTAAATATTTTAAAAGGGAATTTAATAGAGAAATATCACTTCATTAAACGTGCGTGTTTATCATTGAAATGAATACATATGTATTTCTTTGTAGCTGATATGCGTTATAACTTAAACTTAAATATTTTATCTAATCGCAATAGCATTCTGTACTTAGTATAAAATTGACAACATTTCGTAAATACCACCGCTTCTTAAGAATCATATTATTATTTAAACAAATAAATAAGGATCTTTTTAAATTATTTAATATTAATTGACCGATATTACGTTTTAAATGGAAAGTGTAATTATTTTTAGTGTGAAGAAAACCACGGCTTATTTGTTAGACCGCCCCAGGTTGTGTTTTTGGATGAAAATGGGAAACCAATACCAGTGGATATTAATACTGCAGAGATGGCGGAAGTGCTAAGCAACGCAGTCGCCAAAGCACGTAAGTTTGGAAAATTTTTCCGCATTATTTTTTTTGTCAATATGCTAATCTAACAAATTAACCCTTACCTTAGTATTGCAGCCAAACCAAAACCGACTACGTAAGTTGTTCTTGTGTTAACATTGCGAATTTCTGTGTTTTCGGCGTATTCATCAATCTTCATAATTTTAAAATTATTAACGAGAAAGTTGTATGTTTCTTTCTGTTTGTAGTTTATGAAAACACAGAATATAAATCAATCGACATCTTTTATTGCAATTTTTCAATTTTGTTTATACTGCTTGCTGCTTGGATAGAGTTCGTAGGAAATCTCCACAAAAGAATGTGCCTTCTTTGTCAGCGTCAAGGTATTACACATACAAAACAAAAAAAAACAATTTTTGACTGTGTTTGTTACAAAAACTTAGTTCATTAACTGTTAAATGCATTCGTTTATTTACCTACGTTTTTTGCTTGTGAGATTATAGGTAACTGCCTGTTTTCAAATATTTTTGCCTGTATGGTTGTACACGTAGACTAGAATCCTTTAGTTGGGACATTCTGTATGGACGATTATTTTTTATTTGAATTTGGTTTTTGATATCACTATACTATCAAAGTAAGAAGCATAGAGTCGTGAATTTGAAATTATTGTATAATTTTAGAAATTAAATTTGTAATACGACAAGTAAGTGGTCGACATCTAGTGAAACAACCTCGTAATGACGTAGTACGAATAGTAATCTATAAAAATTTGCCGAAAAATGAGTAAACTGCTCTATTGCTTTTATTTAAATAGTAATTAGTAATAATAGCAATAACTATGGTGTTGTGTGCCAGATAGTATACGTCTGTGCCCTTTTTGATGGAAGTGGAGAAAATAAAAGTTGCCAGTCATTGCTTTAAGGTAACTTTTCCCAACCTAGTGTTTTTTTCTTCACTTCCATTAAAAAGGGTCCAGACGTGTACTATCTGGCACACAATACCATCAATACATTTGGAAGATCAAACAACTGAAACTTCAGTAACTATCGTTGTTTAGGATTCTGTGTGGAAATAGTTTGATTAACGGTTCATGTCAGTTTCTAATTGAAAAAATATTTGATTTTGTAAAAGTAAAAAAGTTATTTTTTCTCTGTTGTCAGTGACTTCGTACATACAAATTTAAGTTAGTTAACGTTAAAACTTCATTACTCTGTTAGTTGAGAGTTTTCTTTAAGAGATGAATTTTTTGATGAACTTCGTCTTCTAGAGAAGATCTGAAACGTACAGAAGTCTACAACTAAACAAAATAAAGAAGCTTGACAATATTTTAGAATGTATAGTCGTAAAATTAATAAAAGAAATCTGTTGCGAATATTAAGGTATGGCATAATTGTATCCGGGCGTACAAATTAATTAGTAGCAAAACGAAAAAAGAACTAATTAGTATTACAGAACGAGAAAGAATGTAAGTTTCACCGTGCATAATATTTTTTTAATACCACGTATTACATTAAATAAGAAGTATGTCCGTATAAAATTGTACCAGACCCGTGTACGTACGTAAATATAATGACAGCATTACTACAAAAAAAATGTTAAAAATGCGTCTTTAATAGTTCCAGGATTTCTCTTGCAAGCAGCCGCCAATCGTTAGCTGGAAGCCGTCAATCTTTAGCTGGTAGTAGACAATCCTTAATCGAGAGCAGAAGTTATGTCGCTTCACCTGCCGTTGAAAAATTATCGGAACCAGAAACACCTAGTCAAATACCGAAACGCGCATCGTTTGTCGAAGTACTATGTTACATATTAACTACTAGATCTGATCTTTAAAATTTCCAGACTGGCTTCGTCGAAACACTTAAACCGCAGTTTACTCCAGGACAAGCGATGAGCACTAGTTCTCCACCACAAATGCCCGTCGAAGAAAAACTATCTCATTTACAACTTCAACAGGAACTCGACAACAGAACTCAACAAATCAGGGACCTGGAGGAAAAGTTGGAGACGTTGCGCATCAAAAGACAAGACGACAAAGAAAAATTGAAAGACTACGATAAACATAAAATTCAGGTAATTGCTACTAATTACAAGCCGGTTTCACTAATCTTATTCTCGTTCAGCTGGAGCACATGCTAGAGTTTAAAAACAAAATTATGGAATCGCAAGCGACGATACAAAGAGAGTTGCAAAAGGCGAAGTTGGAGGCGCGCGAAGCTATTGAAGCGAAAGAAATGCACGCCGATGAAATGGCCGATCTTGCAGATATTGTCGAAATTGCGACGCTGGACAAAGAAATGGCAGAAGAAAAAGCGGAAACTCTTCAGTTGGAATTGGACGCTTGCAAAGAAAAATTGGAAGAGGTTACAATTGATTTAGAAATATTAAAAAATGAAATGCAAGAACGTACAGGAGGTGGACCAGATAAGGAAAAATCGGCTTCCGCGTATGAAATAAAACAGTTGACTCAGCAAAATGCTAGATTGCGCGAAACTTTGGTTAGAATGAGGGATTTATCCGCGCACGAAAAACACGGATATCAAAAACTGCTTAAAGACATCGATCAGAAAAACTCCGAAATTACCGAATTGGGAAGAACTAAAGAAAAATTGAGTTCTCGGGTTGAACAGATGGAACAGCAGATTGCCGATTTGCAAGAACAGGTTGACGCAGCGTTAGGCGCCGAAGAGATGGTTGTCCTGCTTGTCGAACAAAAACTAACTCTCGAAGAAAAGGTGGAGAAGCTGGAAGAGGAGGTTGCGGAATTAGAAGCGTTGCACGAAATGAATAACGAAATCGTTGAAAACAACGCCGAAATCGAAGCCGATTTGAGAGAGGAGCTGGATTTGGCTCACGCGGCTACACGTGAAGTAAATTTGAGTTGATTATTGTAGTTTCATTACTAACACGTTTGTTTTTTGTAGGCTTTAAGAGATCGGGACGCCGCTGTAGAAACCATAGCCGATCGAGAAGCAACCATCGGAAAGTTTAGAGAACTCGTTCAAAAACTGCAAGAGCAGTCTCAAGATCTTCAAAGTCGTTTGGAGAAAGCAAGCAACAAACCAGTATCGACGCTTCCGGAGATTATGGACTTTAAGAAAATGTTTACCGAGACTAAGGCGCACACTAAAGCAATCGATCTTGAACTGAGACGTATCGATATTCAACAGCTTCAGCAACATATTAGATACTTAGCATCGTTCATGCCTGATACGTTTATGAACCGAGGAGGTATATTTGAAATTTTTTAGTATTCGATTTAGTTTATTGTTATTTCTTTAGGCGATTACGATGCGGTTTTGGTGTTACTTTTAATGCCGAGACTGATATACAAATCAGAAATTCTTGTCAGTCAAATTTCGAGTAAATTTCCGGCTGTGGATAAGGTCGACAGGGCGGCTATTGTTAAGGGACATACCATTGAACAGTTTGCGTTCAGATGTCGCTTTTCTCATTACATTTATACATTACAGGTACTAGTAAGCGGAGCTCTTGTGTTGGGTATTAACTTTGAAATGTTGTAGACTATTTTGCACCAGTATCAACACGCATTAGATACCTGTAAACCGGAGGTGTTGTTAAAAGTTGGAGCATCTTATCCAGAAATGGCTGCTCAAGAAAAAGTTATCGACGGTTTTGTAGAATTAATAAAACGCGACCAATTAGATGAAAATATTCACTCTGAGGCTATAGAAAAGTGTGTCAATTACTTTAATACTTTGTATCCCATTCTATTAGGTTACGAAAGTCCACAAAACCATACAGTATTGTTAAGCGATAATATAAAAGCTCTCGTAAGTGCTAGCGATGGAATAAACACGGACGCGGCTGTTATTAGAAATTTAGTTGAAGTAATTTTATCGTCGTGTTTTAAAACTTACTTAAAGTTATGGTTTTAGGGTGGTAACGTAGGGGATATAGTTTTGCTGATGCAACATGTAATAACGACGGTGGAACAAGTTCAGCAGCAGCTAAAGCAAGTGAAACGTCGTCTACCTCCAGATCCTAATGTGACAAACTTAGGTTTGAATAAAGAGGTTGCCGAAAATTTGTACCACTGCAGTTTGCATTCGCGAAAAATTATGAAAACACTTCACGATATTGTGAAGAAATCGATGCTGATAATTGCTGGAGGTAAGAGGTCTATGGTAGCTGCTTTTTGACATGTTAATTTTTTACTATTCGACACACTTTGCCATAGCGGAGAATGAAGTCAAAATGGACATGTCAATAACTTCATAAATTCGCCGTTATATTATATTAACTCAAGGAACAGTTTAGATGTACAGTTCTCGTGGGGACCTAAGCCCTCTAACAACCTTGAAAACGCTACATTTAGTTATCGCATATAAATTATCAATCAATTAGTCGGTTAACCAAGAAATCGGTTGCACTAAATATCACGTGTTTTCCCTTCAACCTTGTTACAACGTCCCTGACGTGCCTCGAAATTTTCCCTGATCTAATCAATTTCATTTTTAGACGCAGATAAATATACTCCACGATCAAATAAAAGATTTGGCGGTAAACGCGAGCGACGCAATATACGAACAAGACGATTTGGGTCCGGTGCAAAGCATCAAAAACTCATTATCGTTTATCGTTACTCAAATCACGCAACTATCGCAATTCCTTCAGGACAATGAATACAACATAACGAGCAAGAACGAAGAAACGGTAAATTCGTCAACAATAACTTAAAGTACGCTTGTAACGTAATTTTTTTACAGCCAATTCCGCCGATAAAAGCAAGAGCTGAAACTGTTAAGAAAGAATTAGAAGAAACGAAAACCTTATCCAGCAAATTAGAAAATAAGGAATCGGACATTAAAGAATTGCGAAAAGCATTAAAAGAGAAACAAGAGCAACTATCGGAAATGACAATTAGAAAAGAACTCGCGGAGAAGAAGTTAGGTAACGTTAATAAGGATTACGAATTGACAATAGAAAAATTACAACGAAAACTAGAGGAATCGCACAATAATCTAAAAAAGAAAGAGAAGGAGTTTGAAGAAGCTTTGGATCATCTTCAAAGCGACATCGATTCGTTGGAGAGCGAAGGGGGAGAAATGAAAGAAAAATTAAAAGTTTTCTCTAAAAAATCGATTTTGGAGGGCATGGTTAAAAGTACTTCGGGTAAGTTGTTTTTGAGATGCGCAACGCCATTAAATTTGAAATTTAGGATCACAATTGTCGTCTTTACAATCTCTCGGGCCAAATCTGCCGGCGGTGGTTCGAGATTCTCCTCTATTAATTAACGAAATAGATCACCTGCGCAAACTCTTTAATTGTGAACGAGACAATAGAATGCAGTTGCAAAATGAGAAGATGTTGGAAATACTTAATTCTCTCGCGCCGTTGCCAACGTTTAAAGAAAAACTCGACGACGCCTTGGAGAAATTGTTCAAGGAAGGGGCAGCTTTGAAACAAGTACTGACTTGAAATTGGAATTCGACCTTTAAAACTAAGTTTTTAGGAAATATTGATGACTGGGTTATGACGCCAAATTTTCCATCGTTTTCTAAAAGTTAAACCAGGAAACGGACCGGTAATTGGGAAGAAAGCATTTTTGCTGAAGAGAACAATAAAATGTCGATTGAAGAAACGAGCTGACGAATTTCGTTGTAAAGTTGCCGCTGAAATCGTTAAACGCAAATTTGGCGGACAAATTGAAACTGATTTTGTTGTTTTCCCAACCATAGAAATGACTAAGGTATTTTTGATTCAAGGTTTTTATGTTTGTATATAATTTGATGTTTTAGGCAATCAACGAAAGCCATCCGATAAAAATTGGTTCGGTCAGAATTCCAAAAACTTATTTGCCCGAATACGAGAAACCAAGAATTGTTAACTTGGAACTTGATTTTATGAATTTGCAGAAACTAATAGGAACATTAACTTGTTAAATTTTCTTGTTGATTATTGCTTCGTTAGATGTATTAACACTTTTGTATCTATTTTTGTATTTATTTTCTTATGGGTAAGTAGACATTTTACTGAATTTTTTAATTTAAACATTGTATCTGCATAATTTACTATCTGTCTTAAGTCAAAAAATATATATTTATTGTTTTCTTTATCATTGTGATTGAGTTTACGAACATTGGGTGTTGTATACTAGTTATCCCTCTTTAATCTTTGAAATTTTGAAAATCAACTCGAATTGTGGACATTCTCATGTCCTGGGCTAACTTATGCTTAATAGAATAAATTATGGTTTATGATAGAATTCAGAACTGATTAGAATCATTTCTGACACATAGTTGTTCAATGGCATTTTCTAACATTTTGTTTTCTAAATACAGTATGACTTTGATTATCTTTTATTTTTACAATAATTTTGTTTCATAAGAAAGTATTAATTGTAAAACAAGTAGCTTGCAATAAATAGGACATTATCTGTGTTAATGTAGAGGTATTGGCATATGGAATGTTTGAGAGTTAATAGTACGTAATAGTAGCAAATCAAATCAATTAAGAGAAACAATCTGTTATATTAGATTTATCTAGGATTCAAATTGCACTGAGTCAATCCTGATTATTGTAATCCTTCAGTGTTTAAAGCATCTCCTCACAGGCCAATCTCCCTGAGGAATCTCAGAGTTATTCCGGGATTCAATGGAGTGATTTCCTTCTGGTTCACGAATTGGTCTCCTAAACTTCTCAATTTTCTGAAAAGTGTGGTGCGAGTAGATGAGCCGAGTGTCATCCCTGACATACAGAGTGACAGCATCTGCATTCTCTACTGAGTAGAGTTATTTCTGAGAGATTTAACCTCGATGATTCTTTTTTGTCATACTTTTCTATTTCCCGTAAGGACAGTATGACCTCCCTGCTAATGACAAGTGGATTGGCCCTTATGTGCTCCACACTTGCAATGGGACAGATGCTCATATTGCTATGAATAAACCAAGCACTCGCCTTTTAGATTTTTTTTTAAATGTGTTATGCTTAATTACTCTGCATCCCAACTAGCTCTTTAGGTTTAAGTTAATTAAAAAAAAAATAAATGTGAAGGAATTTTAACATGCTAATGAATACCAATAAAATATTTAATTCTTCTAATTATTACAAGAAAGGTCAACATTAAATCCAATCGATAACTTTTAATATAGGTCACAGATTTTGACAACTACTTTTACAATATTACAAAAAAATACTACTAAATACCATACTTCTACCTGGATGATGCTGTATTCATGTTCCACGGACACTTCAAAAAGATAATTAATTATTCTCAGTTCTTGACCCCAAAGTTATAAACTATTTTGTAGGTCAGTTCAATTCAAGATCGAATATGTATCCGTCTCGGTTCAATTAAAAATGTTACCCAATTCGTCTTCCAATTGGACATAATTCTTGCAGTAAATAATATAAACTTAATTTTTTTTTACATTAACCACTTTTATTCATTTTTCAAGTCAGTCTACTTCCAACCCTAGTAAATCTATTTGATCAGTCCAACTAACTCCATGTACCTTGCTTATTTTATTACTCTTCTTATAGCAACTTTAATTTATCTTTTAATTTATATTTTTCCTTAATATAATTTTTTTACACGATTTACTATAATTGGTTTAAGTCTTTCGAATTTCTTCTTGTGAGCGAAGGCCACAACTGTGGTTTTGTCGGGGTCTATTTCCAACCCAACAGTTCTAAATCATTTCTCTGTTCTCTTCAATCCGTTTTGCATGAGTTCACAGAGAGTTCCTTCAAAATTTCCTTGCATTACGAAACAATGTCATATGCATAGGTTCGGCAAGGTACTAACTCACATTAGGTAGAGTGCAGAGGAGGTCGTCTACGAGTAGATTCCACATTAGTGATGACGGAACTCCACCTAACGATTCGTATTAACTCATTGGAGTTATCTAGTTTGGCAGCTTGAAATAGTGGGGCCCACTTGCCTTCTTATCCTATCTTTCGCATCGAATCATGCGAGACGTTATCAAGACCCAACTGTATTTACCTACTTAGCTTACTGTTGAGCTGGTTCGAGGCGGTTTCAGTGGATTTACCCACTCTGTATGCAATTCCAGTGTATTGGAGCCCAGGTTAACATCGTTGTTCTGATGTAATTATCTTCTATCTTCCGTAACTTCAGTTTTTTCTCAACTTTGTTGAGCCTTCTATAGGAGTGTTTATAAGTGATTTCAGGCAAACACCACAGATGTTGTTAAGCCAACGTTTCACTTAATAACATCTGTGGTATTTGCCCAAAATCCTCAGAAGTTTCAACAAGGTTGAAATTCATATGAAATCGTAAGGAGTTCTTAACCAAATCTTCCGTAACATCTTTAGAAGTATTGGCGTGAAGCTTATCGGTCTGTAGGCTTTAGGGTTCTTGTGTCCGTCCCAGCTGTTGGTATACTACTCTAGCTGTTCTCTATGTCTAGGGTATATATTCCAACGCCATGCTGTTCCTAAAGATATTTATGAGAAAAGGAGTTAGAAGTTTGGCTTTCTTTTTTAGGTGGATGGGAATTATTCCAGGAGTTTTACACCGACTTATTGTCCATATTTGTCTAACTTGAATGCAAATGATGTTAGTGTCGTTTCAGTCTTCTTCTTATCTATAATGGATTCTGACAGTATGGGAAATGTGTTTTCAGGAGCCTGTACAAGTAGATGTTTACCTTTGCTTTATTAAAAAAACTTCCTCGTTGTCTTTTTGAACTGATTCAGATTTTTAAATTTCACCAAATCGTCTTTTTGCCTGTTTTCCAGTAAGATTGCATTGTAGCACTCTTTGGTTATTTTTGCTTCTGTCCCATTCTTTGTTGTGGGTGTTGGCATCAGACATATGAGCCGGGATATTCTTTCTGCTGCAATACTTACCAGGGCAGGGGCATCCTCCTCCGCTGGTAAGTACGCAGATGTGACGGCTACCTTTAAATTAGAATGAATATAATTATAAGATTATCAAAATGATAATTACTATATACAGAGTTATTCACGGTATACGACACGGAATATTACAGCCAAACTATTCAATAAGAAAAATATATTTGGGATGGATAGAGACCTATTGGAGTAATATTTTTAAATTACTTTCGAAATATACAGGTGTCCCAAAATACACAGAACGTATCAAAGTTGTGTTTTTTCTTATGGAATGCCCTGTATATTATTACATTTTCAGTTTCTACGTTCAAAATAAGAATGGATTTTATAGAGGTTTACCTTACTTAAACCTAAAGGTTTTTGAGATATTTTGTATTTTATGGAAAAGTCACAATTTTACCGATTCATATCTCAGCAACTATTTTTTTTCCAAACTAAATTCGCACTAGTGTCTATGAATTGATCAGATTTTATTTAGACCTTGTGAAAAATCCACTGTCATACACAGGATGTGTACAAATTGAGATTAAATAATGACATGTTTTAAAACGCAATAACTTGCTTGTTTTAAATAGAACACCCTGTATTTTATGCCAACAACAAATGTAAAATGTAATTGTCTATCAAACAATCCTATAGCTAAATGTAGCAGAAGCAGAATTTTTGAGGTGTTTTCCCAATTGACATGTTACCAAATAAAATTAGAAAAGTTAG
This sequence comes from Abscondita cerata, assembly GCA_030710515.1. NCBI lineage: Eukaryota > Metazoa > Arthropoda > Insecta > Coleoptera > Lampyridae > Abscondita > Abscondita cerata. The sequence goes on along the minus strand of JALBCR010000811.1, from coordinate 370,778 downwards.
TAAATAATTTCTCCTTTATTAGTGCAACCATAAAACACACATTACCTTAAATGCCCTGAAGAAGCCCACACTATAGTAGGCGAAACGTTGACGTAAAAAAAGGACCCGTTGTTTTGGTTTTTTTCCACTCCTTTTGAAGGCCCTACACTGTAGAAGACGTTTATAATTCAAAATTAGAAAAGATGAATTAGGTATTTCAAGCCAGGATAGTTGTCCCATAATCAGTCCTGGCTTGATGTGTTTGTTTGAACGTGCTGTAGTATGCAGTTTACTGATGCCGGATAATAAGCCAGCCATATATAGAAGTACTATTGCAGTTGACAGTAACAACACGTCTCTGAAACAGTTACTTCGAAAACTATGTCAATTTGCATAGACGAATTACTAGTAGAAAAACGTGTATGGACCAAGACCATGGATTTTAAGAAGAAAATGAACGTGGATTGCTGATTTACTTTCAGAAAAAACAGAATGAGGTTTGCTTCGTCGAACGCAAGGACAACGAAATTAGGGGTGGGGACACTATAGTAACTCAAAAAATAGAAGGGCAATATACTAAACTATAGTGGATTCAGTCACTAGCTTAGTAGCCTGGAAATCAAGTTAGTTTTGTATTCACGAAAATTGACATACTAGCTTATTAGAGCATTAGCATTAGAGCTTGCTGTGACTTGACAAACTATCTGTGAAACTAGCCTTGTGTATTCCGGCCATTAATTAATTAGCTCTTACTCAAAAATCCGTAAGAGTTAGATGCCTACAACCTTATCATTAGAATGCTTATGAAATTCCACGTTCAACGGCACATAAAAAATTGGTGCCATTTGAAAAAATCAAGTTTTCCATGAATTTAGGGAGTTCAATTTAAATATTTGATTACTCAAAACTTAGCAAGGTTAGAAAGGTGAACAACTAACTTTAGTTAGCACATGTAATGCATATTAAAGCTACGAAATCGCAGTTGGATTAATTCCAGGATAACTGGAGTTATTTAATTTTTTCGAAACGTCAATTTTTCCGGAAAAAGTGCAATAATGCGAAAACCCTCCATTTTAGACACTATGTATATTGCATAAAGTTATCTTAGAATTTTCCAAGAAATCCAAATTAAATTTGTAATAAAAACTAGGTAGTTCCATTTAAAAAAACATAACTTTGGTTGTTCGCACTTATATGGAACACCCGGTATAAACGAAAATAATTTTAACATGTGTAGCTCATTGATTTGCACAACTTTCATTGGGAACGTTTTTTTCTAATCCCAATATTTTCCGAGATATCCACCTTCCTTGTACTAATGTAATTTTGTACGTACGAGAAGGGTAGTAATAAATTGACTCTTCTCACGAGGAGTTGAAAATATGGTTCTAACGATAAACACTTAACAGTAGGTTAGATATCAGATTCAATCTCATCTAAATACATGCAAAAGATAAGGGAATGATGCTCGGAAAGGGACAATTCGCCATAGACATCTCGTGGTCGGCATCTCAGTATCAAGACAACCTTTCGTTAGGACAACTGACACATTATAATTAAAGAAAAAAAATTTCTGTCCTGTAGCCGACCGGCCGTCCGTGCGTATGTAAACAAGATATCATCTGGTTTTGATTTTAGTGAAACTTGGCATGCAGATGTGTCATATTTAATACCGAAGATCTGATTAGTTTTGTTTTTGGCCTACGAAATGTGCAGAAAGAGAGAGATACCTATAACAAGCACTTTATTGTAGCAGGTCATCAACCTTCTTCAAAATTAAGAAAACATACAGACGCCGATAACCGTATTAGAAAGGTTTGTGGATAACTTTATAAATCTACGCACATTTTGTAGACTTCATTAGAGATTTATCTCTCACAATTAGGACACGTAATGAAAATAATTTAAAAAATTTAAAATAAATTTTGCTTCCTTCCAAACTAATATTGGAAATAAAATTTATAGAGCGAGTCCCAATGTCTAGTCCTAACGACGTGATGGTTGATGGCGAAACCGCCGACGTTGAGCTTTCATGGACCCCATGTCTCTCATTCATCTGAATTATATCCAAAATATACTCCAAGGCATTTCTTAAATTAATAAATTTGTCCTTTGTGGTCACCATGAACGATTGTTAGTCCCTGGTAGATATCTGGTGATCGGAGAAATATCGATGAATGTAAGCTTTCGCGCCTGTTGTCACTGAGATTATTATCTTCCTGGTTGAGCTGTGTTCGTCCTTCCTTCCTACGTTCTCTGCTTGACGTTTCGCTAACCTTGGTGGATGAACACGGCTTAACCCGGAAGATAATAATATTAGTGGAGAAATCATCGTTACCGGCAACAATCTTTGGATTAATTAATCTTTAAATTTATTTCTACACAGATGATCTTTTAGTTCCATGAGAATGTTCCTTTATTATTAAATATTAAAAGATGAAATTTAAAAAAAAAAATCAATAAGGATAAGAACCAATAATGTTCGCTTCCCCACGCACAGCAATGCAGGCATGTATTCCTCTTGTCATGCTTTAGATTAAGTGGGCTACATTCTCCTATGATATCTCATCCTACGCAACCTGAAGCTAGTGTCTCAGGTCGTCTAAATTATAGCAGGAGAACTTGTGGATCAGACAGCTGTTTTTGGTGCAAGAGCTTGTCCCTAATGTTTGCAGTGTGTGGCGTTGTATAATTCTATTGAAAAATGATTAAAACTAGTTATTGAATGCATACAAGCACTTCGTGACTTCTAATACAGTTCAGGTAGATACATTTTGAATATTAAAAGGAAAGATGGTGACCTACCTGCTATCCGGAAAAGATTTAAATGGAATTAAATCCCGAACGGTAGGTATTATTTTTGTCTAATTACCTTTTTTTTTTTGATGAAAAACGTGTTTGGTTTGTTAATATTTTTTAAATCTTCATGCATACCAACTTTTCATTACCAGCTTAGATACTAAATATAAGACAGAAAAATAAAAACAAGCGTTTACCACAGAACTCCACATCGCCCGTATACTAATAAACATCAAACTACGAATGGAAAGTATAATGGATTGGATATCGACTCATATGCAAAAAGTTTTATAAAAATCTGAACGACGGTTTTCCTGGCATTATATTTATAAGATATGGAGTAAAAAGATACGTTGTAGGAAAAAAATCACATTTATGAAAAAAGGTGCACCGCGAAGCAATTTGTAAAATCAAAGTAACCATATCGTCCAACAATAATTAAATGAATGTAACTGATTCCTTAAGAGGAGTTGAAAATTCTCACTCTCACAAGGAAAAAATGAAATTACGTTTTAGAAAAAAATGGTTCAAACAAAATCTATACACAATAGAATTTCCAACAAGTTTTCTCCGTCAACTTTTTTTGAATAATTGATATTGGTGGAGATATTGTTACACCAATTAGTGTCACGTGATTGTTATATCTCAGTACTTAATTACTTATGGGATCAAAAAATAATTTAAATAAAAGTTGTGTATAATTAAATTATGAACAACTTTTATTTGAAATAAAAATGTGCAAAATGAATATTTTTCTAAACATTTTAAAAAATCGAAAATCTGTGTAGGTTAGCCCTTTTGGCTACATAGATTATGTCCAAAATTTAATCAGATCTGGGGAATTATAAATAAGGCCCATGTAGAAGTTTCATCAAAATCGGACGGCTGGCCGGCCATCGGACAAAATTTTTTTTTGTTTCATTATAACGTACTAACTCTAATTCGTCGGAAAAATTGAAAAAAAGGGGTCTTAAAATTTTCGGTTTGGAAACCGTCGCATAAGTTCCCATCTTACTTATAAGATGTGGAGTAAAAATGCGCTATAAATCACGATCCACATAATTGTATCGATTGTGATATGGAATTATAAAGAAACCCTATTATCTAAATTGTGCGAGGTCGTGTTAATTCGATTGCCAACATATAACTTAGTACATAGTAGTAGATAAACAAGTTGTACGGATTAGCTATATTTAAACACAAACGCGATAACTTTCGCAATTCTGATACTGCCGTTGATCTGGGAGAGAAAACGGGCACTTATAAGAGATACCAAAGATTTAAAAAATTGCTATATATGCAAGTAAATAAAAAATCACAAGGTGACTATTTAGCGTAATCTGTAGATATCTATAGTGTATGTTATCTTTGGATTAGATTAAAATACATCTGTAGAGAACACCGTTTTAATTTTTTTGTTACTGATTATATGTATGTTGCCACTATTTCAGCTTAGTGCACAGTGATAAAGTACTTTGATCTATTTAATTTTTATGTTCGGAGCATATTTCATTTTTAACTCGTTATTGTAATACATCAGACAACGAAAATACACACACTACTTAAAATATGCAGTGAATAAAAGCAACGCGTTATTTGTTTTGACGTTTTTGTAAATGTTTGGATTTGGTGATTGAACACAGGCTTCCAAGTGTATTTAGAATGGACTGATTATTTCTAAGTGTGATTTCTTTAGTTTGATCTAATCCTCGTCATCGTCGGCGAACACCTTTGCGCGCAAGATTTATTAAGGCCATAAAGTGTGTTTTTGTTTGACTATTTAGTGCTTATCATAATATGACTGGATTTTATTTATTTTTAATTTGTTTCGCTTGTATTTGCGTACGCTCTCAAATATTGAATAAAGGTGGTAAGTATATACACAATGCTAGATGTGTGTTTACTTTAGTACAATTTTTCCTCTCGCTTGTGTTTTTAATTCTAGATTATTTAAATGATTATCCTCCAGTTTCGATGTACATGTCCGATAACGAACAGGATACAGGATACGCAAATTATCCCAAACCAGAGATCGTTCGACAACAAAGTGGAAATGATATGGTCTTAAAATGTTCTACCACTTCCTGTTTATATCTAAAACAAAACAGCGTTTGGGAATTCAAGGTAGTACACTTTTTCCGCTTATCTAACTTTTATTGTGTAGATTTTCACTTTAAATTCGAGTGCGTTATAAACTCCGTTAATCAAGTTAAACATGATTGTTGTATTACTCTACTTGATACTTGATTTAAAGCTTTTCCAAACGAACACAAATTAATTTTTAAATTGAAAAGTTTGTTTTCAAAGATTTTTACGATAACCATCAAGATTCGTCGCTGTAGCACAAAAACCTTTATTTACTGAAGGTTTTTTTGAGACCTCCCAAGATAGGACGGTTTTTTTAAGAACAAATTTTTGAGAATAATATACAAACATTTATTCTTTAGAGAAACTGTTCTAGGGTTTTAACACTGGTGTTAATCTAAAATAAGATCAGTCGAGAGTCTACTCAAGACGGGACATCACACTTCATAAATTGCACCGTAAAGATAAATTAACCACACTCCACAAGATTCATGGGCCCATTCTGAACACTCATTACAGTTGCAACTGTACTAGTCTTTCTCGGACGTTATCCTCACTAGTTCTGGGTTTACTTTTGTTCTTTGTCATCTCCAATGACCAAAACCATTTCGACTGAATTATTTTTTTTGTGGAGGACGCAACCCGGATAACACCAAATAGTCCAATGTAGGTACCATTGACGCTCTCTAATGTAGGCATATCTGTACGTCCGTTGTAAATACCCGTTTTTGTCCTTTGGACATTTGGTGTAAATATCTCTTAGTATTCAAGTTCTCTAGTGGACGTGTCCATAAGGCGTTCGTAGAAGATATATTTTTTTTAAATACAGAAATAGAAAACAAATGCAAGGTTTACTTATTTACTGAAACTAAATTAGACACAGACATATTTATATCAATTTACCTAATTTGGCTTGAGAAAATTTCTCGTCGTATTATAGTCTTGCGCTTATACCACTAGACCAGGTTTCCACTAATCAAATCAAATATAACATTATTATAGAAACTTGAAAACCTACAACCATCCAGTTCCACATTACTTTGTGACAGGTATAGTAGATATCCATAAAAGGACGTAAATATAAATCTCATATTTGGTCCATGGATGAATGGACAGTATGGAGACCTTTGGTTAAATTTATAATCTACTGATATGCTATCTGGATAGTCTCACATTTTATTGGTAAAGACAAAATATTCTTATGTGGATTACTACATGTTCGTTAGTTTTTGTATACATCCATATCTATTATTTTCCATTATTTCTATTTTCAACAACCCATATCTAAATTCTATTTGTTTTTAAAACACTTTATTTACTATTTACCGCAGTTTCTATTGTAAAAGCTTGTTGAAAAGTTTTTGCAATGGCTCCCTGTAGTTTTTAATACAATCCAAAACTTAGGATTCTTTAGCCCGGATGGTAAGATATAAGTCGTAATAGATCAAGGAGTGGTTTTAGAATAAACATCGCATCTAATGGTCACATTTTATGTAACACTGACGCGATAGGCACAAAAAATCACTGGAAAATTATAACTTTTGCTATGCGAATTTTGGCAATCCAGGATAAGGAGTTGATTCTTCGAAGATCTGGTTTGCTCAACAAGATATTTCATAAACTTCGAAAATATGTCACGATCCATCCAGCTTTTGTCTTGTGGGAAAGTTGGACTTCCATTAAATATATTATCCTTCAACTCAGGTTTTTTTGCGAGGAAGACTGGAAAGAAAGACTATACCGGGTGTCTCAGGTGTATTCTTCCAATGGCATATTTCAGTTGATTAAAAAGATACAAATTTGAAATTTGGTGCATTTAATTCACACCTAAAGTTTTTTACACTGAGCCTAATATTAACATTCTGTCACTTCCGGCTTAAACGGAAGTAACCCTAACTTTCTTATTTCAAATGCCACCCTGTATATTTTTTGAATTCTACGCAAAAATCCCTTTCCAATGAAGTATTTTGTATTTTTAATTTAAGAAAAGAAGCGAAACCGAATTTTCTAAATGTTGTAAAACTAAATCGATCAACCAAGGAAAACTAAGCAGGCTTTGAAAATAGTGTATGGGCGATGATACAAACAGCGGTTTGTGTCGGCTCAACTGCCGTGTCGGGGCATTCGCAGATATTTCGCCGTCTATTGGAAGAAACGCGCGGTTTTATTACTGACGCAGCGCGTATTTACATTGTTTTGCAAATTGCATGAGTAGGTACTGACACACGTCAGTTTATCTGGCGTTTTCTTTTCTCAAACGCAGCTACCTAATAAGATTTTCATAAAAATTAAAGATTTAAAATGGGCAAGCGGCAGTCGAGGCGACAGCCGAGCCGACACAAAACCGCTGTGTGTGTCATCGCCTTAAGGATCTTTAGGTGTAAATTTGTTGCCCCAAATGTCAAACTTATATTTTAGTTAACGAAGATAACCGTTGGAACAATACAACTGAGACAACCGGTATAACACTTTTAGAGTAAACAAATCTGTTCCCGCACTTAGCACTCTACCCACTAGGAAAAATTAAAGACAAATGAGAAGTATGAAGAAGGAAACATGTACAATGGATGTGACAGTGTGGTAGTTGATACAATGGCACAATAAAATGACGTCTAGATTTTTAAGTAAATTGTGGCAATGCTGGATAATAAAATAGATATATTGGTTGTTTTTCAAAGGTCTGAGTTTACTCAAGAAGATATTTTATAAACTTTGAAAATAAAAAATAAAAACTTTTGTCTTATGGAAAACTTTGACTTCCATTAGATGCATTGTCTCCTTCGACTGAGTTCTTTGTTTTCAAGAAAAAATGAAAGTGAGTGCCAAAAAATTTTCACTAGCACTGATGATAGAGCCAATTACAATAATACTTACTCTTCTTCCTATCTTACCCTTTAAAGCAAGAATTCTCGACAATTTTTGAATCGTTATTGATGCAATGGTCCAAATTCTGCAGTGAGTCTGTATTTGACATATGACTGTCAAGACGTCGGAAAAAAAAATTTCTAGTTCAGACGACGAATTTCTGTGTAATTATTCCAAAATATCGCTTTATCATTTCACGCACGTATTCCGTAATTGATTTATACAATTATATATATTATATAATTCTAAATTGTTTAATTTCTTTTCATCATTTTATACTTATTTACTACTCTTCTTTACAATGTACCTTTGGGAACGTTGTGTCATTCTGCGACATGTCGAACTGATAACTGTTGATTTCAAACCACTTGTGCAGCTTCTGATATGTTTTGAACCGAACGACATACGTTGTAGGTCTATCCACTTCACAACAGAAACACTACAAGTCAATTTTCCCGACTAAATATCCGCTTATACTAAAAACATTTAAATTAAAATTTTGCAACTTTCTAGTAATGTTATTTATTATAATTAACATTCCACAGTTTAGTAATGAAACAACATCAAGTTTTAACTATTTAGGATATAACAAATTTTGGATAAAGATTCCGACGAAGGGAAGGTTCCCATGACTGAAACAGCATTTCCAGGCTGAATTGCTATTCCAATCCGTTGATAGAGGTAAGATCGCGAACGAGGTTCTCCTGAATGTAAGGCGATAAGCCCTCCTAATTTGTCAATAAAACTGTAGTAGCTTCTTCGCACCAAAGACACATAGTTTCTACTGCAAATGGTAGGAAAGAGTAACTTGATTCTATTGTAGAAGTGTATTTTCGTACTTTTGCAGCGGCTGCAAGTTTGGCAGCAGAGCCGGCGGTTGTAATAGATTGGGTCAAATGTGAGGGGGCTAGGGTGTCAGCGCAAGTTGCATCCCAAACTAAGCATTGGCCTTTTTCCCAGGGAGTAAGGGTATTACCATCAACTCTCTTTCCATCGTTTCTGCAGAGTACGACAGGTTCCAAATTTGAAGAAATTTTTGCAGCGATTAGGGATCGGCAAATAATATTATTCATGTCTTGGTGACGGGAGTAACGGCCATAGCTCTTCACACAACTTAGGTCGTGGTGACCATACTCGTCCACTTCCTGTCCACAAAAACAAGTATGGCATTGGCAACAAAGTTTGCATCCTAGTCTAAGCCCTATTATGATTCTAAAAGAATGGTTGTCTAGCAGTGTTCCTATTGTTCGAGATGGAAGCGCAGTTAGCCACATATTTGATTCCTGTTTCTCCAGTGCCAATTGGATTGCTTTCATTGGGTCGGACATAATAGTTGAATTTTCAATAATAATAATAATAATAATAATTTATTTGTTGCCCAACAGTACAAGACCTTAACAAGACTATTCATATTTATGCACTAGGATTAACTTATAAAATTAATGGATTAATGTATTAAACTAACAATTACGGTTAATTTTGAGTAGTTAATGTCACAATGATATGATATGATATTGAAATTGTTACACATTATATGTACAGGTGATTTTAACATAAGGTTAGTATTTGCTTTGACATTATAAAATGTTTTGGTGATCGGCGAGTTGAATTTGGTACTAAAAATTTAATTTCTGATACAATATCGATACAATCTATTTGGTTATGTAATAATTTGTACAAAAATGTTACTGAATATATCTTACGACGGTTGCTTAAGTACTTTAAACCAAATCTATGCATTAACTGTGACAGGTATTAGGCACCTCTTGAAGGATATATTTCCGTTGAATAGATTCTACACTTTCGATATAGGTTTTACTATGCGGATACCATATAAATGCACCATATTCAAGTTTTGATCTCACTAAGGAACAGACAAAGTTTTTAGACACTTACTATTTTCAAAATTTTTACAGGTTCTAATGATAAACCCTAACATTTTATGAGATGATTTGACAGTGTGTGATATATGATTTGTGAACGTTAAAGTGGAATCAAAAATTACTCCAAGGTCTTTAATTAAACTTACTTTGTCGAAAACTAAACCATTTATATTATAATGGTAATATATACGATTGACTTTCTTCGTAAAACTCACAACTTTACATTTCGAAACGTTTAAGTTTATGTTGTTGTTAGTAAACCATTGACAAGCAGCCTCCAAATTCGTTTGTAAAAAAAATTGCAGTCAGAAATAGTCTTAGTTGAGGTAAATATTTTTAAATCATCTGCGAATAATAATTTGGAACGTGTAATTAAGTTTGGCAGATCGTTAATAAAAATAAGAAACAACAAAGGATGTTGTCATATATAGTGTTGATTTATAATATTTGTATTCAACAAATTGGAACCTGCCTACAATATACCTCCTAAACAACTCGAGTAGATCATCATTAAAACCAAATTCATGTAATTTTCTTAAAAGGATGACATGATCTATTTGGCTTTTGTACATCGGTATAAATAACATCGACCTGACCAGTACGGTCTAACACTTCAGAAAGATATTGCGAGAAAACGGTTAAATTTGTAATTGTTGATCTATTTTCAACAAATCCATGTTGATGAATAAAAAGAGTTTTTTATTTGGGAATAAATCTTATTGTACATTATACTTTCAAATATTTTAGCAAAGTTATTTAAGATAGAGATAGGTCGATAATTTTTATGTTTGTTGAGTCTCCACTTTTATGAATAGGACAAACACGAGAAATTTTCCACACAAGTGGGAATTTAGTTTTTCGAATTAAATTAAAAATAGAACATAATGGTTTTAGTAAAATACCTGACATTTTTGACCAACAAACTAGGAATTCTGTCATATCCTGCGGTCATTTTATTTTTAATTTTGTTATACCTCTTCGGACATCGATTTCAGTTATTGCATTTAGGCTAACATTATTAGTGATAATATTTTCGGTATTCTTAAAATTGTAACCATTAGAGTTGACATAATTATTTGAAAAATAGGTGGCAAATATGTTTACAATACTTTCTGGAGTATCGTACTCAACATCGTTATAGTGCATTATTCCTGGTATTCGAGATGTTCCTTTTTGCTTTGTACATACTGCCAAAATCGACTCGAGTCAGTTTTACGCTATTCTGTACTACCCTCAAATAATTACTATAAGCTTCAGATATCGCTTGCTTAACTAATTTCCTAAGTTCTGAGAATTTGGTAAAGTAAAATTGTTTCTTGGTTTTTTATATGTTTTATGAAAGTAATCTTTTTATTTAAGTTTTTTATAATAGTTCTAGAAAACCAATTCGGCTACTGACGTTTCATAATATTATTTGTAATGGTAGGCACACATTGATCTAACGCGCTATATATTTTTTCGTATAAGTAGTTACAAGCCAAATCAACGTCGTAAATACTATCTAGATACGACCAATCCGTAAATAACAATTTTTATGAAGCAAAGGGTAGTTAATTTTTTTAAAGTTATATCTGCTTTGAACAGATTTGTTTTCAAAGTAATGGTATTTTGGTTTTGTAATATTAAAAGTAATTTGTAATGGGGATGATACATATCGGGGTATATCAGCGGTAAACGATCATTAACTACTTTGCAATCTAAATTAGAATACACTAAATCTAACAATCTATTATTGGTGTTTACAACACAATTGAATTGTTTGAAGTTACAGAAAGTAGAGAAGTTACGTAAAGCGTTTGATTTTCTATCATTTACGTCATAAATAAAGTTTGTTACATTGAAATCACCTACGATAATTACATTTTTTCCATGAATGTACTTCAATAATGCCAGATCTTCAAGGAATATTTCAAAATCATTAACTGATGCATCCGTTATATACAAAGTAACTATAACTAAACAAGTATTATTTTTAAGTTTAAATTTACATACGCAAACATCAATAGTATCTATCTTACTTTCAAATTGCAGCTGGGTAGCTTGAAATGTTGTTCTAGTCGCTATTAACACACCTCCACCTCTGTCACAATCAAGGGTTTCATATCTTCTATCAGACCGAAAGACATTATAATCGCAAGGAAAGAGTTCGGTGTTGTTAAAATTAGAGTTCAGCCACGTTTCAGAAAGACAGATAATATCATACTCACTGTCTAATATAGCACTATAGAGTTCGTTAACTTTGGTACGGAGTCCTCTAACATTGTGGTAGTATAGTTTAGGATTTGTAGTGGTTTGTATGTTGGGCTTTAATTGTTTAAATTTTCATTACTGTTAGTGAATGTTTTAATTATTTTTGGAATACCATTAATGTACTTTATTTTAAGCAATTCTCCGTTTTCAGTTCTTGCTTTGAGAGTTTCTTTTAACTGTTTGTAATGTTGTACCTGCCGTTTTGTTTTATCTGTGGAAATAGATATATTTTTATACTGATCAAGCTTCTGCAGTTTGAACGCTTGACTAATGATCTTGCGAACGTCTTCCTTCTTATCAAAACTTATTTTTATTGGTCGATTTTTATTTATATCAAACATTCCGATGCGGCTAACAAAATTGTAGTTGATGTTAGAATTAGGAGCTAGAGTTTCGATTAGATTTGTTGAAAATTGTTTATCTAACGCTTCTTTTTGTTCTTTGGGTAATGTAGATTGTTGTTCCGGTACATTGAACACTATAAGATTATTTTGTTTCATAATACGCGCGGTAAATTCAGATAGTAGTTCTTCAAATGCTTCATTGTCATTGATATCATATTTTGAAAAAGTAGTAGTTTCTTGTTTTATAAATTTAGCTTCTAATTTAACAACAGTTTGAGCTAATTGATTAATAGAATGAATCAAAGAAGGTATTGCTTTACACCCGTTGCATTCCAATTTATCAACTATGTTTCCAGTAGCGGTACCATCTTCTGTAAATTTGACTTTTTGCAGTCTAAACAAATCCAAAAGATATCCATGCTTTTAATGCAATCATATTGCGTTTTGCTGATATTTAAACATTTAATGTGATAAGTTCTTTTACAGAAAACACATTCGAGGTCAAGTGATTTTGAATTTGTTTGTTGCGTACAATTAAAGCACGTATAGACATTTTCAACTTCAAAACATGACCCCAATTGGTAACAAATTACACCCAGATTACACACTGATCGCGCACTGCTACCCCAGAACACCGTTGCGCAAGTTTAACTTTATTAAGAATTGATTACCGTATATTTTTATTAATTTTACACAGCTAACTTAATGCACGTACATACGTTTGCACGCTCGAATGCGGGTTACATTGATGTTATCCCAGAACCGTTGGATTGAGGGACACGGAGGAGGGGCAGAACCAGGATTTAAGTTATTCCATTCTACAATTCCCTCATCAAAATGTGAAACGTGGGGTTCATCTGTACTTTCAAAGTTTAACATCGAGGCGACGAGCTTCCACGTTCCATATACTGACGAGAGAAATGCTGGTAGATATAGGTGATCCTTAACTCTTCGAATTCCAGTTTCTTCTATTCGAACCGGAAGTGATGCTCTTAAGTACTGAGCTGGATCAAGATGACACTTTAGTAAATATTCCAGAGTCTCCTTGACTTGAGAGTCAAAATTTTCCACAAAATTATTATTTTTCCACAGAGGAATGGTTCTTAAAAAATATGTCAACTTTGGGATAGCGAAACAATGACGTAGAAGATAGAATGCCACGTGAAAATTTCCAATCTCCTTCAAACGATAAAAGAAAAAAGCCAACTCCTCTAGTTTGTTTTAGAGGACTTCTGAGTGAGCACCGCTGTAGTAACCGGTGCTCCCAGTAAGGAAACATCAGTAATTTTCTTTATTCCAGGTGAGAGTGATTCATAATTTTCTGATATTGCAATTACCAAACAATTTTAAAAAATTGTACAAAATATATGTTTTCATTAAAACTGTTCAAATTTCTGTCATATTATTATCTGCCATTTCAATGATTAAAATAAAAATGGAGGAAGAACTTACATATTTAACGTCAAGCCACTTTATTATCGTCGTCATTCATAACCTATTAACTATTTAAATAACGTTTCCGTAAGAATTACGAAAACATAACAACATATAAACGTTAGTTTCTTAAAAATGGCTTTTTACTGGTTTTTTACTCACATGTTATTTTTTCTGCATTTAATGCTCTCTTATAAATTTTATGTGAAATGTTAATTTCTTTCTTACTTCATAGGTAGTATTATTAAAACTTTTGTTTATTTGTCTAGGAAGGGTGTGGAAAAAAGAATTCCTAGGTAAAATGTAAAATAAGCAGTTTCCTGTTGGTTATCCGCACAGAGTTCGTTTTTTTGAAACTACACACTTCAATTAACGATGTGTAGGTAATTATGAACACTTTGGATACTAAAAGGTATGTGCGGGTTGTGTTTTACAACTCTAAACGATTATACATCCAGTCTACGGTTCGCAATAGCTTTTCAAAGGGAACTACTGTAAGGAGTTTAGTTTGCATTGGAACAACAATAGACGAAGCGCTTGAAAAAGGGAAAAGCGACAAAAGTTTTCCTATTGGGTCGTGCGGAGCTTAGAAGCTCCTTTTAGGCGGTACCGGCCACCGACTGTGTCTGATAAGGCCGCGTTCTCGTTTCTATATCAGCTGGAATCAACGAACGAAAATTTTAGCGACAGATACGAACTTTCCTTTGATTATATCAGAAATACATCATCTCCCCGGAATGTAGAACGACCCATAGATACAAGCAATAGATTCTATATATGTGTTAGTGTTTCCTTCAGTCACGGATAGATGGCGCAAATTAAAAAATAGATTTTTTTTAAGTTTTTATATAGGTACTATGTAGTTCAACTATTCAGTTTGTTTGAATTAATCTTTAATTTTAAATTGAGTGTTAGGTGTGAAAATAACAGGAAACTAAAACATTATAATAATGTAACACGTATCGCCACCTATCGGCAACTTTGGGAAGTTCATATCCAAATATAGAGTCATCTGGGCAAACATTGAGAATCACTCGACAGCTGTTTCGTCCTTTTGGGACTCTTCAGGAGTAAGAGAACTCGAGTGTAAGTTCACTATTGTACAAATGCGTGCTGTCAACTATATTCCCTACTGGAGGGTACATCATATTCAATATTTGTACAATAGTGAACTTACACTCGAGTTCTCTTACTCCTGAAGAGTCCCAAAAGGACGAAACAGCTGTCGAGTGATTCTCAGTGTTTATTTACTATTGTACAACCTCTTGCGAATTTACAGCAGGCGATTCGAGATTTTTATTTTTGCCAACGCTTATGTTGGCTATAATTATCGAAGGATCGACTTATGTAACTGCTTTTACATACCTGTCGACAAAGTTGCTTAATGCGAACCATTGCGTACGTGATCGTTAACACGAATTGACACTAGATGTCGCAAAACTTACAGTTTATAAACATTTAAATCATTCACTCATACATCCTTTAAGCATAAATAAATACCGACTTCCAAAAAAACTGCAACACCTAGAAGTTGTTGAACGATTTTAATGAAATTTTCAGGAAACGTCTATTTTCATTAAACAAAGTAATGATTAAAATTTTAAAATAAAAAGAACAAAAGCTTAAAAGTTTTTTCAATAATGAGCTGCGCCGCCACTATTTGTAATGCACTCATCTAGACGGCTTGGCATGCTATCAATCAAGTGATCTATAGCTGCTTGTGGTATATCATCCTAAGCTTCTTAAATCCGTTGCTGAAGATAGTGTAAATTATCTGGAGAGTGCGGTAAATTACCCAGTCGCTTACCAATCATATCCCTTGCCGTATGAGGGCGCGCATTATCCTGCTGGAAAATGGGATTTTGCAGCCCCTGAAGATATGGAAAGCCAACTGGTTGTAGCACATTATAGCAATGTAACCAGCTGCGTTAAGGTTGCCGTCAATAAAGACCAAGGGTGATCTGCTACCATAACATATTGAACCCCATATCATAACTCATTGAGTGAGGGCTGTGTTGCCTTCCACAAAAAATGTTGGAAATTAAAATTGTGAAGAAACAACAACAATTTGCAAACTTGACAGTTACTAAATGGTCTAATACTTCAAATTTATTGTTACTATGTGGTATGGAAACAACAGGCAAAAAAACAAAAACTACTGGCTAGATTTTATTCAAATTTTAATAATCACTTTGTTTAATGAAAATAGACGTTTCCTGAAAATTTCATTAAAATCCTTCGACAACTTCTAGGTGTTGCAATTTTTCTGGAAGTTAGTATACAAGGTGATTCATTACTATTTGGAAATAATTTAACACTAGAATCCCGACCTCAAATTCTGAAAATTTAACCCAAAATACCTAGATAAAATGTCGCTCATTACTAAGTTACAGGGTCTTTGCTTAAAAATTTAAAAACTTGTGATCAGTATTTTAAAACTAATTGACGTATCCATTTCATATTTGGCAGGAAGTGTAGACCCTGTACACCCTTCTAAATTACGTTAAACAAACATTTCTGTTTCCTACCGTACGATAGGCGTACGATAGGGGTAAGTGACCGGTTAATCGTGCCCAAATTTTACGTCACTGGCGGAATAGAAATTTTAGTAGAATTTTCGATTCTCCAATATTTTTTAGTAAATAATGTATTCTTTCTTTATAACGATTAAGTCAATATTTTTCGAGATATTTTAAGTTATACATATACATCGTTATGAGGAAAGAGTACATTATTTACTTAATAAATATTGGACGATCGAAAAATTGTACTAAAATTATTATTCCGCCAGTGGCGTAGAATTTGGACACGATTAACCGGTCACTTACCCCTGTCGTACGCCTCTGGTAGTACTAGGCAGAAATGTTTGTTTAACGTAATTTATAAGGATGTAGGGTGTAGTGTCTACATTTCCTGCCAAATATGAATACGTTAATTAGTTTTAAAATACTAAGCACAAATCGTTTTAAATTTTTAAACAAAACACCTTGTAACTTACTAATGAGCAACCTTTTATCTAGGTGTTTTAGGTTAAATCTTCTTAATTTAAGGTCGGGATTCTAGTGTTAAATTATTTCCAAATAGTATTGAATCACCCTGTATAATAAACAAAATTTTAGATAAATTAGAAATCATATACATTAAAACAACAAATCCAAATTTAATAATCAATGTTTAAACAAATTTTGATGATCTTACGTTAAAATATCAAACAGAATGTTTATCTCCTTAATATTTTTTTTAATTTTTAATTAACTCGAGATTCAAACATTTTACGCACCTTAAGTTTATATCTAAAAGATAAACCTTTTGTTACAAACCATTTATATTTTTTGGACTTACTTTTGGGATTAAAGTACTTACTGGCGACACACAAAAACTGGCGATCATTGTTGATACCGTAACTAACGACAAAATATCATAACAAACTTGCCATCCGTCTTATTAAGAAAATTTTTTAAAAATTCAATTTTTAATTGAAAATACCCTCCCAAAAGTGCAAAAAATAGCGTATATCCCTAAGGATTAAAGTGATATTTTATCCTTTACGTGATTAGTGGCCCTCGGGCTCTACGAGCTCTCTGGCAGTAAATTTCACATGCGGGATAAAAACACTTAGTCCCTTTGTATATAATATATAGAGTTGCCCCATAATAATGGACATTATCATTCTTACATCCGCATGTTGTAACATTTGGAACGCGGATATCAAATAGGTACGCAATTGCCATAACAAAATTAATTAAGAAAAGCTGACGACAGGGAAGCATTTTACACGACCTCGCACACGAAGCCTTCTTATAACATGTAAACCGGAGTAGTTACGATAAGCAAATCAGTTCAGTCACAAGTTACGAATTCAGTACGGTTCGACATTGAGCAAAAACATGCGGATATAAAAATGATAATGTCCATTACGATGGGGTTGAAGACGGCAACCCCATAAATATATTTAACGTTTGTCAAATAATTTTTATATATTCTGATGCTTGGATTGCTTATAGCTTAATTAATAAATAAAATATAAAAGAACCAATATATAAATGGATCCCATATCATAATTTATTTAAAACTTGTCACAATAAATTTATCTCAGTTTTTTTCACTTTTTCTTCTCAAAACGTGTATAGTTTATTTTTGTTTCGTTTTTGAGCATGCTTAACACAATTAAAACTTTTTTCTTCTAAAAGCGCTAGAAAATAAGAAATACGTTTAATTATTAAATAAAAAGTGGAAGCTTACGAATAAAAAATACTAATTGAGTATTGTGTTTCAGGCATGTCAACCAGACTTTAAAAAAATTTCTTGTTCGAACTACTACGAAGCTGACAACAAAGAGTTTTTGGGAAAAAACGTCACCTGGGATCCGGTATCCGGTCACGTTGTACGACATAAATGTGCAGTTAACTTACATTTACAAAAAATTAATACCAGCTCAAGCGGTCTTTATCGTTGTATCACCGATGAAAAAATTATTAAAATGTACGAAGTAATTGTCATAGGTAAAACATTTCAATTTTTTGCTCGACTTTTTCTAAGATTACATTTGCAGATTCTCTAAATCGGTACAATTATCAACCTCCAGAGTTATTAGACGTTGTGCCGTTGAATACAACCATAGCTTTAAATATGCAAGTGATAATACAGTGTAGAGTTTATAGTCAGAGGTCTCCAGTGATTTGGTGGTTTAAAGAAAGTGATGAAACAAATTACGACATTAAATATTCCGGTAAATATTATTTACAAATTAACACTAGCGTGCAAGTGTATGGTATACCGCATGAATCAAACGTATACCTCAGCAAGCTCTACATTCATCATGCCCAAGAAAGCGATAGTGGAAAGTACGTTTGTTTTGCGATGACCGCGAGTGGTATGGCTCATAAAGACGCAAGCATAAAAGTGATCACTAACGATAAATATTGGGAGTCGGACAATTCGTTTGTGTTACTATTTTTAATTCCTATAACTTTCGCTTTAATTCCTATTACAATCTGGCTGTGCTATTATAAGAAAAAGAAAAAAATCGTTAAAAAAGTGACTGTTCACAGACATCCAAATAGTGATTTAGTTAGACCTATGATAACTGAACGTATTTTATATGATAGTCGTACAATAGTTTAGCGTATGTTAGTTTTGTAAACGTCTCTGAAGGACAAAATATGTTTATATTAAAACCAAACGTCAATAAATCTGTGATCATGGAAAGAAATGACCTTGATTTGACGTCTGATAAACGCTGCAGTATAAGGTTTTCTATCCATTCGATTTAGGTACTAAATATTAGTAGAGTTTTGTGATTTGTTCAATTTAGTTTAATGAATGTTTAAAGAAATTGTTAGTTTGAAGTACTGATTGTACCAAAAATCTATGACGTTTAGTTCCCTCTATATATATAATATATTGCTCAAGAGTATATAGTGAGATGCGCGTCGGATAAATTCGGAATTTGACGATCATGCAAAATAAATTGTAAGTAAAACAATCAGCTGTAAATAATGTGTGAACTTAATGCAACGGTTTATCTTTAATTTAACTAAAAAAAGGAATGCATTACATTATTATTGCTGAAACCAAAAAACGCTGTTTAATAATTAAAAAGTGTAAACGTTTTTTTGTCAGATAGTGTATTGACATTCCGAACAAAATTGGTTTCTGCGCAACTATTCTTAGTGTTTGAATTAACTCTACACCCTGTATATGCACTTTATTTAAAACTTTTAAAATACGGGTTGCCAATTAAAAAAAATCACCAAAAATGACGCCTAACCGAAAAAGTAACTAAAAATAACCTTTAATCTTAACAGGTTTTTAAATAAAAAAAAATGTTTCGTACTTTTAGCCGGCTGGTTTGTATTTAGTTTACCAAGTTCTTTTTACTTACGTTTTTTTGCAGGTTCCTCAACTGGTTCAGTTTTCGAATTTTACCAGGAAGAACTTTATTAAAAGCATCTCAACTTCACCATTACTAAGTAAGAGAGTAATAGAATCAACAATGCTAATATTCTTAACATTGTAATAACTTCACTGTCTGTATAGGTACACCTCGAGTTCAAGGTGAAGCGCCGTACTTTAAAGGTACAGCTGTAATTAATGATACTTTCAAAGAGATTTCTTTGGATGACTTTAAGGGTCAGTACTTGGTTTTAGTGTTCTACCCTTTGGATTTGTAAGTTTATCTTCATTTTCAACATGAGAATTTAATCTTCCTATTCTAGTACGTTTGTGTGTCCTACCGAGCTAATTGCTTATGATACTGAATATGAAAAGTTTAAACAATTAAACACACAAGTTATTGGAATTTCAGTAGATTCTCATTTCACTCATTTGGGTTGGATGAATACTAAGAGATCTGTAAGTTTTACTTGATTAAAGAGATACGCAAATAAGTAGTATAAGCAGATGAGGCTTAGTATGGTAAAAATTGTGTTAGATTGCAATTAGAACAATGATATTCAACCTTTTGGAGTTTGTTTCTATTCTATCACCTCCAGTTCGTATAGATATTTGTCTCCCTATATTAGTGTGTCTCCTGATTGTAACTATGTCCTCTTTGTTAGGTGTTTTTTCTTTATTCCAGTTATATGACCCGACCATTGGAGTATGCTTTGGTATACTATGTTTTTTATTCTGAGTTCTTTTTGAAAACTGGAGACAACTCGTGGGTCCTTCTTTTATTTCCAAATTATATTTTTGAGCCGCAAGTAACCAAATAATTTTGAATTAAAGCTTGTTCTTCATTTTAGATGTTCATCGTTGAAGAGAATGTTAGTTCCCATAGGTAGAGAGTAGCATATTACACTAAAAGTATTTCTCTTGTCAGTTCTGAATATTGTTTTTTTCTCTTCATCCAAAATTTTTAGAACATTTGAAACTTATTTTCATGGTATCGAGTTGTTTCTTCTTCTTCTTCTCATAAACCTTTATGCTCAGTATGAGTGTCGGTTATTTAAACTTTTTAAAAAAGAGGAGTTCTATGGACAAGAAAATAAAGGGGCAAGGAAGAAAATTGTTAGAGTTATGTGAAGAAGTGGATGGTCAACATAGAGGAAGGGGGAAAGTGGGATCCCACGTTTATAGGAGGAATGGCGGAATCTGTAATAGACTAAGTAATAGTGAAGGAAAAATACTTGGAAGCCATAAGTTTTGAGATAAGGGAGGAAAATGAAGCGGATCATCAACCGATGAAATGAACTATAGTAGAATAGGGTTGAATGGATGGAGAAGAAGATATGGACAAAAGGTGTAAGGAAAAATGGAGATAATAAACGAAGAAAAGAAAACAGGGGAAGAACTAGAGCAGGAGATAAGAAAATGGGAGAAGCAACTGAAAAAAGCAGATTCAGAAAAAAAATGGAAATATGGCATAAAAGTGAATGGTGGAATGGAGACTGTCAAAGAGCGAAGGATGAAGTGAAAAGATCGAGAGGAAGATGGAAAAACGGAAAAATAGAGGTAGAAGAATACACTAACAAAAGAAAAGAATTTAGAGGAGTTTGTCAAACAAGAAAGAAAGAATTCAAGAAGGGGCCGGAAAAGAAAAACAAACGGATGACAGGCATGGAAGTTATTAAAAAAAAGAGAACAAAGAATGGAAACAAGAATAAACGGGAAAAATGGAAGAAACATTGTAAGAACTTATTCGGATAAGATAAAAAATAAAAGAAGGAAGAGAAACAGAAATGGAGGAATTGAAAAGTGGAAATGAAAGAAGCAATAAAACAAGACTAAAGCGGAAGGTAGTGATAGGACACAAGGAGCAGTGGAGATACAGGGAGAGGATGAGGAAGAGAAGGATATGGAAAGGGGGAGGACTACCACAGCAATGGCGGGAGGCAACATAATGTCCAATTTACAAAGGAGGGGATAAGAAGGAAATAAAAAATACAGAGGAATAAGCCTAATTAATATAGGATACAAGGTATATAGCGAGATGCTAAGAAGAAAGCTAGAAAGGAAAAACATTAACACCGGATTGGCAGGTTGGCTTTAGAAGAGGGAGAAGTACGATGAATAGTATATACGTGCTAAAACGCTTAATAAACAAGCAGATGCACAAAAAAGGAAGAAAAATATTGTCTTTGTTGACCATTGTGGGATAGAATGAGAAAAACGTGATAAGTGAGGATATAATAGATGCGGTAGAGGAGGTTTATAAGGTCACGACTTGTAGAATCAGAGTGGGGGGGGGGGGGTTGGGAAACAAGTTTCGTCTGTCAAGTCATTGTGTATTTTGTTTATATATTGGAGAAAGACACCAGGTGGAAGGAAAAAAAAGTATAGATATTACCGTATGAGGACGACATAGTAGCAATGGTAAAAAGTAAAGAAGAGATGAAGGGGGTAATAAGAATAGTAAGAAAATACTTGGAAGAAAAAAGTTGGAGGCAAACGTGGGTAAAACAAAGATTATGAGATTTAAAAAGAAAAAAGGGAAAAAGAGGGAACTATAAAGATACAAGAGAAGTACTGGAAGTTCGACAAAGAAAATAATTTTTTATAAAGACGTTGACCACAATCAATGTTTTTCGATAAAACTCTGAATCCAATGAATGGACTGCAGTGTCTACTCTGAAACAGAAAAGAAAACAACAAATACTGCCTAAAATATTATAGTTCGCACATATGTTGATAGTCAAGCCTAACAGTGACTGATGATGATGTTACTAGCGTCAGTTTGCTGATGATGGTATGATAGCTATCGAAATAACTGCCCGAAGTATGATTTCTATAAAGTTATTGATGTTTTTTTTGTTTCTCTTTGAAAGGAATGAAGAAAAACTTCTCATATTCTTCAGCTGTATTGTGTCATTCCTCATTTTTAGTTCCGAAAAATTTCATTTCTTGTCGTTTACAAGCAGCCGTTTTTTAATTATAATTTAGTTCTTCTTTAGTGTTTCACCTTAAAATCAGATTGTTTGGCATGAGTGTTTTATGATTTATTGGTTCTCTCTTCCAATTGTATAGCTTGCCAGATGGTACAAACGTCTGGTGTTGGTTGAAAGCAAAGTTTTGCAACACAGGCCTGATGAAGCTACCACCCTGAGTTGCGAAACGTTACCTTCAACCAACATACAGTTTTTTTCGGTGCAACACTACTTCCAGTGTTTAATAATGTTACAGCTGGTATTGATATGACTTTGTCTCATTCTATCTCAATATCTTGCACGATATTGAGTAGTGCTGGTGCCATGAAATGTTTTTGTTTCAGTGAGTATTAAACCTTCGTGATATTAGCTGACCTTATTAAGGTGACAGATTTTTCATTTTTATTGGGTACTCTCCGTCGATATTGTTTGTATTGGAGTATCGAGCCATCATCAAGTACCTGTATTTAAAAGGGTTAAGAGGTAAGCAAATTTACGAAGATATGCTTAATACCCTTGGTGATCAATGTCCTTCGTATGCGACCGTCAAAAATTGGAATGCAAGCTTGAAAAGAGGTAAATTTTGCATTGAAGATGATGACCGATCGGGAAGGCCAGTTTCTGTGTCAGTCCCCGAAAATATCGAAAGCACTGAATATTTTATACGAACGTGTTCATCATATGGTTCACGTCAATTTGGACATGAGAAAATTGCTGCAAAATGGATCCCCAAATGTTTGAATGTTGACCAAAAGCGTGCAAGGGTAGAAGCATCGCGTTCGATCTGTGCTCGATTTGAAAACGATGTAGACTTCTTAAACCGAATTGTTACTATGGATTAGACTTGGGTACATTTCTACGATCCAGAAACAAAGCAACAATCGATGGAATGGCGACACTCTGGTTCTCCAAGACCTAAGAAGTTTCGTGTCCAAAATCTGTTGGAAAAGTTCTTGCTTCAGTTTTTTGGGATTGCCATGGAGTAATCATGATTGATTTTTTGGATAAGGGTAGAACAATAACTGGAGATTACTATTCGACATTACTGACCACTCTACGGGAAAATATTAAAGAGAAAAGACGCGGAAAGCTATCCAAAGGTGTTTTGTTTTTGCAGGACAACGACCCTGCACACAAATCTCATGTTGCCATGCAAAAAATTCGTGATTTAGGGTTTGAATTACTAGAACACCCCCTTATTCACCCGATTTGGCTTCGTCCGACTATCACCTCTTTCCTCAACTGAAAAAAAGTTTAAAAGGTCGTACATTTTCTTCCAACAAGAAGGTAATAGAAGCTGTGGAGGTCTGGTTTGCAGAGCAAGAAGAAACATTTTTTTTGAAAGGTCTAGAGACGTTGCTGGTTCGCTGTAGTAAATGTATCCAATTAAGAGGAGAATATGTTGAGTAATAAAATATTTTGACGTTGAAATTTTGTTTGGTTCTATAGTAGGCTAAGAATTTGTCAATATATCCTCGTACATTAATGCATACATCATGCATATTTTATATTCTTCATATTTCTGCTATATTTGTTGTTTTTTAGTTTTTCTACGTACGTCATGGCTCCTATTTACTTGTCTCTTGTTTATTTTTATTATTTTTTTAAATTCCAGTCTTGAAACGCGGCGGTCTTGACAAGCAGGTATAAGGCTCGTATGACCGTTTAACCTTGTTTTAAGGCTTGTACTTTTTAAACAGTTAGGTTAGTTCATTTTTTTCATTTCTTCTATCACACATTTCTAAGGTGCAGCGCACTTTGTTACACTCTTAAAGCTTTTTCACTTTTGCCCTTGGTGTACACTTTTTGGAACTTTGTCGATTAAAGAACGCGTTGTAAATAATAATCGCAATAATGGTGGATGAAATTTATTTATTTAAAGTATAAATGTTTTGTTTCGTCCTCCATCTCAAAGGTTTGAACAGTTCGCGGCTTTGCACCAAATGTGCACAATTTTGAGTGCGTACAATTATCGCCACCATGCAGTACAAGTTCAAAATGTTCTCAAATAGACCCATAATTTCTATACACCTGTACACGTTTGTTAGTATCAAGACGATCTGGAGTTCTGCGTGAAACTGTTGTTCTTTTTTGTTTTTTTTAGTTTTGGTACCTCTCTTGTCTAATTGTTGCTTTTACCAAGAAATAATTAAGTCTGTGTCTAATTCACTGCATATCCTTTTTTTTGGATTGGTTTAATTATAGTTTTTTAAATGTTTTTTTATTAAAGATTACCACATGACCTAAAAGAATATATTGCATCAAAAAATGTCAAGAAAATACAGATTGTCTAATTTAAAAATGAATTGTTATAGTTACTTCTCGTAAATTTGTGGTTTCATTTGCTATCTTCTTATATTACCTTTTCTCTAACTCTAGGTAAAATTGTTTTAATTATATTCCTTTCAGCTTACTTTTATTTTCGTGACCTTCTTCTAGACTTCCATTTTGCAATTATGAGTCACGTTGTCTCATGTTTGTCGACATGAATGGTTCAATTTGCAGTTTTTCTTCACATACAGGTTGATTGTAAATTCAGGGCTAGATTTATTTTTTTATTATACATGGTAGACAAAAAGTTTATTAAGAAAAGTTTTACAAGTATACAAGATGAGTATTTTCCAAACTTTGCACAAAATTGATGACTTCCGGTTTAAGCGGAAATGAAATTTTTTTTTTTTAAATAAAAAATTATTTTTTATAATTAAAAAATTATTTATAATTTTTTAAAAAAAAATTAAAAAAAAAAAAAAAAAAAAAATTTTAAAAAATTTTTTTTTTTTTTTTAAAAAAAAAAAAAATTTTTAATTATTTTTATTTATTTAAAAAAAATTTAAAAAAAATAAAAAAAAAAATTTAAAAAAATTAAAAAAAAAAAAAAAAAAAAACAAAAAATTTTAAAAAATTTTAAATAATTTTTTTTTATTTAAAAATTTAATTAAAAATAAAAATTTTTTTTTTTTTATTTTTTTTTTTTTTTTTTTTTTTTTTTTTTTTTTTATATTTTTTTATTTTATTTATTTTTTTTTTTTTTTTTTATATTAATAATATTAAAATTATTTTTTTTTTTATTTTTTTTTTTTTTTTTTTTTTTTTTTTATTTTAAATTATATATTTTTTTTTTTTTTTTTTTAAAAAAAAAAAAAAATAATATTTTTATTATTTTTAATAATATTTAATACTTTCTAATAATAAATATTATAATAAAAAAAAATTTTAGCGCTATACAAATCAAATCAAATTTATTTGTCTTTTTAAAATAACAAAGTGATTCGGTTCTTTCACAAACTTTTTAAACTTAAAACTAAA
This sequence comes from Abscondita cerata, assembly GCA_030710515.1. NCBI lineage: Eukaryota > Metazoa > Arthropoda > Insecta > Coleoptera > Lampyridae > Abscondita > Abscondita cerata. The sequence continues at coordinate 344,963 of JALBCR010000811.1, read as the reverse complement.
TACGAAATTTAACTAAAAAACCTTAACAATCATTTTCTTTTTATCCATATTTGATTCCATCCATTATTAAATCGTTGTATTTGTCGTTATATCTTCCTTGTCTAATCTTCGTTCTTCTCTCCTGCACCTGGTTATGTTTGTCTTTTTTTTACTATCTCTTCTTTCATCTTTCTTCCTTCACCTCTTAGCTTTTTTTTTTTTTTTTTCTTGCGTATCCTCCTCTTTGATAATATGCTTTCCTATCTTCTTTACCTTATTTCACTTTTTGTTCCTCTATCTCTTTCTAACATATGTACAGCATTTTATTCTCTTTTCTGTTTTCCATCTTTTCCTTCAGTTTCAATGCTCTATTTCCTGTTTGAATTATTAGGTATCCTGGTCTTTTATTATCTAATCCTAAAGTCCACCTCTTTGAATAACTAATTCCTGTTTCCCTCTTCAACCTCCCATCCCTCTCTTCTCTAAGCTTTCAGTATTTTTCTTTTCCTCTCCTCCATCACTTTCCTCCTCTCCAACACTTCCCTCATCCATTGTTTTCCTTCCCTTTCTCTCCTAGTAGTAACTTCCATTCCTTTTCCTCGTGTCTTGTTTCCCTGCATCCCTCTTTCATATGTATTATATTTTCCCATTCATCCCCACACAACCTGCATAATCTCTCCTCATCACTCATCCAATATTTATTTTCATTTTCTTCATTACCCATTCTGAACCTTGCAATCATTCTTATTTCATTCATTCCTTTTCCTTCTGTTATGTACCTTGGTGTCTTGTCTGTCATTATTTTTATGTATTTCTCGTTATATTTTCCTTCCTTTATTTTTGCCCTTCTTTCCTGCTTCTGAGTATCTTTATCTCTTGCAATTATTTCCTCTTCCATCTTTCTCCCCCCCCCTCTCTTAATCTCTTTATCTCTTCTCTCGCGTATCCCACTCTTTCATAGTATTTTCTTCTTTCTTCTTCCCCATATTTTACCTTCTGTGCCTCGATCTCTTTCCAACATTCATATAGTATTTCATTTTCCTTCCTACTTCCCATTTTTTCTTCATACCTTACTGCAATTCTTCCTGCTTGTATCCTTATTTTTTCTATTTCTAGCTCTTCTTCCACTATATACCCCGGTGTCTCCTTCTCTAGTCCTAACGTCCACCTCCAGTATTTCTCCTGTATCTTCTCCAGCTCTTGCCATTCCCTCCAACCCCAAATCTCCGCTCCATACAGTACCACACTTCTTACCAACTTTTCAAACATCCATCTCCTTTTCTCTATATCTTTACCAAATATCCTTTCCCTAACCCCCATACTTGTCCTACTATTCTATTTCCTTTCATTTTCATCTCTTTTATATGGTCTCCATCTTTGTTATCGTATCTGATGTTGTAACCTAAGTATCTATACTTGTCTACTCTCTCTACCTCCTCCTCCCCCACCACCATTTCACTTCCTTTCTTCTTCCTTTTCTTTTTTAAATTCCATAATTTTTGTTTTACCGACATTTGCTGCTAGTTTTTTCTTTTCCAGGTATTTCTTCATAAATTTAACTACTCCTCTCATCTCTTCTTCATTTCTCGCTATTGCCACAATGTCATCCGCGTATGCTAAAACCCATATCTTTTTCCTTCCTACTACTATTCCTCCTACTTGATTTTTTTCCATTTCCTCCTCAAGATCACTAATGTATATCGAGAATAAGATTGGGCTTAGCGGACATCCCTGTTTTAGTCCTTTTTCCGTCCTAAATTCTCTACCTAGCTTCCTCCCTACCCTCGTTCTACACCTTGTTTCTTCGTATATTTCCTCTATTGCATTTTTATATCTCTGTTTATTCCTACCTCCTCCATCCTTTTCCATAATCCCCCTCTTTCCACATTATCAAATGCCGCTTTAATGTCTAGGAATATTGCGTACATCTTTCCTCCTTTCTTTGCTAACTCTTTATTGATTATGTGCTTTAATATGTATATATTGTCTATCGTTCCTCTTCCTTTCCTAAATCCTGCTTGCCAATCCGGTATTATATTCTTTTCTTCTATTTCTTTTTCCAATTTTTTCTAACTATTTCCGCATATATCTTATAGCCCGCATTCATTATACTCACTCCTCTATAGTTGTTCGCTTTCTTCCTATCTCCCCCTTGTAAATTGGGCATATTATTGCCTCTCTCCATTTTTCTGGAAACCCTTCTCCTTTCCATATTCTCTCGAATACTTCTCTTACTTTTCTCTCATTCCTTCTCCGATGTACCTCCATTGTTCTCCTTGTATTCCATCCGTCCCTTCTGCTTTTTCTTTTTTACTTTATTTATTGCTCTCTCCATTTCTTCTTTTCCTATTCCACCCTCTCTGTGTCTTATCCTTTTTTTCCAACTTCTTCATTTCTTGCTTTTTTTCACTCTCTCCTACTAACTTCTTACAGTGTTCTTCCCATTTTTCCTCATCTATATTTGCTTCCATCCTTCCTCCTTTTTCCTCTTTTATTAATGAATTCCCATACCTGTCCTTCATTTTAATTTCTCTAATCTTTATCTCGTTTTGTTTTTATGTTCTTCTTTATTTTTGCACATATTCCTTTAAAATTTACTTTTAACCTTTTGTATTCATCTATCTCTATCTTTCCTTTTCTTAAATTCTTTTTTCTCTCTCTTCATTCTTTCTTCCTTTAATCTTTTTTTTTTTCTTTTTCTTTTTTTTTTTTTTTATATTTTCTTTTTTCTCTTTTTTTTTTTTTCTTTTTTTTTTTTTTCTCCCTTTTTTTTCCCCCCTTTTTTTTTTTTTTTTTTTTTTTTTTCTTTTCTTTTTAATTCTTTTTTTTTTTTTTTTTTTTTTTTTTTTCTTTTTTTTTTTTTTTTTTTTTTTTTTTCTTTCTCTTCTTCTTTTTCTTTCCCTTCTTTTTTTTCTTTCTCTCTCTTCCTTCCCCCCTTCTTTTTTTTTTTTTCCCCTTCCCTTTCTCTTTTTTTCTTTTATACTCTCTTCAGTCCATACTTTCTTTTCTCTACATACCTCTTTCTCTCCCTCTTCCATCATGACTACTTCTAGCGGCTGATGGTCCGATTCTCCTCTCCTATTCTTAGTGTTTCTATGTCCTCCTTACTTTTTTCGTTTATAATCACATAATCTATTACTGACTGGCCTCTTTCTCCTACATATGTAAATTTCCGTTCATTATTGTCCAACCTCTTTCTTCACATAGTTCTATCAAAATTTTTTCTTGTCCGTTTATTTTCTTATCTATTGATATCCTATTTCTTATCTCTCCATTTACCATTATTCCTCTCTCTCTATCCTAGCATTCAAATCTCCTCCTATAATCAACTTGCCTTCATCCCTTTCTTCTATTGCCTTTTCTATAATTGCTTTCGTTGTGTCCATTTTCTTTCCATATATCGTAAAAATATAATATTTTTCCCCTTTTTCCGTCTTTACTCTGATTTGAATCATCCCCTCTACATTTTCTTCTTCTATTTCTCATTCTTTTCTTACCCCACTATTAGTCCTCCTTTCGCCCTTCCCTTCCTCTCTTTTCTTTTGCATACTGAATTTCCCATACATATTCTTTCGGCATCTTATCTTTCCATGTACTCCATTTTTTTTCCTCCATCCAAGTTTCTACTAAACCTACCATTTTAAAACCCTTTATATAGTTCCAAAATCTACACCTTTGTTTTTTATCCCCGCAATGTTCCAAAATAAGATCTTATTTTTTCTCTTTGTTTTTTACCCCCACCCTTTTTCTCCCTTTTTTTCTTTGCGCTTCCTCCCTTGTCAACTTTTAGTTTTTGGTGTCCATTTTCTTATCCTCCCTCGTTCTCCACCCATCTTCTTTCTTCTCTCCCACCCACATTTTTCTTTATCCAATTTTCACTCTCAAACCCTTTTCCTCCATTTTTTTGCTTCCATTCTTATCTTCATCTGTATTTCCCTCTCCCTCTTTGTCATATCTTTGTCTATGTATATTTTGGTACCTTTCATTCTACTTTAGTATCTCTATTTTGTCCTCCAAACTCGACATTTTTATAATCACTATACCTTTTCTTATCTCCACGGCTTCTTCTATTTTCTTTTCCAATCCTAGATTCTTCTTTATCAGCTCCTCCATTTCTTGTTTTATATCATTCTTTCCTCTCTTTATTTCCATCCCCTTTACTACAAAATTTTTCTTCTCTTTTTTCCAAGAGTTCTACTCTTTTCTCCAGCCCATCACACTTCTCCTCCAAGTATTTGCACTTTACTTCAAACTTCTCGCTCATTCTTTTATTTCCTCTTTTATCTCTTTCATTTCCTCATTATTCTTCTGTTGCACCAATTTCATTTCCTTAATTTCTTTTTAACATTTCTTTCCATATCATTTTCATTTCGTCATCGTCTTCTTTCTTTTTGCTACTTCTCTAAACCCTCCCTTTTCTTCTCTCTTCTCCTCCTCTTTCCCTGGTGATCTTTCTATTTTTTACTTCTTCTAAATAACCTTACAATTCTTCTTCCTGTCTTCTTTTTCTTGTGTCTGTATTCGACCCTTCCGATTCCGACATTTTGATAAATTATATAATGATATCTTTTAAACTTAATAAACTCCGCTTTAAATACAAAAATTCACACCTTTCTTTTCAAACTGCTTCAAATTTCTCACCGTAATTGACTATTTGTTATTGAACGAACACTTAACTAATTACTATATCTATTTCGTACACCATTCAACAAAGTTTATCGTTTTAGCGCTATACTTGTATTATAGTTTTTAAAGAGAATTTATCAAAGAATCACTTTAGCCTAAAAAATACTACATGATTCATTTAAAAAAATAAAGTTGATATCATTTCCAATTAAAACGGAAGTCAGCCATTTTGTGCAAAGTTTGGAAAATACTCATGTTGTATAATTGTAAAACTTTTCTTAAGAAACTTTTTGTCTATCATGGATAATAAAAGAGTAAATCAAGTGGCTCTGAATTTACAATCAACCTGTATATTTTAACATTTTGAATTGCATTTGGGCGTTGACAAGTTATTCCTTGGACTAGGAATTCAATAATACCAACTTTTTTGCAAGTCTAGGCCGAGAAAATTTACTCGCACTCGCAAATATGCTTAATTAATCATTCATAATCAGATCATTGATTTCTATTGATGCCAAGACGATTAGAAAACTAAAACAGTTTTCCTTTTTACAGGAGGGCGGTTTAGGAATATTGAAATTTCCGCTGCTGTCCGATATCAATAAAGTAATCGCTAAGAGTTACAACGTGCTTCTCGAAAATGATGGTGTAGCGCTCAGAGGATTATTTATAATAGACCCAAATGGTATAATACGGCATATATCAATAAACGACTTACCTATTGGTAGATCGGTCGACGAGACTCTTCGATTAGTAGAGGCCATACAATTTTTCGAAGCAAATGGCGAAGGCAAGTACATACATCTACGTCGTATTTTCAACTTACATTCACGTTTTAGTGTGCCCCGCAAATTGGAAAAAAGGTGAAAAAACCATCAAACCAGATCCAAAAGGTTCCAAAGAATTTTTCAAATATTCTGATAATTAGACTTTCAAAGCAAGAAATTTAACTTTTAAGTTGATTTATTTAGATAATTCTCGAATAAATAAGTGTACTGATATTTCGAGTGTTATTTATAAATTGTGATAAAAAGTACTGATACCAATTGCAAATAACTTTGTTTACATTTCGATCTCGACTACCAAATTATTAAGCTAAATGTATATATATTTTTTTTAAATTGAACTTGAAATGTTTGAAATGAATTGTGAACTTTGTTACGTTTTACAAATAACGTAATAAAGTAAATTAAGGTTCTGTAACGCGTGTAGGTTACTCCTTTTTTTCTGGACGATACAGGTGTTTGGAGGTGCTGCTCGTAAATCTACAATTATGACTGACCTCTATTTTTTATTCAGTTGCCATATTTGACACATCTATGTTAATTAAAAGTGCTTAGCTTTTGAAGTGATGTCAAAGAATTGGCAAATCTACACTTAAGAGTAGGTACAGTTTCTGTCAAATTTGTATTTTGTTTCGAGCACAGCAGCCTTATATTTACGTTGAAAGTCTTTTGAACGAAACTTGTCTCATTTCTTTGTTCTCGTGGAGTTCTCTTTGTTCTCTTTGGTGCGAAGTCTACTATCTGGGAATTTGAAGTTCGTGATGAAGACGATCGTTGCGGAAAATCCAGGGAGATGCGGAGATTCTTTTGATTTTGAAAAACTTTGTAGTTTTTGTAGCGTAGAACCAGGTTTCTGCTGCGTACACATGGAGAAAGGCGTACTTACAGCTGATTGCTGCGCGCGCTGATGTGGGGGTGCGCTCCCTTCGGGAAAGAATGCGGCAAGTCTTTCATCTATGAATGCGGCGCTCGGTCCGATAGCTTGTGGTGAGTCACCTACTAGGGGCGCGTGTCACGTTAAATACGTGACGCACGCGGCACCGATACTATGAAGAAAGCTTATTTGTCCCAGATCCCAGACACGGGGAATATACATCCTAGGTATGGCGTAGGATTTAAATAATTACTCTAGTACTAGATTTTTCAAGTAATAAACCACTTGTATTTGATCATAACTTACTCTCGTATAGATACTTGTAATAAAAATGATGTAAAATAACCTCCCTCTCTAAAACACTTTTTCAATGACAAAATGTCGTTTTAATCAGGTATGTGCTTAATAACTTGAATAGGATACTGTTGTTTATAACAAACTTGTATATCTTTCCTACCACAACTGTTTTATTCATAACTGTATAGATCTATTTCCAGAGCTATGCTCTCATCTTCAGCAGAAGAGTAATACTGTATTAGTCGTATGGTGAAGATGAGAGCATAGCTCTCGAAATACATGTATACAGTTTTGAATAAAATAGTTGTGGTAGGAAAGATGCACTGTGTTTATCATTTATACAGGGTGGCCCATTAGTACGTGGAAGGCGGATATCTCGGATATTAGGGTTAGAAACAAACGTTCGCAATAAAAGTTGTGCAAATCAATGAGCTGCACATTTTAAAATTATGAATATATATGATGGTTCCAAAAAGAGCCAGTAATCACTTGTTATTTTTACTCTTTGTTTTTAGTTTTTATTTTACTTTTAGGATTTAGCTTTTACTATTATCATTAAATTTCTAATTTTTTTTCACACTTTACTTGCACTTTCGTTCTGTAATAGACTAGCTAACATTTTCGAGTTCGCATTTAACATGAACTTCACCATTAAAATATAATGTTTGCAGTTTGCATTACAACAACAAGTTAACACAGTGTAGTAATTATTGTTAGATAGGTATTGCGTAGTAGTGTTGAAAATTCAAATATTGCGCGCTACGCTAACTTCAAAGAAATTTTGTATGTTTCCATTTTAGCGGGAAGCGCTTAACAACGCCGGCTACATTCGGAGTTATCGTTATGTTGTCAAACGAAATTGGAAGCTGTGTGGTTTATATTGATGGCTGAATTAATTTGACGAATTTATTAATTAACGACTAAACACGAAAATGTGCAATGTACGTTTCTTTTAGATAAAAATTGGTCAGGTAGGTGTACCGTACACACAGAAAATAAACATCTCTTTGCCATTCACTTTGTTGCTAACCTACTACATTCTCAATACAAAATACAATCACTTTAATTTAAGATAAAAACAAACCGCTTCTTAATAAACTTTCATAATTTAGGTATAACATTCAAACACACCCAATGGAAGATAACGAAGAATTCGACACGAACAGTTCAAAATTGGTTGGCATGAACGACTCTTCTTCAAGTCTTGATCTGAATTTATTAAGCCCCCTTTCAAAAAGTCGCTACGGCCGCACTCGAAAACCTAAAATTACTGAAGATTTTTATAATATCGATGTTATATTTGAGGCGGCTGCGAAGGAGTTTAAAAAAAGTCCTCGTCCACAACAACCTGTGAAATCTACAAAATCAAAGAGCTTATCTCCAAAGAAACCGATATTGCCTAGCATTAAACCTGCATTCAAAAAACGGCACACATTTCAACATATAACAGGAGATGACTTACTTTCACCCGAACCTGAACCAATCAGGGAATTATCGCATTGTAAAGAATTAAATCCAAAAGCAATTCATAATTTCTTTAAGATCGAATCAGGTATGTCAATTCTACAGAATGCTGCAGTAAATAATGAAGAATCCAAAAATAAAATACTATCAAATAATTTAAATTTAGAACAAGTTGATGTAACGCAAGTTTTGAAAATAATAAGTTCAAAAAGTGTAGATGAAAATATGACATTTGAAACTAAAGTTAACTCAAAGCCGATTTTAAAGACTTACAGCAACAAAAGGAAGAGCTACATAAAAAGTGGGGTAGTTGAAAGCTTTGGCCTACCGGACACTCCAATTTTTCCTTCAGAAAACTTTAAACTTGCTGCACCCAAACGCATAAAAAATTTAGATGTTGCTCCACCCGCCTCAGAAAGCGATATTAATTTAGTCGATAAAAAATTGCTCGATACACCTTGGAAAATTGCAAGTATGGATGCTGGGACACCAGATTTGGATATACTTTATGATCCTCCTTCTGATTGCAAACAATGCTCATCAAACAAATTGTTTAATCATTCGGTTTCCATTTGCGATGACAGTACTGAACTGGAGACTGTCACGCAGATCCAACATGCTGATAGCTACACTGATACACAAACACATACAGTTAAGCACCTATCTAGTTCTTCGATAAAACTTACGCCTAATCAATCTGAAAATACACTTGAAAAAGAACCTCAAGCCAGTGATAAAACAAACGAAGTAAAGGAGGTGAACACAATTGTACCTGAATCCAATAAACTTCTGCCGAAACTCAAAAAAATAGTTCAAAATAAATTGAGAGACACTATCCTAAAAGAAGAAAGAGAAGATAATAATTCGAAGCCGAAACAATTTAAAGAAGAGGATTCCAAAAATTAGTTAAGAATAAGAAAGGTCGAGCACTTGTACATCCAATCAAGTTGGATGTGAAGGAAAATGAAGAAAATGATTCTGTTACGACTCGAACAATGCTTCGAAACAAATTCCAAGCGAAAGTTAAAAAAAACAAAAAAATAACGAAAGAATCGCTTAATAAAAGTCCCCAAAAAAATACATCAGAAAATTCCCAAAATTCAAAATCGCCTGTAAAGATGTTGGATCCAGAATTAAACGACTCTGAAATTGCTATTGAACAAGAAGTTGTTAGTGTTAATAAGAACGAACGCTTATCATTGAAAAAGGTTTTGGAGGATAATAATTGCAATTTGAAGATTGAAGAAGTTACACCACCAGCAACTTCTCCTATTAAGCTAATTACAAAAAAACGCAAGCGTTCAGACTCACCTGAAAAATCTCGCAGCGTTCCCAACGAGCGCGTATCTGACAAACAAGAACCTGAAGAAATTTTTATTCCAAGGAGAGGACGAAGCTCCACACTTTTACAATCTGAACAGATAACCGAAACGTTAGGACCCACTGTAAGGAAACGTGTTAGTAAATCCGCCGAAGGCGCACTGGAGAACACAAAACCAATTTCGAAAGAGACAATAAGCGACGACAAGTTGAATGAAGTTTTGCCAGAAACGCATATTAAATTTGAAGTAGACAGCGATGGGAGTGTTGAGTACGTACCAAATACTCAAAGTCGAAGAGTTTCTGCCAAGAAAAAGAAACGGAGGGAAAGGCTGACATTTTTTAAAAACCCAGTTTCTGATGAAGGGGAAATGTTATCGGATGGTGTCGAGATAAAATTAGGTAAGTTTTTTAATGAATTTTAATTGTGTTTGTATCTGTTTTTGTAATTTTTACTTCGGTCGTAGCTCTGCAGTTAAATGCGTTAGCTGCTAAGCAGGCACCTCGGGTTCGATTCCCGGTTGAAACATTAAATTTCTTCGCCATACTCTCTCGCAAGAGTATAATTGCCTAGTAAACCTCTCAACTTCAAACCGTTCTGTAGGTCCATGTATATGTGTCTACTGTCACGCACAACACATATACATGCGAGGAGTGCGCAACGTCCGGTAACGGATATGCGACTTGAAGAAGTGATAAAAAAAATTTGATGACTGTAATTTCGTAAAAAATGTCTCTACACGACAAAGTACACCGCAATGTAATGGTTTGAACACTTATTATAGTGGGACAGGTGGAACACAGATTATTGCCAAATTGTAGCAAATACTATTGTTACCAAGTTTATTTTTTCTGTTAGTGTTAAAACTTCTAATCTTTTGTCTAACTAAGTTATTACCAATTTGCTAAGGTAACAAAATAACTATAGTCGGTAAAATTAAACACCCAAATACTTAAGTTTTCTTACACCAACGTCAAACTATAAACGACTAATTTTTAAAGGTATTCCAGAAGTTGTCAACATGTTTAAGGAATTATTCTTGTAACGTTACTTCCGCATCATGTATTTTTGAATAAAATAATTTATTAAAAAGAGAGAAAAAGAGCTTCAGCTGAAACAAAACAATCGATAACTGTTATTTGTACACTCATGAAATTTAAAACTTGGACACCACAATTTCTGTAAACAAAAGTTTGCACATTGTGAAGCGGGCTTAAGGGTATCATTTACAATTCTAACAGCAGGTAGTCTCAGCAGGGGTTATCTTATAGAAGGACTGTAGAATGAATCATTACACTAAGCACGTTTTAGAAAATAGGTAATTTACGTTGCTTACTTAATTTTTTCTTTAAAGAATATATTTGAAGGTATCGCTAATTAAACACCATAGCTCGATTAATTATCGAATCAAAATTTTGTTTAGGAAATGTTTACAAAATAAAATTAGAAATAATTTTGATTTAAAAAACGTCTACAAGCAATAACTTTTAAATTAAATCAAAAACTAAACATGGTTATTTGGGTTGACTGATTATTACTTATTTTTAAATAAATCTAACCTACTAATTATTGTAAGTTATTAAAAAAATCATTAAACTCTCTATTCATAATATTTAGTCCTTACAAAATGTATATTTTATGACGTTTCATTTTTTCTGTAGTTAATATAAAAGTGAAAATAAAAACTAAGGCAATTCTTATTGTCAACGTATATATTTAGTTTTTGACAAGAATTTATTACATAATTATAATTAAGATACCAAGTTATAGTTTAAAATTAAATGAAAACTTTTTTTTTAAATAAAGGTATTACTATATAAATAAATATAAGAAATCAATAATGGGTGTGACCTCCATTATTATTGATACATTCTTGGAGGCGTCTGCTCATTGACGCTATCAAGGTATCAATATAATTAATATTAATCGTTTCCCATGCGGTATCAATGGCTGCAATTAGTGCATTACGGTTTACTGGTATAAAATTTGGCCCTTGTTGTCTTCGGATAACAGCAAGTATTCGAGCCCAAACATTTTCGATAATGTTAAAATCTGGGCTTTTTGCTGGCCAGGGTAACAGCTCCAAGTTATTTGCTTGTATCCAGTTGCGCACAACCTGCGAAGTATAGGGTCATCATATCCCGATAGTTAATTATCGAATGTTCCAAGAAAATATGTGTAAATAGTAAATGGAATCTACTAACGTAACGTTAAGTCGTTATTTATAGTTACATAACTCTCATTTCATAAGATATAGTTCATATTAATAAGCTTATTGTAAAATTTCGTACACACCTGAACAACAAACCGAGGAACAAATAGAACAACGAACCGAACGGCAATCGGAACATTAATTTTGACGGTGCTACGTACGAATTTTAGAACAGATTCGCAAGTCCTGATTGTTCCACGAACGGTTTGCGGCGTTCCCGAAACTGACAGAAGAAAAATGTTTTAAATTAATCAGTGTTTAAGAATGCAAGAAAAAAATGATGTCCCTATTAGCATCATTTTTTACTCTTCTTTGTGCGTAAAAATTTGGTTGGCACTATCTTCTTGTTTTCCGCAATTTTCTCTTCTCAATAATAAATATATATGAACTGAAAACTACTGAAAATAATTATGGGAACAGCACAAACGTTCCGTTTGTTGTTCGGATTGTGGAAATCATAAAAGATCGTTTGTCGTTCTGTTTGACTTTCGGTTCGTTGTTATGTTTGTTGCTCGGTTTGTTGTTCAGGTGTGTACGAAGCTTTACAACTTAAGCAACAATTTTTGGCGAATAAAGATTAGTTTGTGATGTAATATTAGAAACACAAATTTATATCATATCAAATTTATGACAACTTAAAACCAAGAACGTGTATGTTATTGCTAAGAAATTATTAAGGAAAAAGCGCAATTGCAGTGCAAATATTTATAATTAAATATTTTCGAAAGTTTATAAGTCCTCTATTGAAATCTTAATACTTAAAAGAAAATCTTGGTCATTAGCATTATAAGGAAATGGTTTTTACTTTATGAATAAGTTTCAATAACAATAGAATATCCTTGCTTGTTTAATTTACTTCCTTTGAGTCAAATTGCTCTAAGATATGATCTAATATGAGACGTCGTCTGGAATTTGCAAGGCGATATGTGAACGAACCTTTGGAATTTTGGAATCGAGTGATTTTTAGCGACGAAAAACGTTCAATAGCCGCAACGATGGACCACTCAAAGTTTTTAGAATGGAAGGAACTCGTTACGAAAATAATCACATATGTCCTAAAAAACGAAGTGGTTATTTTTCTGTGAATGTGTGGGGTTGGGTTAGCGCGCGGGGTCCAGGAGTTTGTTGGGCTATCGATGGACGTCTTGATTCTGCTGCGTATTTAGATATTTTGGAAACTATTATGAAACCTTCAGTCGAAGTGTTTTATCCAGACGAAGATTATATTTTCCAACAAGTAAGTATTCTTATTTCACTATACTTTCTCCAAAAATAGTTCGGGATCTGTTAAATTAACATTTTCATAATGTATTTTTGTTGTTAAAGGACAACGCCCCTATTCATACTTCGCGGGTTGTGCGCAATTGGATACGAGAAAATAACTTGGAGCTGTTACCCTGGCCAGCAAAAGCCCAGATTTTAACATTATCGAAAATGTTTGGGCTCGAATACTTGCTGTTATCCGAAGACAACAAGGGCCAAATTTTATACCAGTAAACCGTAATGCACTAATTGCAGCCATTGATACCGCATGGGAAACGATTAATATTAATTATATTGATACCTTGATAGCGTCAATGAGCAGACGCCTCCAAGAATGTATCAATAATAATGGAGGTCACACCCATTATTGATTTCTTATATTTATTTATATAGTAATACCTTTATTTAAAAAAAGTTTTCATTTAATTTTAAACTATAACTTGGTATCTTAATTATAATTATGTAATAAATTCTTGTCAAAAAACTAAATATATACGTTGACAATAAGAATTGCCTTAGTTTTTATTTTCACTTTTTATATTAACTACAAAAAAATGAAACGTCATAAAATATACATTTTGTAAGGACTAAATATTATGAATAGAGAGTTTAATGATTTTTTTTAATAACTTACAATAATTAGTAGGTTAGATTTATTTAAAAATAAGTAATAATCAGTCAACCCAAATAACCATGTTTAGTTTTTGATTTAATTTAAAAGTTATTGCTTGTAGACGTTTTTAAATCAAAATTATTTCTAATTTTATTTTGTAAACATTTCCTAAACAAAATTTTGATTCGATAATTAATCGAGCTATGGTGTTTAATTAGCGATACCTTCAAATATATTCTTTAAAGAAAAAATTAAGTAAGCAACGTAAATTACCTATTTTCTAAAACGTGCTTAGTGTAATGATTCATTCTACAGTCCTTCTATAAGATAACCCCTGCTGAGACTACCTGCTGTTAGAATTGTAAATGATACCCTTAAGCCCGCTTCACAATGTGCAAACTTTTGTTTACAGAAATTGTGGTGTCCAAGTTTTAAATTTCATGAGTGTACATTTTGTACCTAACAATTTTTTTTTTGTTTTTGTTTTTTGTTTCTTTTGGCTACCATATATTTACATATCTCATTGAATCTGGGCTAGCAAGGATGAGCAGAAACCTCTTTGGAGGCTTTCTGATTGTGCGCCCTTTAGCCGTAATAATGTATGTTTTGTTTTGTTTGTGCTACTGCGCAAACAGTAGACTAAAATTATTTTGTTTTATTATATAGTTTTTTTCTTTTTTTTTCGGCTAATAAACATTATTAGTATTATTATTATTATTATTATGTTACTACAAACCACCTCAAAACGTTTAGTACTAACAGTATTCATTCTTAGTTTTCATTCATTTAAGTTAAATTTTGTTTTGTTATTTACAAAGTGGTTTTTTAAAAGTAAATAAAAATACTTTGAAACAAATTTTTTGTAAGAATTATTGTTCGATAGATTTGATGATTAAGGATTTAGACGTAGTAAATTGCTTAATCATTTTACACGTATCCATGTTAACACGAGATGTTGCAAGACACACATTTTACTTTTAATCATTTTAGTTTGCACAATGCCCAATTTAAGTACTCTGCAAAAAAGTAATGAGTTATTATCTGATGATGCACGGGAGATTATATGGAATGTGTACAACTTTTTTAAATTTGCAAATTCAACCTGAATAAAACACAATTCATCAATCTCTTATTTATTTATTTACTGGTATGGTACATTTTCATTATCGTATCGTGATGTAAGTGTTATGTATGGTGCTCCAGAAGATCAATATAAACCTGTATATTGTACGTTGTTCGTGGTATTTAGTTTTCATTTTTATTTTTATAATGTCAAAAATATTATGATAATATTTATTTGTTTTCAACTTGTTATGGTGTCTTTTTGGTTTAATTATCTTTCGTTTATTTTAACTTGCTTTTAATAAAAGAATGAATATGTTCAACAGACTTAATAACGATGCATGGAAAGCATTGAAACCATGTCGTTTTTGTTTTTCTAAAAATAAAAAAATATATATTTATTAAGGACTAGTTGTATTATTTTTGACGTCCTTAAGTACTCAATTACAATAATTAATTTTCATTATTTCACTTAAGCCTATATTATTTGCTTAAAAAAGGTAAAATCTTTTATTCTTATGTACTTTTTATAGATACTTTTATTGGATACATTAATACATACGTGCCCGTAATATTACTAGAATAGATTCTCAAACAGGTTAACAATACAATTATTTGTCGTTTATGGTTTTAGATTGGTGTAAGAAAACTTAAGTGTGTGGATGTTTCCATTTCTAAAAACTTCTTAATTCTTATGACAAATACTTTAAAACGTTTAGTGTAGTTTTAATTCAGGTTAAAAATTTACGTTCCTACTTTACTTCTTTTAAATTGCACATGTCAGAAAGAAACCGAAACTTGTTATTCATATCGTGTTCAAATAAAGCGCTAATCTGAAATTGAAAAAGTAAAATTTTACCGACTATAGAATACTTGAACAATACCAGGGATTTCATAAAATTTCGCCTTGTTGGACACCATCTTTAGCTTGCACCCTTTATTTCTAAACTCTCTCCCTTCATCTTCAAGTAAGAGAACAGCCGTCCTTGCGTAGCTTTAACGAGAACTGTAGACAATGTTTTATTATCAGATTTTCGTCGTCATTTGCAAAAGATTAATCAGTTGAGGTGTTGAAAGTGGTTTCCCAGTTTTTTTTTATTTTGTAACAACGGATTACTGCTCCCTGACCCTCACCCCCGCTGCGTATTGTTTCTCATTATTTCGTTTTCTTTCTATTTTTTGTAATTTTATTGTTTAATGTGTTTTGATTACATTGTATTTTAAGTCGGAAATCATTTTTTGATGTTAATCGTAATGTTTGCATTGATACATCACTTTTATTTAAAATCATACAATACAGTGTCGCCCTTCTGCTTGGGGCGATTTGTTTCTGAAAAATAAAACAGTAGGGAGTAATCTAGGGCACCAGATCTATTACAGTTGTTGCATTGAAGGTAAGATACTTTTCAACTTCAGTCATATACGAATGTTCGCTAAACAAAATGGTAAATTTTAAGCCATTGAACTATATACAGGGTGTTTCATTAATCAGTACAGAAAATGAAACTGGAGATTCCTTGCAAAATTTAAAGGGGGGTTTAACATAAAAAAATTTCTTTAAAGCCTCCCCTGAAGAGTTACAGCCCCTTAAAGATGTGTAAAAATTCACATTAATCGATTTTTTTCTGAAATGACTTGAAATAAAAAAAGAAATCTAAACATTCAAATACTACTACCAAGAAGCCTCCATAATTTCATAATTTTATTCACCCTTGTTCTCTGCAAGGGGTGAGTCTTACTACCCCTTAAAGTTTTTTACCAGAACTTTTTAACTAATTTTTTTTCAATTTTAAAATTCAGATTTTGGAGGGCCAATTCAATTAAAAACTTTTTGTCTCTTAAAATTTCACGTAAACTCAATACTTTTCACCAAAAATAAATTAAGCGAACTTGCAGAATTTTTAATTAATAAGTTGCGTATGCAAGTTTGACATAAATAACAATATTATTATTAACTATCATTTTTAATTTAAATTAACAATATTATTTCAGAGAGTGTTCAAAATGGGCACCATTTTCTTGAATACAGGCTCTTATTCTTTTGAAGAAATTTCCGTTAACGCTACCTAGCATTGCTACAGATTGTCTAACTCTTCAGGGGAGGCTTTAAGAAAATTTTTGTTATGTTAAACCCCTTTAAATTTTGCACTTCTGTACTGATTAATGAAACAATCTGTATATAGTTCAATGCTTAAAACTGAAATTGTAATGGAAACGGAAGGGCTCTTAGTTGCTGGTGGTTTCTGAGTTTGGTTTAAGGTGGTCTTCGTATTAACTTATGTCACGTTAGTCTTCTTATACTCGGCTGGCTTGAATGAAACGAAAGTATCCTATTTAATTAGCACCCGACGCTATGTAAAAACGTCATCGATGTAGTTTTATCCAGTTCTTTATACGTTCGCCCACCATCGATTGTTATGATATTACAAATTAGTTAATCGAAATCCGGGAGAACAGGGGTACTTACTATTATTCTTATTACCAACAATAAGTGTTGTCGAATCGGATGCTGTAAGTTCGCAAGAGGTTGTACAATAGCAAACAAACACCGAAAATCATTCGACAGCTGTTTCGTCCTTTTGGGTTTCTTCAGGAGTAGGAGAACTCGAGTGTAAATTCACTATTCTACAAATTCGTGCAATCGATTATTATTATTATTATTATTATTATTAAATTTAGACTCTAGTGAGGAATACTGTAATAATCAATTAGTGAATATTAGTAACTACGTTGTCATTATTTCAGATCCCGACTTAATAAATGTTGGTGATTTGATGTGGGCAAAAATTGGCGGTCATCCTTTCTGGCCTTGCATAATAATGGCTGAACCATCGACACAAGAATTCAAAAAATCATATTGTAACTAAATTTTCAAAATACACTTTAAACTTCTTACATTTTATTCTTTAGATGTAAAAAGCACACATCATTGTCTATACCACGTCAGATTCTTCGGCGACAGAGGTCGTCGGTCATGGGTTTTCTCGATATCAGTATTTCCGTTCACTAGTAAATTTGATTTAAAAAATCAATTTGAACAATCAAAAGTAAGTGTTAAAGCAATTACCTGTTGACGTTTATAACTTAAAATTTGTTTATAGGACAAAGCAAATTTTATTGTGAAACCGTCGGCGCTCGCTAAATGGAAAATTGCCGTAAAAGAAGCCGAGTCTCAACTAAATTGCACAGTCGAACAACGGTTAGAATTTTTTAACGAAATTCTTACTTTAAAATTTAAAAAATTGAAACGAAAAGCGACTGATTTTGAATCGTTAGAAATAAAAGAAGAATCGATTAATGATGACAAGACCGAAATTGCATCAGAAGAAGAAGAAGAACACACGCCCAAATTGCGTTCAATGGTAGCTGATAAGAAGACAAATCCAAAGCAAGATGAGAAGTATGAGGAAACGAGAAATATCGTGGAAAAGAAAGATCGCCTAGGAAACATTCTGCCTCCTGAAAAAAAGAATGGGAAAGGTCGAAAAAACTTGATAGATGAAACTCCACATTCTGATGGTGCATCTCTTAATGTTAAGGAACCATCTGAAAGCGGCTCTGAGTCTACCGAAATTTTTACAAAAAGTTCTTGGAAGAGCTTTAGTGTAGAAGACCGACCTTTAGACGCTAATTCTGAATATTCTTTGTCAGATACTGATTCGGTTTCAAAATCAAGTTCGAGTACACCTATTCCTAATGGTTTTCAGGAACAGATAACGAGACATCGAAGAAATAATTTGTTTCGTGGAGTCAGTCGCGATCAGGTTTGTCAAATTTGTCAAATGCCAGACAAAGTTTTTAAGTGTAAGGGATCGTGCAACGGTATGTACCACTATGCTTGCACTCTTCTTGAATCCAAAAAAGATGAAGAAGAGGTTCCCGATAGTACCGAAACTAACGACCGCAGTGTTGATGAAGAAAAAACTAAACCAACTGAAAGTCTATCATTAGCAGAACAGATCGACATGAAAATGAAAGAGGTTATGCAAAATTTACAGAACGACACCAGATACGCAGATTCGACTACTGATTATAGCAGCTCAGAAGAAAGCAATTGCAATCAGATTGCAGAAAAAACTGGCGATGTTTCTGACGACAACGTATTAATACGACATGTAACTGCCGATATTAGTTTTACGCAGGACAATTCTGATGATTTAAGAAACGAAAAAAGGGAAAATAAAGAAAATGAAGTATCTAGCGAACTGATTAATAAAGAATTTCAGTGCAGATATTGTTTAAATTCAATTGAACCTCCTTGCTATGCTTGCGGTAACGAGGTATCGAATAGGAATGAATCATTACGCCAAAAGTGTTCTTTACGTGTCTGTGGAAAATACTATCACCCGAAATGTTTAAAATTGTGGCCCCAAACTCAATGGTCTTTAATTTCAACCGAAAAACATAAAGATTCTGAAGAACTGCTGGACACGTTCGTATGTCCATTACACGTGTGCCATACTTGTGCGTCTGATGATCCTCACGCTTCCGTTTCTAGATGCGTTAGCCGAAAACTAGCGAAATGCTTACGCTGTCCCGCAACATACCACACAACTAATTACTGCATCCCGGCTGGTACGCAGATACTCAGTATGTCGCAAATCATATGTCCTAGGCATTTTATACAAGAAGGTTTTAAGAAGACTAGAGCGAAAGTAGTTAGGACTGTAAACACTCCGTGGTGCTTTATTTGCTCAAAAGGGGGCGATTTGATTTGTTGCGAAACGTGTCCAACTAGTGTACATACAGAATGTTTGACTGTGAACTTTTTAGACGATGATACTTTCATTTGTGAAGATTGTGAGACAGGACGTTTTCCTTTGTACGACGAAATAGTGTGGGTGAAATTAGGTAAATACAGATGGTGGCCGGCTGTCATTTTATTTCCAAACGAAATACCCACCAATGTCAAAATTATACCCCACAACAGCGGCGAATTTGTGGTTAAATTTTTGGCACGCACGATCATTATTGGGTGGGTAGGGGTAGAGTCTTTCTATTTCAAGAAGGTGATAAAGGTCATTGTAGTCCGTCGAAAAGAAGGGTTGATACATTATTTAAGAAGTCGATAGAAGAAGCCACGTACGCTCACAACATTAAGAAAATTTTTAGAAAAATAAGGAGGCGGAGATGAAATCTATCGTGAAACCGCCGCCTTATATAAAGGTTAAAATTAACAGACCGGTAGGAAATGCTCGTCAGTTTGATGGTAATGTTAGCAACACGACTTCGTGTGAATGCAATCCCTCGCAAGAAAATCCTTGCGGGCCTGACAGCGATTGTATTAATAGGTGAGTTTACATTTAAAAAACAAGTACGAAGTTGAAGCCCCCCTATAATTTGAACCCAAAATGTACAAGAAATTTTATGGAAAAATTTAAGATACCTCAAATTTTGTACGTAAATACAATATTCTACGGTTTTCATAAAATAATTACCGTTTTCCTTAACTTATACCCTACATATACAATATCGTTTAAAAGCGAATTAGATACACTAACAATACCTGAAAAACAATTAGGTGATTCATTTAAAAATTTAGAGATATTGTTTGGTTTGTATTTTGGTTCGCCCTGTATTAATGAATTGTCCGATAATAAAAAGTAATTAATATTAAATACAGCTAGCTAATGACATGGAAGTGACATGTTAATAGAAATACATGTTAAATAGTTACTTTATAACAGAGCGTTGAAGTATGTGTCATTTTTACTCATAATTAGCTATATCTTTTAAAATACACTGTATAATATATTGACATGCTATATTTTTTTAAAGCTCTTGATAAAATTTTTAGAATTTTAAAGAAAATATGGTGTATTCCATTTAAAAAAATGTTAGTTTATGCTGCCACGACTCTTAGGGACACTTTGTATAATCGAAAATATTTTTAAAATGTGCACTTAGGAACTGTACTAAATGTGACAAATTTTCAAAGTTTTATCGTTTTTATTCATTAAGTTATCCTCTGATGTCAGAAGTTTGCGCCACTCTGTAAATTTATCTATGCAGTGCAATTAACATTTCCATTTATAACGTATTTTTTTCTCGAACTTTCACGACTTTGGTTCTTGTTGTCAATTCCATTTTTAAATCTAAAATATTTTGTAAAATTAATCATAACATTTTCTTCTTTCAAAAATTAAACAAAATATTTTAAAGGAAGTTGAGAATGTAAAGAATCTGTCACGAGACAACTTATGTGACTTGTATGGCTTGAGACATCCCTTATACGTCTTACGTAATACATCCATTCACTCACATCAATACCTGAAATCTGCGTCTGTATTTATTTCTCTGCTTTATTTTTATATTTCAGTTTATATGCGGTTTTTCCTAAGTGTTTCTCCAACTCGGTTCTCAATTAGCCACCTATTCTTAATTTTCTCAATATTATTCCTTCTCCCACTTCCTATTTCATTCTTAAGTTTATGATTTCTATTATTACTATAATTTCTTGTTGTGCTCCCGAAGTTCTGCGTGTCAGAAAATTTTATTATAAAGTTTGCTCTTCAGTAGATATATCTTCAGAACGTCAATATAATTGCTTGATTAGTCCTTTTTTTTTAAATTGAATGTCAATGTTTTTTTTGTTCACCTATTGACTTATTTTACGATTTTCATCTATTCATAATCTCAAATAGGTTGTTACTCACCGAATGTGATCCGAACGTTTGTCCGGCTAATGAAAAATGCAACAATCAGAGATTCGAAAAACGCCAATACCCACCTTTAACGCCTTACAAGACGCAAGGACGAGGCTGGGGTTTGAAAACGTTAGCTTCAATAGATAAGGGCGATTTCGTTATTGAATATGTGGGAGAAATCATCGACGATCAAGAATATCAAAGGCGCATCAGGAAAATGCACGAACAAAAAGATGAAAATTATTACTTCTTAACCATCGACAAAGATCGAATCATTGATGCAGGACCAAAAGGTTTATGTTCAAATATTAATCGGTTTTTAACAATAACATTTTAGGTTTTAGGAAACCTGGCGAGGTTTATGAATCATTGTTGCCAACCGAATTGCGAGACACAAAAGTGGACCGTTAATGGCGATACTCGGGTTGGGTTGTTTGCTATTGTTGATATTCCGGCTGATTCGGAGTTGACGTTTAATTATAATCTGGAGTGCATTGGAAAGGAAAAGAAAATTTGTAAATGCGGCGCTCCTAATTGTAGTGGATTTATAGGAGTTAAGGTTAAAGTGAGTATGTTTAAAAATAATATAGAGATGATTTTTGGTGCAAGTTTTTAGTTTTTTTAAAAATATGAATCAAAACTGTATAGGCTGCAGTAACAGCTCCGAATTTTTCTAAATGCCATGGTAAATACCATTTCTAACTTTTTGCCAGATTTAATGCTTCTTCTATTTCTATTGACGTTTTTGTAGTTTTATGTTTCTTCTTCTAATGACTTTGTATTTTATTTTCTGCTTTTGTCTTCGTTTTTTTCCGAGTGAGACGACATGAATTAGAAATCTTAAAATACCAATATTCACGAAATGTCTACTGTGCTATAAATAAATGTATGGGACCCCGTGCTATTATGTAGAACTCAAATGTTATGTAGGTTTTGATAAAATTGTTACTTTTTTGCAATCAGCTCTTTTGTTTTAACTTATTCTATTGACAATTTTGTTAGATTCCCAATCGGTACCATAGCATCTTCTATTAAGAAAATAATTGAAATTGCTATAACCGTAATAACACACGAGTTTCAAAAAAACATTACGTGTTACATTCAAGATTTTTTCTAATTTTGGAAAAGAATCATAAACATGGAATGACATCTATTTCGAATTTAGATCATAATCGTGTGTAAGCGTTGTCTACATTAACACCTTCAAAGTGATATGACAAATGGCGAAACATTTTATTTTTCGTAACTAGTGACAACAAAATTTTAATTTTCTTCGTTGTTAGTATTGGCACCTACTTTGATTATGAAAAATGTCACTTTATATATCAGAATTAGAAAATCATTATTAATACGTCGTTATGAGACATTGAAGTTTCAAAAAGAAATAATAGTCTGTATACAACGCCCAATGGTAGTAGTTGTAAGTATTTGTTTGTTTTATTTTATATAATTAAAACAAAAAAAGATTTGATTTCTAAGTATAATTTATCACTATACATTTTTTCTTTTTGTTGTTGTTTGTACCCCCTAATTCCTCTTCTCATAGTACCACTTTCATCAATTTCTCCGCTTTCTCTTCTTTTCTATCTTCTTTCTTGGTTTCTGCACAATCGACTTTTCTATCATATCTCCAATTATGTCATTCCCCTATGTTAGCCCTTGTGGTTGTACATCTTAATTCTTTATTTCCAACATTGCATTTTTTTCTCGTCAATCTATCATTTCTGTATATTTGATTTATCATCTATGCCACTCCAAATTGTTTTACTAGGCTACTCACCTTTTTTGCTAATTCCCTGATATCTCGTCGGTCTTTATTGTCATATTTCATCATGGTACCATAAATATCTTAATTCACTTACTATTCTATTTGTTCTCTCCCCATTTCCACATTTTTATTTCTTCTTTTTTGGAATATCTGTATCTCCGCCTTCTTTAAATTTGCTTTTTATTTTCATTACTCGCTAATACCATTATGTCGAAAACAGTAGTCATCACCTAGACTTTTATCCTTTCTATTACCAATCGTCCTTTTTGGCGTCTTCTCATTTCTTCTCGTAAGTTTCCTTTGCATAACGAAAATAAACTTGGGAATGAACATCCTTGTCTTAAACTGTTTTTTCGCCCTGAATGCTTCCGCATATTCCTTGTATCGCCAACAGTAAATTTTACAATTTTTTTTGCCCTCTTTATCTACTATTACCTCTTTCCAAACTGCCTAGCTATTTCTTTTCCATTGCAAATGTTACTTAATATACTTCTCATCATTTTTTTCTCATCTTCCCTCCTGTATATTTACAATGTTCTCTCTGCGTTCCGTCCAATCGCCTCTTCACTTCCTTTTCTATCTCCGTTTTTGTATACCTTTCCCCAACCCTTCTTAAATTTCTCCTTTCACATTCCCCGATATATCAAAATTTTTATTTCCAACCGTGTTTTGTTTTCTATTACTTCTCTTTCAATGTTTGTTATTATTATTTAATTTACATCTTTCTATAATTTCATCTGTTCACATGTTGTTCACTGTTCATTCTTCCCTTACCTCCCCTCCTTCATTTTCGCCTTCATTGAAGAACAATTCCAAAGGCTGAGTATCTGATTTCTTTTCTTCTTCTATTTCTATTTTTTTGTAATCCCCATACTTCCTTCGTTCACTATCACGTAATCAATTACCGATGCTCCTCTTTTGCTCTTCCATTCTATAGAATCTCAAAACTTTTTTATTCTCCTTTTATCCGTGCGACATTCTAAAACACTTTTCCCCTCTTTCTTCTAAGTCCACCCACAGTTTTTAATGTTCTGTTGTATCGCTTTTTCCTTCCGTACCAAATTCACGTATACTGAATATCTTTGATCGGATAAATTGTTTGAAATATTTAATTTCTCTTCCTCATCCTTACTTTGTCTTTTCTTTCCCTCATTTCGAATATTTCAATATACGTTACCTCCTGATCTCCCTGATCTCATCCATTTTACTTCTCTGTATATTTATACCATTAACATATTTCCTTATTTCCTCTTATTAGTCTTGTCGCTTACCTTTTTCGTCTTTTCCGAATGTTTTATTTTCTTCCTATTTCGAATTGCCTTTAAAAATTCCGCGCATTTCCTCCTCCTCCGTTCTTTTTCGCGTCCCTCCCCATCTTCATTCTTCCTCGTCTACCTACATTTTATGTTTTCTTGTGTTTCGGTTTCCTTCCTGTCAAATTCCTGTCTGTTGAATATCTCTGTTCCGACAAACTTCTTTGAAATATTTAATTTCTCCTCTTCTTCTCAGTTTTTGCCTAATTTTCTCCTCTATTGAATCGTTATCACTAAGATTTTTTTCCTTTTCAATTTATGGATCATCTATTCTTTCTACCATTTTTAAACTTCTCCTCTTTTATCTCATCCATTGTATTTCTCTGTATATTTATATCATGTGTGTACATAGTACTAAAGCATAAACAAAAATTCAAATATACTGGAGATGCTAAAGCAAAATATATGTGAATTGTGTATTAGTTGAATTTTAGGTCTATTTCGGTTTTCTGCGCACTAAACTAATTGTTCTTTAAGGTTTCTTGTTTTTGGAATTGCAGCTGTTTGGGTTTTTGTGAAATTTAATGCTAAATGCTATTTATTTTCGTTGTGAATGACCTGCATAACATAATGTTTTGTTTGTGGTATTGTGTTATCGACACCTCGTGTTCAGGCTTAACACTTAAGGTTGGTTTATGCAGCTTCATTTAATTTAACATTTAGTGTAACTTAACATAATATTATTTAATGTAAGATAGATAAAAAGGTTTGGTTTATGAGACCTCATTTAAGAAAAGTGTAAATACTTGTTATTTACTGTCGCACTCGAGCTGTAATTGTGTCGCATAGGTAGAAAAAAGAACGAGATCGAAAGTATAGGGTGGTATAGGTAGCTGTCGTTACAAAAGATTGGCATCACTGACTGTATCAGCTGTTTTTCGCGCAACCGCAAATATGGTTTTCGTTTAATTTAACGGAAAAGATAAAAGTTAACCAACTCTTACATTACGTTAAATTTATTGATCTTAAGTTACGCTATGACCGCATAAGCGTGCCTACCTAAATTGCACTATTTATCTCTTTAAATGTTAAGTTACACTAAATGTTAAAGTTTGAGAGAAGAATTCGGTTCGGGCATCTTCAGCTCCACCGGCCAAATTAAATTACCGCTTTGCATGACTGGTTGAGGCCCCTGAGTTCTACGCGGCCCGCTTCTTTTATATTCATTCGCTTAAGCCAACTGCCTCTCCCTATGCACCGATCCTTCGGTCATTTCCCCGTAGTGGCAGATGACCAATCCGCCGCTGCCTGATTTACAATAAATTTACACAGATCCCCGGTATTTCATTCTCTTTAGAACTCATAATTAAAAACGTGTTTTAGACAAATATTTGGACACGTTTGTAATCATTTTTATTCTCCCAAGCTTTAGGATAAACGGTTTCCAACATAATTGGTCACCCTGTACATTGTATTGTTTGTTGCACTTTTTAAGCATATAACTCTGACTTTCAACATAGCGTTCGTGAATTTTTTCATTCCTTCAATAGTTTTACTATTTCCGTTCGCGTGTGTTATTCCTCGATACTTCGACCACCTGTTTTGTTCTGTTGAAACTCGATACACTTCTTTGTTATAATAATATTCATGTTATTATCTTTACTTCTGCGTGCAATTATCTTTTGATTTGATCGTTAGATCCTTTCATTGCGTTGTCCAAGGATGAAGGATGGATCAAAAGTCTTTTTACTCCACATCTTATATATAATATGGGAAGTTATGCGACAGTTTCTAAACAATTTTAACACTCCTTTTTTTTACTTTTTCCTACGAATTAGAGTTAGTACGTTGTAATGAAGAAAATTTTTTTTTACAATGTATCATACTTTCAATATGTTCTTTGACGTTTATTAGTGTCAGGACGATGTGGAGTTCTACGGGAAACGCTATTTCCGGAACTCAATTTGCTTTGTTAGTTAGGGACAAGGCGTACTACTTAAAAATAAACTTCACATTTGAATACACTGCGCTTTGTATAAAGCTTTCACGTGACTAAATTTTTCTTCGAAAGATTGACTTTTTATGTTTGTTTTTTTTCAATTTTCACACGTTAAAACCTATTGAAAATTTAAATACTCTTTATTTTATAATCTGCTATGTAGGACGAATCTCAGAAGAAAGTAAGAAAAAGTAACAGCGTCAAAAAGAAGAAAATATTAGCACCTCAAGTTTTGAAAAACGAGGGACCTTGCTTTATTTGTGGCAAAAATGGCGATGTTGGTTTATGTCACAATAAAATTTGCACGAAGTTCTACCACTTAGAGTGTGTAAATTTAGAATCGTGGCCCGAAGGTAAGCAAATTATATGTTAACAACGTAATCAACAAATTTTTGTTGTAATAGGAAAATGGGTATGTCCTTGGCATAACTGTAACGTATGCACCAAACGTACCATACGCTGTTGCGTCAAATGTACTAATTCGTATTGTCCTGTGCATTCCGAAGGCAATGTCCGTTACGATAAGCTACTAGGATTTGTTTGCTCCGAACACGATTCCGTAAGTTATGTTGCATTCGCTTTTCTTGTGACTACTCGCAATTTTAGGCGAAAGAGGCTCAAGAACCCGAGCGAATAAGCCGAAAAGTTAATAAGTTCAAATGCGCGGACGTCACCGAAGAAACAGATGTAACTTCAACTACTTGTGATGAAATCGATCACGATTCCAGGCCAACTAGGGTAGCAACTATTTCACTTCCATTTGTAAATCTAAAAAAATCGTTCACTTCGACCCCCATGAAAAAGTCAAATGTTTCAAATTCATTGAAAGAGTTAGAAGCGAATTTGGTTAGAGAGAATCTAGAAATTCCGGAGTCGAGCAGTCCAGATGCTAGTGTTAAAAGAAAAAAACGATACCCAAAAAGAGGGCGTCCTCTTAAAAAGCTTAAGCTATCGAATTCGGTTATGAAACCGATTTCGAGTTTTAGTACTGGTAATTTAATCGATGTTTCCTCTCAAAACGAAGTTAAATTGTGTGCGTCAATACCGATTAGGCATTTTCGAACAAGAAGTGATACAACAAAAATTGCAAACAAAAGGTTTTTAGGACAACAAAGTGAATTAGAAAAGGATTTGCCAATTAGAAAACGTTCGCGACCCAGGTGTGAAATAACTAATTAGAATTTAAGATTAAATTTCTATTTTTAACTGTAATTACGGCGTTTTTAGAATCTATTTATCCGATAAATTTTATAATTTACGTTTTATTGAAGGGAAGTTATTGTTAAATACACATTGAAGTGGTTTTGAGAATGTCGTTATTGAAAGAAGAATTTCTGCGTTAAGTTATAGATATATTGTTTAATTTATGTAATACCACATACTTTCCTCAGTAGTTCTATTTTTAACGGTAATTTTTCAATTATTCTGTACCCTTCATCCTGTGATTTAAATAGAAAATATTTTGAATTTTACACGATTTTTGCGAATTAACGTATTGTAAATGAAAAACCAATTCAGAAATAAGTCTACAGTGCTGTTTCTATGTAAAATAATTTCATTCGATTCAATTAATCTCTTAGACTTTTCTTGCAGAAAATTATGCACTGTAGTGACAAATGTGTACAGCTTCAAATTCTTATACAAACGCAAATATTCTGATAATTGAAACTAATGTTGAATATAAATTTATTATCTTAAGAATTTTTTCTTAATTGTTAATATTCAATTTATTTAACCTACAGTTAATACAAAAACACTAAATTAGATTAATTAGTGTACTAATCGCATTAATAATAAATTAATCAACTTTCATTCATTATCACCACATTCGGTACAAGGACAATCAGGAAAGTTAATTTTAGACAAATAGTTCCACAAATGCATCAAAGTATCGGTACTTAGAGCTACGCCTACGTGTCGTTTTTCACGTTTCAATGAATTATTGAAAGCGTCGACGCTTTCCGTATTTTTACAAATCCTTTTTAACTCATTTAATAATCTCGAATTTTGCTCCAGCAATTTCTTGTTCATATCCTTTAATTCTTTGCATTCTACTTTAAGAGATTCGTTCTTGGTGACCAAGTTCTGATAGTTTACTATCGTTTCAGCTTCTTCTTTCGCTTTGCCTCTAGTTCTAGGTATTTCTCCCGAATTGAAATTCGGTTTTCTAGAAATAAAGCAATTATTTTACTGTATTTGTATTTATTTATTGCAGCAGACTTTTTAGGTGGTTTCCAATGTTCTAACTCGAAACCTGTAGAAAAACGTTTTGCCGGAGTGTTACTTTCAAATTCGTAATCGATGTCTAAAACCATATATTTATTAAATGAAAAATTCATTAATATTTATACCTTCGCTGCCAAACTCCATCATCATGATTATAAAAATGTGATAAAAATATAATCCAAATATTGACGTTTACAAATTAACCTATAGAATGACCAGAGTGAAGTTATATTTAGATTGGGATGTACACTCCGCGGCAAAAGTGACGGGCATCATTTTATTTAGTTTCTACGGTAAACAGAATAAAAACTGAAAATTACATTAATATTTGTATTTGAAAATTAAATCAAATGTCGTTTTTTGGAGTACAACAATTTTCTATTATGTTTTGAAATATGTTTGTAGATGACGTCATTGATTTTGGTAAACGAGAAAATAAGTGACATGACTTGACGACCTATAAAAAACAACTGATTCTAAAATCAGTTATAAATAAAAGCTATGTAAATATACAATAAGTACAAGAGTTTTACATGGGCAATTACTTAAATAATAAACGCAAGTATGCTTTTTCTATCTTCTAAAACTCAGTTGGATTATATACGTAGTACAAATTATAAGAAAAACTAATTTAATAAATATTTTATTTGTGATTACAAATTTCAATAATGTAAATAAATATTAATAAACAATTTAAAAATTAAATGTTAATAAATTTGATTTTAGACGTTCGTATGCCCCATCGACTCCATCTTAGGTCACGTGTTCTGGATTGCTCTATAAACAAGAGAGGTTATGTTTAAGGTATGTTTCCCCACCACACCTTATTTTTCGAATGTAATTGCTCCAACAGTTTAAACCAACACAAATGTAGTTCAAATATATTTGTTGTTGAAGTCATCATAAATTCAACAACAAAATTAAAATTTCAACTTATATTGCAACGCGAAAAAACGGCTATAATATTTTAATACCGTTTAACCATTTTTATTGCTATTTAATAAGCAAAAACTAATCAAAAAGTTACACATGGATCATTACACCAAACAAATTGAACTTTGGATTTATTTTTTTTTTAATTTGTATATGTTATTTATTTTATTTAATTATTTTATACCTATTTAATAATTAAAGACTAATGGCGAAACAGGATTTTTTTTTAAATTACGTTTAGGGACCGTGCACATTTTAAATTTCGCGTTTTTTTAATAGATGTTGAAATGGTTGAATTACACTTTGGTTTCAAATTGATATTTTATGTTTATAAAACTGTGGCGAACGAAATAAAACACATACTCAATTTAGTTGAAAGGTCACGGGATTTATGCTAAAGTAATGCGTCAGACAAACATTAATCAATTGCCGTATGATATATTAATGAGTTACTTCTTTTTGTACTTGTTTGCAGTTAGATGAATCCAGAAGTGGTAGTTGAAAGTAGATTTCGGCAACAGTATTAGCCATAAACGTAGAGAATTCGACTAGTAAAGCAAGTATACTGTGTACTTGGATAAATCCTTTAAAATTTGTACGAGATAAATATACAAAGGCCACAAAAATAATAGACATTTTAAGGAAGTCAAACAAAAAAATATTCAAACCGATTTCTAAAGATGTCTTCCAGTTACATTCCTCCATCGATGATTCAGTCTTTGTTACATGAAAGTTATCATTTTAAGCAGGTGGAACACATTAGGTGGTATCATAATATGAAAAGGGTGTCAAAATCATGACTTCGTAATTTTGAACAGATTATTTGGTCATTTTTAATTTGATTTGTTGCTTTTTTTTACAGAATAATGATAACAATTTCATCACCGTAAATCAATATGCTTATATTCAAAGGTAAAATACTTCATGTGTGTTAAATAATCTGCTTGACAAACAAAATTTACCAATTTTGGATGTATAGTGTGTGGCAACATATGCCATGTGATGGCTATTGAAATGTGTACTTCAACATTAAATAACAAAATTGTATGGGAACAAGTACAAAAAGGTGTTTCGCATATAATCATAATATTCAGGTCAAATATTCATAGAAAAGTAGTATTTGAAATACAAAATACCTACTTAAGGAAAATATCATAAAATACAAATGAATTTAGTGTATTTTAATTACAATGAATTTTGTGAATGCCCACCTTTGATAATTGATTAACATCTTACTCATTATACTTATACTTCATCCGTCGAATATTATGTATTCATACATTATGCCTTTGTTAAAGGGACTTTACACGATGAAATGTAGTGGTTTGCAATGCAAGAAATCTTGCAGGTGCAAGAAAAATTTCACGCTGTTTTACACGATGAAAGATTTCAAAGGAAACTTTTCGCTAGACAGTGTCGCCAACCACATAAAAAATACATTTATCACATCAGCTGAATTGTTCGTTTATTTAATAGGAGCACAAACTAGGAGTTTTGTAAAGTGGTATTTGGCAAATTTTAAAGTAATTATTGACTTATGCTTAGGCAGAATAGAGCATGCATGAGTATTTTTTTAAATTTAAACTCTTCTTTCTTCACTTGGTTTAAAAACACCAATCAACGCATATACTTAATTAGTTTGTTTAATTTAAGTTTCCTATATTACCAGCATTCTGTTACAATCAACGCTTTACCCACCAGCGTTTTTTCTTTTCTATTTCAAATCTACTATTATTATTAAAGCTAGCTCTTGCTGCTTTTTTGAAGAGTTCATTTTCAAGCAAACAGAATTTTTAAAAGTTGGCAACATCAAATATAACTAAAAGTTACTAAAATTGCAAGTGCAATGCAAGAAAAATTACATCGCGTTCTAATTCATTTGATGCAAGAAAACTTGCAAGTGCAATACAAAAACTTGCACGTGAGCATGCGCATAACAAAAATTGCACGAAAAAGTTGCACTGACTTTCACCGTGTAAAGCGGCTTTTATGTTCGTAAGGGCGAATAGTGAATCTGCGTTACAGTACGGATTTTGGCATCCAACAAGACAACAATGACAAAAGATTTAGCCCAACTTTTTCTACTACACTACTGGCTTTATCAATACTCTTTTTAATTGAATCCATACAGAAATAACCTAATAAAAACCGATACAAAGTTAAGACAATTTAGCGGTTGTCCAACAGAAATGCACATACTCTTTGTTAGGTGGCGCTGATATCATTTATGCACGATCCCTAGAGACTTTCCTGTATCAGGTTCTTATGGCCGTTTTTCATACTTTTGCTTTTTTCGATTTTAATGAGGCTTTTAAAGGTTATTAAATATAGGTACTTCTTAATAAATTGAACTTTAGATTTTTTACATTAAAGGTCTTGCCGCCGCCAATCTTAAAGACCACGGGTGAAGTTCGGTATGGTGCCCCACTTTATCCGAAACTTTCTCGCGCATCCAAAGTAAATAAAGAAAGAAATTGTTTTTGAAATTGTTATTATGAATATAAGTTTGGTAAAGAAAGAAATTGTAATAACTGTAACCTTATAATTACTATTGCAATAACAAAAAAAAAAACCGTTTCTTAAAGGAAACGGACTATAACTCCGTTGAGTCAAGGTTTATTTTTTTCACTTACAACATCATAATAAGAATTTAGATTTTGCCAGAAATATTTAAAAAAAAATTATTTAACTAGATAGAAGTATTAAATGGAAGATATACGAGATATTAAGAAAGAAACAAGAAAAGAAGATACAGAAAAAAGAAAATTAAATAAACAACAAAAAGCGAAAAGAAAGAAGATATCAGAAATGGAAACGAAAACTTGTATTAAGCTTGTATTACATTATACTTTTTTCGTCTAGAAACTTTGACAAGTTTGTAAACTTGATGAACTTGACAAAACTTTGATAATGTGATACGGAAACTCTGTCCAAGTTTTGAAACTAGAAGCGGACCAAGTTTTCATCAAACTTTACTTACTAGACTTGCACTGGATCGAATTTAAGAGCTACCAACACTTACTCATAAATTAGTTACTTATGTGTTTTGATGTTTGTTTATTTCTACTACGTGCTTCTACGGTTATAGCGTTAAAACACGGAATTTTTTAAATTTTATTTAGGATGTCTTACAACGCACGTTACAATTACAGTCAAAATATTGTTTATTTTTCTTAAATTGGTAATTACTCGTTAACACTTCTACAGAGTTTGAGCAATAAAATTATAAAATCGCACGAAAAAAGTTGGAAAGGATTTCTAGTTTAGTATCCCGTCTAGTTTACAAACTTGTCAAAGTTTTCTAGACGAAAAAAGTATAATGTAATACAAGCTTAATGGAACAAGAAATATAGTAACAAATTATGAATTATTGAACTAGATGAAGAATACGGAATCAAATGGAAGATATACTTGAAAGTAAGGGAAAAATTATGGAGGAAAGAACAAGAAGAGGGAAATGAAGACAAGAGGAAGAAAGAAAAAGAAGACTAGAAAAGAGAAAACGAAGATAGAAAGAACGAGAAAATTTGGAAAGAAGAGAAAAGGGAAAAAAGAAAGCAAAAACAGAACACTAAAAATCGGAAAGAAGTGAAGAAGAAAAAGAAAACAAAAGGAAAACAAGAAGAACGGAAACGAAAACGATAGGAAAAAGGAAAAAGAGAAAATGGTAAAAAGGATGAACAATATAATGACAGAGCTAAGAGAAAAATATGAGAAATCCTATCAAAGAAAAGATAGAAGAAGAAAATATAGACAATAAGTTAGACAAACAGATGACAACGATGCAAATGGAGATTAAAATAGAAGTTGAAGTTGAACATAAAGATAGAAATGAGAAACAAGTTGAAAATGAAATTGAATGAAGAAAAGGAACCAATTGAAAGACCTTGCAATCACTTGCTACGTACTTTAATAAATTGAACCTTTATATTAGGGTCTTGCCGCCGCTAATTTTAAATATCACGTTAAATAAAAGGGTTTTTTCTATCAGACCCTTTTGACTGTTTCAATTTATTGCGCTCTATTACATGACTATAAATTACAATGATGCCAAATTATCCAATTTAAAAGTTTAACCAAAGCACTACCCGTAAATACGATCAAATGTCTTAAGCGTCGATCATATCCTAACCTCAAACTCTACTAACCGGTACATTTTCGCGATCGATTGGTATTGAAGGAGACAGAAATATGGTAGACAAAGATGGAAATGGAACCGTTCCAATTGAATCGGTATGTAAAACGCCTATTATGATTTAATTTTCAAATACACATTTTGATGTTTTGATGGGTTATCGACTAAATAAAATGATGCGCGTCGCTTTTGTCGCGGAGTATACATCCGATTCTAATGTAACTTCAGCATGGTTTTTTTTATGTTGGTACTACATTTGAATAAGCAATTTGCATTTTTAAAAATGTTTAGAAAAAAGTAAAATTGTTTAATTTAAAAGCTTAATCCATCTTCAATTAGTAAATAATTATCAAACCATAAGTCAGTTGGCTTTTGTCAACTATAACTATCTGATTTATATTTAGACAATGACTGGTGCATCGTTTATTTTATTTTTCGTAATAATGTACCTTGACGTAATTGTATTTAAATTTGAAATGTTTATAATAATACCATTGATGTTCCTTGCCGCGTTGCGTAATTTATTGTTGTTAAGTCAAAACGTTTGGCAACGCTGCTAATATCTGTCAAAATAAAATATTTTGACGTTTTGGTGTAGTTTTGGTAGAGTTGACAGCCATCCAATCATTTACCACCAATGGTATCTAAATTATTTGTTTTTCGTTCACCACAAAACATTATTCACTGTGCCTTTTATAATACTATAGTAATTGTTCTAACTTTATTGGAAGGTGAGATTAGCCTTTTACAGACTTTCCAAATGTGTTTGTTATAAATATTCCACCTCAACCCCTGTATTGATTCAACGTTTATAGGTACATTTTAAGCCTCTAAATCGCTTTTTCTTCAAATTTCTTCTTATTTATTACACAATTCTTTTATATTTATGCGTTGTTATGTGTTAACTTGATGTTCTAAAAATGTTTGACATTGGCACCACAAAATACTGTTATGTTTGAAATTGTTCAGGAAGTTGTGTTAGTGCCAAACATATATAATTAAATTAAAAGTAACACAAGATATGATTGATATTGTTGTATTGTTTGCACATTTAAGTACTAATAATTGGTTGTGTTTTAGATATGAAGTGACACCGCATTGATGTTTTGTAATACTGCCAGATATAATCAGAAACCTTCGTAAATCATATAAAAAAAAACATGGTAAACTCATGACAGTAAGTCGATTCAAAATTCATTTAAAATAGTACCTTAAAAGTCACTCAGGTTTATGCTACGCAAATATTATATATTTGTATAAAAATGAGTGAAAATAATAAAACAAAATGGTCATGCGAATATTGTACATATGAAAATTTTCCTTCTTCTCAAAAGTGCACTATGTGTCGTGGTCCAAGGCCATTTCACAGTGAAGATATTTACCGATTGCATGGAAATGACACTAACGTTCCATTACCGAGTTTAGCTGCCGGTTCGATGCGAAAATAAAACTAAAGGCAAATGGACATGTGAAAGTTGTATGTATTTTAATTCTTCTAAAGATCAAATGTGTAATCAGTGTGGTACTTCCACCCCATTATTGTCTAATACTTTACACGAACATATACAACCATTGAAAATTACCCAAATATCCGATATAGCGCAGAGTTTATCACGATCACGAACTAATAGTCCTCCTACCAGCTTAACTAACATGGAAAATAGTCGAAGAACTACCCAAAAATGGATGTGTGTTGTAAGTCTTACGTTCTATATATATATATATATATATATATATGTTTTTCGTAAAATTCATTTTGTAGCAGTGTACTTACGAAAATTGGCCAAAATCTATTAAATGTTCAATGTGTGGTCACGTTCCCAATAATAGCCAGCGTTCACAAGCTTCTAGTCTTATTATGTCTTCACCCGAGCGTGATGTCGATTCCAATCAAGATTCAAGGTTTCACAGCAATCAAAATATTCTAGGTGAGTTTCTATAAATATCTTTCGAGAATTTTCGTTTAGCAAGATGTAACAACTTTAATCTAACCACTTTAGTTTTGGAGATATTGTAGCTCAAATTTGTTTCTCAAAAGTATCTAGATTAGTCTGAATTAATTCTAGACACTCGTAGTCTGTTTGCACTTGGTATTGTTAAACATAATATCTAATATTCATTTCAGCAACATATGGATGAATCCTGTTAAAATTGTAAATATTAAAGTAATCTCAGATGGCGAGAAGAAGGTACTTTGCAACCCTAACTGTGTCTGTAAAGAGATTAAGTTATTTCTGTTAGTTTCTCAGCATTACTTTCAAGGTAATCAGTATTCTGATGGCTGTACTATGCTTGCAAGTTCTTCATATATATTTAGAAATATCAGGTTTCACTAAAACATTTTACTCTTGTTCTTTAATCTGTAATCTGTAAGCTGCTCCACCAGTTCTTTGTGACATCCACAAATCAACAAATTTTTACACCCTGCCGAACTTGAGAAACTCAGAAGCAAATTTCGAGGATATGAGCCCAACATAGAATAAGTACTAGACAAAATTCCCTGTGTAAGGGAACACGCTTAATAGAATCATTTCAAAACCTTCGAACACTAGCAGAAACGGACAGACGCATCTTGTTTTACTAATGATTTATTGCGAGAGCTTGAATCACTTTCAGATTCCAAATCAGCGCTTTTGGTTTTCGAGGTCTTAATTTGCTAGAATATTTGCTGTTGGTGTAATGGTGATACTATTTGATGAACACTTAGTTGCGCCAACAACAGTGTGGGCTAGAAAATAAATTATACATGAAAGAAACTACTTTAGACTCGTTATCATTAGATTCAATATTATATGCTCTCAAAAGAGAAAGATTTTACGATCCCAGTACTCTACGTCTTCTAAATAAGATGGTACGATAAGTAATGTATTCGTAGCAGTTACTGTAGCATGAGTCAATTCTTTCTTGATTCGCAGTCTTAAAAGATTGCACCGCTGTAAGGTTCTGCACTCAGTGATCAGATGGTTTTACCGTCGTAAACAATGCTAAAACGCTCACGGGACATACCCTCGCAGCATTCAATTGCGTGAACTTTTGTCTGAAAGATACCCCCATACTCTCAGCCGTGCTTGATCCGGCCGACTGGCGCAGGAAAAGAGATTTTCCTAGCCACTCAATCTTCCTTGTTGTCTAGTGCCGCCCGGAAGTAGGTAGTCCCTGCTCGTTAGCGAGAAGCGTCGAATATCTTGTATTGAGTAAGGTCCTGTTCAAGCGATGGCGTCTCGGATCACCACTAGCCAAGTGGAGTAACGCCAACGACAAGATGGAGGGGCGTCAATCTCAACAGATCCTCCGTACCTGCTGTGGAACAGGTGCGCATTGCTTCCTTGATGCATATATACGCGAGTCTCTGTACCTTCTCGAGTCTCTTCCTGGTGGTAAGCTCTGAGAGTTTACGCCATCTTGGTAGTTTTGCTG
The DNA here is from genome assembly GCA_030710515.1 of Abscondita cerata. Classification (NCBI taxonomy): domain Eukaryota; kingdom Metazoa; phylum Arthropoda; class Insecta; order Coleoptera; family Lampyridae; genus Abscondita; species Abscondita cerata. The sequence continues at coordinate 308,089 of JALBCR010000811.1, read as the reverse complement.
TGGTTAATTCCCAGGCCGATGTGCAATGTCTAGGAAGGCACAAATTGTTTCCTTCTCCTCTAGTGAACTCTTCAACTTACTCGTCAGCTGGTACAGAGCATTCTCTGTAGATCTGCCTATCCTGTACGCATGCTGATGCTGATCAACCATTTTCTCCAGCGTCTTGAGTAGAAAAGACGAGAGGCTGATTGGCCTTAGGGTTGACGATGTCTCTTTTCCCAGTCTTTGGTATAATACCACCCTTGCCGTTCTCCAGGCCTTGGGCATTATATCCCAAGGCAAGATTGCTTCTAAAAATCCTGATCAGAGAGGGAGTCAGTACTTCGGCTCCTTTTTGCAAAATTTGATTCGCGTCCGGGGTTTTGTACGAGCTGAAATAAAAAATAAGTGTCCGTTAGTCTCCAGTATGATAGATGCCTCTAGGCACTACATTCATTCACATCTAGCCAAAGGTGTGCGGGATAAGATAAGGCAACATGAATTTCTGTAAATAAAAGAAACAGGTAGATTTTGACGGTTATACAGGGTGTGTCACGTAACTCATTGACGTCCGGATTAGCGGTTTGTTCGTATTACTCGATAATTTAATTTTTTGTCTAAAATACATACGGTGCGTACGTAAATTTGTCAATTTTAGGCAACCGCTAAGCCGATGTTAAAAAAGTAAAAAGCACCCTCATAAAAGTCACTCCGCCTTAGGGGTGACAGTAGAGACTTCAAATTTGGGGGACGAATTGAGGATAAAAATACCTTTCAAACAAAGTATCACTCGGCCCCCTTTTTTATTAAAAAAAAATCAGTATTTCAGTCTTGCAGTAATAAAATTTGATGTGAGGTTATATGATTTTCTGATGACCATATTACACAGGTGTTGAAGGCGGTAACATCTTTATTGTGCTTGACGGTATGTGGAGCTTCATCATCACTTTCAGAACTGAATACTTGATTTGGATAGAAGAACTGATTTCTTCAATCATATTATCATCTGTTAAAAAAACTTTCCCAAACCATTTATTAATTTCTTTGATTCTATGATTCTGTGATTTTATTACTCAAATCTTTCAACTCATTCACTTCTGCTTAATCATAAGACCGACAATGAATGATGTCATCAGAAAATTGGACATGAGGGTTTGGTAACAATGGTTTATGTGATTTTTTTATGAGGTCATTACTCACGAGGTAGCACGCTTCATCTAAAGAATACACAACGCCTTTCAAGTTGACTTCTTTTCAATGTTTAAGGAATATTCATCTGAGAATCCACGATTGTTCTAAGCAATTGTAATACAACAGTTTAATGGCTTGAATGACCAAAGGTTTGGCAGCTTTTCCAATAACAAGGAATACGAGTTTATGGCTTTCGGTAACATTGACACATAACATGAGAGTTATTCTTTCTTTGGAAATTTTTTTTCTTCAGATATTTCACTACGATAAAGCAGTATTGCCTTTGGCAAAACTTTCCAAAACAACCCACTCTCATGAGCGTTATAAATCTGATCGATTTGAAGATCCATTTCTCTTATTTTCCTCAACTCAATATCACTGGAAAGTTTTTTACCAGAAATACTCAATTACCTGATTCCGAATCTGTCTTTAAATTTTTGAAGCCACTTCTCATAATTTTTGTATATTTCTAGTTTACAGACTTTTGTCTTTATTCGGTATACGGTGAACGCTAAAATGACGTTTACCGTATTTTTTTTTACGATATCCAAAAACTCCCTATTACAAGTTTATTATACGAGGCTGGTTCAATAAATACACGTTCGAACGGTGGTACATGTAAGCGGTTTATTTACACTAAACAAAATTGCCATTACTACAAAGACATGCATCCCACTGCTTCACAAGACGCTGTATACCGGTGTGGTACCAGTCCATTGGCTGTTCGCGGAACCATTTCAAAACTGCCTGCTTGACTTGAGCGTCCGACTGGAATTGCTGTCCCTTAAGTGCCTTCTTCAATGGTCCGAAGATATGGAAGTCACAGGGTGAAAGATCCGGGCTGTAAGGGGGTGCTCTAAAATCTCCCACCTCATCCGCTCCATCTGTGATTTGATGATGTTAGCTGTATGCGGCCTTGGCAAATCCGCTGTCGATTGTCGCCCATCTGTGAACTTCCGACACCATTCCACGACTGTGGTTTTTGAAGGACACTCTCCACCATAAACATTTTGCATTCTCCCATAAATCTGAACTGGAGTGTTGCCCTCAGCATGCAGAAACTGTATGACTGCTCGGTAATCGGTTTTGGACGCTCCAACTATAAGACCTGCCATAATGAAACGCGCACAACAACTGTCTCCTGTACGAATATCACGAGGGATGTGTCACAATAGACAGCTATATAGCAGCCGCTGGCCTACGCAAATTTGTACGATTATAGCTCCACTAACAATCGTTTCACAGCGCTCGAACGTGTATTTATTGAACTAGCCTCGTACTATGTTTGATTTGTTTCTAAACCTCGCTTGTCTGGTTCATCGTCTATTTTCTTTACTGCTTTATCCAAAGTTCTTCTGTCTCTTGAAACCTGTATCTGAGTTGACTTATGTATTACAGATTCGAATAGTTAATAGTTTCTACACCGTACAATACTATGTTGAAGAATGGTGCAGATAATACTGGGTTTTTTAATCGGTGCTGTAGACTTTTTGTTTGCCGATGTTTCGACCGGAAATGTCCGGTCTTTATCGAGGCATTTAAAGATAATGGTCAACTGGGTGACAGCTCTTATTAGCAAATATAATTAATAAATTAACGGAAATAACGTCACAATAATAAAATAATAAAAGTACACTCGTTCTATTCGGACAAACTAACATGTAATGATTCTTTGTCTTAACTATTATTTTTTCCTGCTGTTCTAGGAACTATATTTATTTATTTTTATTGTTGGTCTTCCTTTGTTATCTTATTTGTTTGTATAGCTTTATCTATTATTCTTGTTATCATTTTATAGATCTTCCTATCTTCCGCTTACTTTTTCGACTTCCTGTATTTATTTCATAATCTTCTTTGTTTGCATTTCTCCCATTCATTATCAAACCAATTGTTTCATGTGTAATTCTTTTCATGTCGAATTGTTTGTCGTATGAACTGCTAACTAATAAAACAAATCGTTGCGTTAAGGGCTTCCGTAAGGGTACGAAGTGTCTGTATTTCGAAAGTGGTAAATCCTAGAAATATGACGAAACAATTCTTATAAATAAAGAGGATGAGAGAAATGTCTGGAAATCATTATGATGTTTGTAGATTAACCACTAGGGGGCGTTTGAAAAAGCATTTTATGTTATTTTAAGAGAATTTTGTTATTGAATTGCAGTGAAAACTGCATCGTTATATGTCCATTCGTGCACGAGTTAGTAGAAAAAATGTTAAAAACTTTAGTACTTCAGTCGAATCAAGTTATCTTAGCCAGGAAAACATCACTCCAATATTTTAAAATTAGTTTTAAAACATATTTAAATGCCAACGGGCTAACGGAACATAAGTAATAGAAATAAAATAAAGAAATACAAAAGCGGTTGGAAGTTTAGCCACAAATGTTCAAAATGTCTTCCATTTTCAATTTCGCTAGCAAAAATCGCTGCTTCAATTTTAGTCCTGGACAAGCTTTTAATAGTATTTTGTATCCTTGTCATCACATTTTGATTGTTTGTTTTTTTTGGAAAACCACGTTTGAAAAAATCGAATTAAAAGCATAGTTTCATCAAAAAATAGCTAAACAACTGAAGATAGGAATGCCGAAAATGGACACAAAGCCGAAATCAGTAATTGGACATATCGTCGAAATGTGGACACAACGTCGAAAAGCAAAAGCTGACACCACGTAGACACAGAATACGTACCATTTATTCTGTGACGTAGATCGGATAATGATTAAAACAATTTTTTAAAGAAAATTGTAATAACTGTTACCTACCAACCAACATCGTTTACCCCCGATCACATGAAAACAACTTACATTAATTAAAACAAATTTACATGAAAAAAACTGTTTTTGAATACCCTAGTCCTAGTCCAGCAGGTGATTTTGGCGTTATGTCTAGTTTCGGCGTTATGTCCAATAATTAATTTGGACGTTGTGTCTAAGTTTCGGCGTTGTGTCCATTCGACGTTATGTCTATTCGACGAAGTGTCCGGATCCCGTTTAAACATTTTTTAACTTTTTGCATTAAATGTTACATATGTCAAAAACTATGACAAATGTCTGTACAATATTTTTGCTGATCATAAAATTTAATGTAAAACAAAGATGGCGTCAATTTTGGTATATACGGAAGTCCTGCCATTTTGAAAATATTTTAGTTAAACTTATACTGCAATTCTGTACTTACAAATCGTAAAATGGTAAGATCCAATTATGTGGCTCAATTTTTTTAAGGTCTGTCTGTAAGCATTTAAAGAAACCGTAAATACTTACGAGAATTTGTAGCTACAGCTTACACAAAATTGCAAATTTTACGCTACGATCTTACGATCGCACAGAATTGCGGGCTTAGAGTAGCCAATTATGGCCATATACGAAATTTCATATTGATGGAATTTCAGTGTCTAACCGACGGTGACGGTGCTCTAAGTGAATCACCCTGTATACGCTTTCATGTTAGTAAATGGCAGATTAAAATAAAACATAAGAAATTACAGTTGCAGTAATTTGTTTTTTTCGCCAAGGTAACTTGATCCGAATGAGATACTCGGAATTTAACATTTTGTCCTGTAAATCGAGAACGGATGGAGATACACAATCACGTTTTTACTCAAATTTAGCCAATTTTATAACGGCTAAGAACCTGCTAAGAAAATAGTATTGTTCTATTTAAATTTTTTCCAAAATCACAAAAATAATTAATCGCTCCAGGTAACGGTATTTAGTAAAAAAATGTCTTAAAAGAACATAAATTGCCTTTTCAAATGAGACCAAAAATGTTCAAATAATTTAGGAGATGATTAAATGTAAAAATCGAAAAAAGCATTGGCTTATCCTTTCCTTATTAGATAGATAATGAAAAAAATTTCATAAAGCAAAATTAAACTGTAATACACAAGCTATTTGATGATGTTTTCAGAGTTATGCTTATCGGAGATAAAATGAACTTTATGTTTCTTCATAGAAGTTACGCCTCCTAGTGGTCAATTTACGAATTTCAAAATAATTTCCAGACGTTTTTCTTGCCAAGGATTTTTTCCTCATATTTCTAGGATTTAAGGGTTTACCATTTTCGAGAACAACCACTCCGTATTCTTATCGGGACACTCGGAAAAACTCGTAAATATAGAGAGAAAGTGTGTCATTAACAAAAGCTTAATGAGTAGAGTTGTAATAATTAATTATTTTATTTGTAATAATAATTAATATAATTTCTGCATTATGCTTAATTCGAAAACCCAGATATTTTTATTTAATTAAATACACACCTCGGGGACTGTGTTATGATTGGATCATTGTTTTAACTCTCTTATACCGAACTTGAGGACAGTCTTTGTCTACATTGTGTTGTCTAAAAAATTAGGTAACTTTTTTTCCAGAAACATCAATATCTCAAAGTTCAAATAATTACGATACCGAACGAAAAATGAGACAACTCCGAAGACAGGCAGATTGGAATTGGTTAAATGCTTGTTTAGGAATTATAGATGGCGATCCTAATCCTGTCGAAGCATATTTATCGTCTGGAGGCGATCCCACTCGTACCCTAACGGCTGCCGAAGTAGCCATCCTCAACAGAGCGTCCGCCTTTGATGTCGGTCATACATTAGTTCATTTAGCTATAAGGTTAATCCATTTTTTGGCTTCTCATTATATCATTACCGAAAGTTTTTTTTTAGATTTCAAAGAGAAGATTTGTTAGCGATCTTATTATCTCAAATAGAAGGGTCTGGGTCGGGCGTTAAACGTGTTCCTAGTTATGTGGCGCCCGATTTAGCGGCAGATATAAGAAGACATTTTGCAACCACTATCCGTCAAAGAAAAGGCAGCTTTCCATGCAACTTCGTTACGGAATTACCCACTTTCGCATTACCCGCAGGTAAGACTATATTCAACATTGAATCATAACGTACACTTTTGGTTTTCAGAGGTTGACGAACTTCCTGGACCAGTTCAAGAACAATTATTTACCGAACTTTTAGATAAAGATGCTCAAGAACAGCTTGAAAGTGATCCTGCTGTTATTAATTGGTCATTGGAACTTACAGTTAGGCTTGGTTCTCGTCTATACGCCTTATGGAATCGTTCGGCTGGCGATTGTTTGTTAGATTCCGTGATGCAAGCTACTTGGGGTGTTTTTGACCGAGATAATACGTTAAGAAGAGCATTAGCAGAGAGTCTCAGTCAAGGAGGGCGCATGTAAGGCATTTTATACGTCTGTTTGCAATCGATTTAACATTTTTTATTTAGGTTTTATCCACGTTGGAAGGAGTACGAAGCGACGCAAGCATCTTTGTTACATTTTTCACTGGATGAAGGTCAATGGGAAGAGGACTGGACAAGTTTACTATCGTTAGCGAGTCAACCAGGAACTAGTTTAGAACAATTACATATTTTTGCACTAGCCCATATACTTAGACGTCCCATAATAGTTTATGGGGTAAAATATGTTAAAAGCTTTAGAGGAGAAGCACTCGGATATGCTCGATTCGAGGGTGCGTTTATTTTTCATATTTTATTTACAGTTTTGATATTGCGATCCGTTACAGGGGTTTACTTACCATTGCTTTGGGAACAGAGTTTTTGTATAAGAACCCCTATAGCACTTGGTTATACCCGAGGCCATTTTTCCGCCTTAGTTCCGCTCGAACCATACAGTAGTCGTTTAGATAGATCCCAAACTCACCATCCCGATGAATTACAAAGTATATTTCTGCCACTGATGGACAGAGAAAGGAAATTATTGCACGTACATTTTTTAACTGGTTCCGAGGTAATTTCGAGACTCGAAAAAAAAGGGTTGATTCAACGCCTTAATATTTTCTAGCTGGGTAGAGAAGAAACTATATTGAGGCAGTGGTTAGATGTATGTGAATCTGAAGGTGGTATATTGGTTGCGCAACAGTTTTTACATAAACGACCCTTACTGGTTGCTCAAATGATTGAAGAATGGTTAAATCACTACCGTAGATTGGCGTAAGTTAGTCTTAAATATTATAGAACATAAGAAAATGAAAATAAACCTTCCTTAATTAATTGTTGCCACGTATGCTAATTACTAAGGGTAACTCTTATTTGCAGGCAAATGACATCTGCTCCTTTCGCAAGACCATTACCAATTCAAGACTATTCTAGTGATGGAGATACAGACGACGAATAACGCAAGTGGAAATCTGTATCGTGTAATACACGCTAGTGTATGTAGATGTGCTTATGTAGTACCTTGATTAAAATTCGAATATTTTGAAGATTATGAAGTAGGTTCACAGAAATTAGTGGCTAATAAAAAATCAAACTGATTTTTTTTCCGAAAACAAAAGTATATGCTCCTACTAAAAGATATTTACTTTATTCTAGTTAACAGATCGTGAGTTTTAATTTTAATTGTAATTTCAATTCTATTTTTGATTGTTGCAAATCTGTTTTGAACTTAAAAAGATCCAGTACAAATGATAGTATAAATTATTGTTTCTACAAAGATGTGGCTTTACTGTAAATCAAAAAAATTGCTTAAACAAGGGCCATCGCACTTGATTTAGATGTCAATTCGAGCATGTGTTTATACATAGATGGGATTTGTGTGAGAATTTTAAATCATCTGTTTCATTAGCTGTTGATAAAACTTTTTAGACTTGTTAAAGTAAAAATTTTTAGCAAATAAATTCGTCAATTATTAATTGAGTTTTGTCAAATATATTTCGCTATTACGAAACTGTAGAGGTGCTGCTGTGAATAGAAAAAATTTGATGCATGCTTTAATTTTTGACAATTTTAACTTCGATATCTTCGTATTTCTTAAAGCTTCCTGTAGCTCTATACACTACATTTAATTTTTAATTACGTTTTCCTCTTTTTTTTGTTATAAGTTGTTTTTCAATTGTACATAGGGATGTTGTATAACTATTGTATTATATTTAATTTTTTATCGATGTTAATTTGTTTGCAACAATAGAATCTTCTTTCGATTTAATTCACTTGTAATGATTTATTGATGTAGTAAAGTTTATTTCAGATTTTAAAAGCTATTGAAATACTTAACGAAAATTTACGAAATATTAAATATATTATATTGTTAAAATGATTAACAAAAGTGTGTTACAAAAAATATAGAATAAAAATTTAATCTCCATTATTTATATAAACTTTAATTTCGCTTAATTTCAGAAAGCTGCGTGTTAAGTTCTATGTTACATCGTTCAATTATTTGCTTTATTTTTATTTAAAATCTTTTACGAGATCATTGATGAAGCGTGCAAGGTACAGCTTTGTGATAATTCGGCGTTTGAATTGCTTTACATCACGCGAAGTTATTTTTATTTGTGAACATTTTTATTATATTTTCTCAAAGAAATGATGCTAGGAGTTTATTCTTTCGGTTAAGAATGAACGTATTACCATTATTTTTATTGTATCTCGCATTAACAACCTTGTTATTATATGATCAAACAAGATATTCCAACGGCGTTTTCAAAAGAATGATTTTTCCACGAAATTCTAGGGCGCAATTAATGATGTACGAATTATAGTATGATTGTATAAGTTTCAATTCTTTTCTTTATTATTCGGAAACCATTATATTTTACACAATAATCTCGAGAATTATATGCGTGATTTGTAAAAATAGATAGATACATAAATAGATCTCGTAAAGAATGCCGTACATACTGAACATGGATAACGATAGCACAAGAGTTATGTAATCCGAAAATTAATGAAAAGGTATACACAGGAACAGGATTCTAAAAACAGCAAGTAGCAAGTAAAGAAACATCAGAAAATAATATAAGTTACCGTGAACAATAATTAAGATTGACGCTCTAGAAATTGAGTGTTTGAGAGAAAGATACCGGAATGAAGCTCTTTGTCAAAAGAGGAGAACTTGCATTACGTCACAGACGCGGCAGTGGAGAATTGGAGATTGTGAGTGGGGGAATTGGAGAAAACCAACTCCTACAAGGAAAATAACCCAAAACTTAAGTAGAGTTGTAAGCAGTGACTAAAACTTTGAAGCAGTCGATGGATTAGATGACTAACGTGGTAAGCCATTGGTTACGTTTATGTAAGGAAGGGTTGAAGAGGTAGGTGCGTGCATTGTCAGTCGGCGGAAAGAGAAAGGTGGCGCTACATACTGATTTGGGTCATTGTTGGACCTCATTCACGATGTCTGAAAATGGAACAACTTGTTCTGAAATAAAGCGACCGAGTTCAGACTATCGCTGAATGACATAAGGTGCGAAAATTCGACACCTCGAATACGGCGGCGTATGGTTCGGAGTTAGAGAAAGGGTGAAATTTCTTACCTTCAAAGTTTCACAAATATTTACATGACTAAATCTGTTATTTATAATATACCTCAGATCTGATTAGATTTGGGAATACTCCAGACTAGCCAATAGTAAACTTCATTTGGAATATTTACGAAAGTGTTGTTTTGTAGAATTCTTGATGTTTGTTGTTAAATTATGTATAGGTTACTGTAATTATCGTATCTCAGTAATAACTTAACAAATCAAAAATTCTATAGCAAAAATAAATATTTTAAAAATATCCGGATTATTCTCAAAATCTAATAAAATCTCTGGTATTATAGAAAATTACTAAATCGTGTACGAGTGGTGCGTTTGAGATAATAGAATATTGTTTCTCTATATTTAAAAATTTAGCTTAAGGGATTAGTTGTAGGAATAAACTAGCCTAAATAAAGTTGTAGGAAATGTAATTTGCAACTTTTGTTTAAAATTTTAGTAAAAAGTTAAATAATAAACGTATCTCGGTAATTAAGTTTAAACAAAATTTAAATTAGAAAGTCAATCATAGTTAGAAAGAAAATTAATAGGTGTGAATGGACAATAATAAATGGAAGAAGATAAGTGCCAGGATTGACTATTTGGTACTGAACGGGAGGAATGTTTTATCCAGTATAGAGAAATATAGAAAGGGGAAGGAGGGAAGTGAAAGAAAAGTGGGGAACGATCTAAATAAAATAGTGAAGAAAATGGGTAGTAGTACAAAAAAAAGGAATGAAGCGAAGAACAGAGTGGTGAAATGAGGAATGTAACAGGGCAGGAAAAGATAATTTGAACATATTATGCCCGTTTTCATTGTTTTTTATTATCAGGATGTAAGATGCATGATTTTGAAATTAATTGTAGTTATAGTTATACTTTCTTTACCATGAGGGACGGAAGTCAAGGAGTTGAGCTCATAAGTGTTTTTGCAAAAGTGACTATTGATTGAGTGGGCTCTTAATTAGTAATCTCTATGATGTATTCAAATTCAACTAGATAGATTATTGCATCGCCTGTTACCTACGGTGTTAATACACTCATAACCAACGTTCAGTCTTAATTGTAAATGCATGTATAGCGGAACTAGTTTGTTATGCTTTGAATCGAAACCATTGTTATAAAGAGGGTGTTTCGATATTCCGTGTACATAGAGCTACTGTAGATTTCTGGGACTAAAATATGTCGAGTTCCAAAATACAGAGCGTCAAAGTTATTATGTATTTTTTATTAGTTTTTCTTAGATAATTTTCTGAATAACTGTACTATTTGCACGAAATTGGGTACTTGGAATTTTTCGGGATGACAATTCGAAATCAGTTTAATTTTTGTAGTAAATTGCAGGGGGCGCCACTTACGGTACGTTTTTTACCTTTAAAATGTCCTAATTTTTTTGTTCCTTCCTGTATGAAATTTTTATTTAAATATTTTTATACTCCAAATTCTTGTGCCCCAAAAAGGTATACTTAATAAATGTTGCGCCGAGCAACAGTTTCTAAGATAATTGGATTTTTGCTTTATCTTTAATTAAATTGAGAAATTCGCTGTTGCTTTACTTGACACTTTATCCAGGCTTAGGACTGGTCCAAATTAATAATTGAGAGTGTTGAAAGGTCAACGGGCAAACAACAGTAATAAATTTAAAGACCAAAGAGTCAAGAACAGGGAAAAGTAAAACTGGAAAAGAGATAAAGAATAAAGAAAAAAAGTAATCGCTAACTTAAGTGGTTTTGGTTTCACAATGAATGTTGAAGACGCTCAATTATTAATTTGACCAGTTCTAATAAAGTGTGAAGGAATGTAATTGCGAATTTGTCTATTTGATTAAAGATAAAACAAACATCCAATTATCTCAGAAACTGTTGCTCGAGGCGACATTTAAGTATACCTTTTTGAGACAGAAGAAGTTGGAATATAAAATATTCAAATAAGAATTTCATAAGGAAGGCCCAAAAAAATTAGATATTTAATGTAAAAAGTGTCCTGTAAGTGGCGCCTGATACCTGTTCGCTTTAAATATCTACGCTCACATTGTCTATCTAAATTATCCCTTGCATTAAAAATAAAATTTATGAGCAAATTTTAAATTGAATTTTCTCATTCTCAAGCTTAAATTTTATTTCTTTACTACTACACATTGATCATTGGACTGGATCTACGGACTATGTAAATCTTGTTTTTGCGCAAGTCCCTGAGGTTACATTATATAATTATACATTAATTATTATTATAATAAATAAATGAATTTATTCATTTGTTCATTCAAAATTTAAAATAAAATTGATTATCATTTTCTTGCTTCTATTTCGCTCCTTTACTCATTATCATTCCTCTCTTTCTCCACTAGTATATTTTTTCCTTTTCCTTCTCTCGCGTATTCCGCTCTTCTCTTCTGCATTAGAGTTGCGTCTTACTAGTTCTTCATCTATATTTTTCTCGTCCTGCCAAAATTTCATTGCGCTCCTCCCCGCCTGCACTCTTTATTTATATATAAGCAACTTTGCCAACAGGTATGTAAAGCAGTTACATAGTCGATTCTGCAGGCGATTCGAAATTTTTATACTTGACAACTGTTATGTTGGCTATAATTATGTAACTGCTTTACATACCTGTCGGCAAAGTTGCTTACATTTACGTACGTGAACGCTCTCACGAGTCGACACTAGTTGTCGAAAAACTTATCGTTTAAATTATAATCAATAACCTTCTACCATTGAGTATAAAATTCGTAAAGATGCGCAACCTATATGGACGAAATGTGACACAAAAGTACGACGAAAAATAGATGGCTCTACCGTTCAATTACGACGAGATTCTCAGTTTGCTCCTCCATTTTTTTATGTCAGTTCCACCGTACCTGTCTCAATGCGTGTATCTTGAATATGAATAATGAAGTGGTTTGAGGTTCGAAGTTACTTCATTGTTACAAGATACTGCATTGAAATTAGTTACCGTAATTTTTGTGACAATTAGTGCACAAATAATTAAAAGAAGAGCGTAGACGCCGTGGGCATACGTTTTTTTAAAAATTTCTTACAAAAAATGTGAAACCTACAAACGAATTTTATAATCAATGCTACAAAGGGCTAACAAAATAAATTGTGGAAAAATTTGTATTGCGGTTATGGATATTGACACTTTAGGAAATAAGTTAATATGTGAAAAACTTTTTTTACCCTCCGAAATTATTATAAACAATAAACGTAAATTATTAAATGTAAAATCAGTGCCTGTGAAATTCTAGAAAGAAGGTAAGCAAATATTTTTATTTACCCGTTAAGGTTTTCTTTTAATTCCAAATTGATGAGATAAACATTATGCTTATGAATTCATGTAGCGTACGTATAATGGGTGTTCTGCGTACAAGAGCGTGCATTAAAAGTTTTTTAACTTGCAGATAAATCAGAAATGAAATTTAGTACGCGGCCATAATCGATCATTTTCGTTCTACCTAAAACAGTTTCAGACCTTCGGCTATACAGGGTGTGCCAAAATTGCTATCAATTTTCTTATTTTAAATACAAACCTATAATTCTTTTTTACATCAGTCGATTGGCCATTAATTCTGAGTTTATATAATCTATATAACTATATGTTGTAGTACTTTATAAGACAAGTTAAATTAAATTTGAAAAAAATTTAAAATTTGATTAGGTAAGGTCATGTTTGAGATCAAAGGTCAAACATATACTCGTAAACATTTAAAAAAGTATTCCATGTACACAGTCGTGTAATATATCAATGAAAAGAGAATTGCAACCCAATTTCAAAAATGCATTTAAAAATATTTTAACATTTTGGGTTCAAAAGTTATTTTAGTTTTAAAATTTTTTGAAAATATTGACGTTTTTGTTTCATAATCTGTACTAACATGCAATATATCAATCAAAAGTGCGTGGAAAGCCAATTCCAAAACTGTTTTACTAGATTGGGTTCAATAGTTATTGCACTTTAAAAGTTTTTTTGAAGATTTCGACTTTTTTGTTTATCAACTTTCATTGCCCGGTAATATGCAATCAAAAGCTGATTGAAAGACAGTTCCAAAACTGCTCCAAAAAATGAGGTGGCACTGCGGGTTATTGCACTTTAAAGTTTGTTATCAAACATAAGATCGTGTAATTTAATGTAACTCTAGTATCTATGTGTTCTAATCAAACGTAGAATTTTTGTTCTACGCTGTTCTGGGCTCTCTTATTTCTAGTCAACTTTAATTTTTTTTTTCTAGTCAACTCTAGTCTTTTTCTTTTCTATCTAGTTTTTTCTTTTTTAGTCAACTCCAGTCTTTTTCTTTTCTAGTCAACTCCAGTATTTCTCTTTTCTAGTCAACTCTAGTCAGCTCTAGTCTTTTTCTTTTCTTTTCTAGACTAAAAAAGAGAAACCTAGAGTTGACTACAGAAGAGATAGGCTACAGTTGACTAGAAAAGAGAAAAACCAAAGTTGACTAGAAATGAGAAAGACCAGAACTGCATAGAACAAAAAAATTCTACGTTTGAGTAGAACACATAAATACTAGAGTTACATTACATTACATGATCTTAAGCTTGATAAAAAACTTGAAAAGTGCAATAACTTTTGAACCCGTAATGCCATCTCATCTTTGAAAGCAGTTTTGGAATTGTTTTTCAATCAGCTTTTGATTGATATGGGCAATGCAAGTTGATAAACAAAAAAGTCGAAATCTTCAAAACACTTTTAAAGTGCAATAACTTTTAAACCCAATCTAGTAAAACAGTTTTGAAAATAGTTTTGGAATTGGCTTTCCACACGCTTTTGATTGATATATTGGACGTTAGTATAGGTTGTGAAACAAAAAGGCGATATTTTCAAAAATTTTGAAAGTGAAATAACTTTTGAACCCAAAATGTTAAAATATTTTAAATGCATTTTTGAAATTGGCTTGCAATTAATTCCCTTTTGATTGATATATTACACGACTGTGTACATGGAATACTTTATGAGATATTTACGAATATATGTTTGACCTTTGACCTCAAACATGACCTTACCTAATCAAATTTTGAATTTTTTTAAAATTTAATTCAACTTGTCTTATAAATTACTACCACATTTAATTTTATTTTTAAAATCCATCGAAAACCAAAAATTTAAAAAAACGAGTGAAGTTTTTTTAAGTTTCTGATTTATCTGAAAGTTAAAAAACTTTTAATGCATGCTCTACGCAGATCACCCTGTGTAGCGATTCGAAAGAAAATTGAAAAGTCATTTAACAACTTTTTTGTTATTTGTTATTGAACATAAAAACTTGTCATTAGAAGCTAAACTAAAAGTTTTGTGTAATTAATTTTGAAAAAAATATTCAAAATTAAATATAATTGACTCAGCATATCTTTTATCAGTGAATTTATGTTATTTTTATTTCTTCTTAGAATCAACTTGCGCAACTAAGCAAATTACAACCGAGGACGTCCTTCTCGATTCAAAAAAACTCAGCAGAGGCATCTTTTCCAACTGGGTCCGAAACGAATAAATTGTTTATGTAAATAATAACCACAATTATATGGAAATACATAAAAATTTTTTTTTATCATAACTTGTATTGATGCAAATAAATTTTATTTCTTACAAATTAAATTGTTGTTTTATTGAAGTTTGAAACTAAATTTAAAAACAATTCGCAAATCCAACTATTAGAACGCACCAGGATAAATTGAGTTGAGTGCACATTATTATTTTTTATTATTCACGTGCTAACTGTAACAAAGGGAAAACACCAAAAAACTGCACAAAAAACGAGATTTTTGCTGCGTTTTTTGTATTTTTTTGATGTTTTCCGTTTGTTCTTTAGAATCTTGTAGCATAGTTTATTGAGCTGGTTATCTAGCATTTAAGCAGTTGAAAAGGTATAAATGTGAGATATGTAGAGAAAAAATAATTAAGTGAGAGGAAGATTTATTTTCTGAAAATGAATGTGTAAAGATTATGAAGCCGAGCATATTTAGTTTGTATCTCACTTACCTATCAAAAGTATTTAATTCGTCATGTACAAAAGGTATCGTTAAAAACTTTTTTACATGTTTAACATCAGAAAGCAAACAATTTTCTCAAGTTTGTATTGAACGTAAGACATTTACTATCAATTTGTTAATTAAATTAAAAATATACGCTTAAAGCATATCGGAAAAACTGGAATTAATGCGTTTAATTCCGTTATCTTAGAAAGAAACACCGGAAATTAAAAATTTTATCTTGATTTAGTTTAAGTTTAATCCAAGTAAATTTTGTTTTAGGAAAATTTTTTTAATTCAAAAATTAGCGATTTTTTAACAATTTTTAATAATTTAATGAGTATATTTAACCGATTGACCTTAACTCCTATTTGCGAAAAATGGTTTAATTGAAGTTTGAAACAAAATTTAAAAACAATTCGCAAATCCAACTATTATGATACACTAGGATTAATTCGTAGCAAGCTAAGTTACAAGAGTACACATTTTTTATTGTGCACGTGCAAGTTATTTATGTTGCGAACGAACGAACGAACTTCTTAGAAAACTGCCGAGTTTGATTCTGAATCATTCTCGTAGGTAGAGACCGATGTTGCATATATGCTAAGCAGTAACAGAATCAATGTTACAATATTAAACCGTTCGCAGCAGCACTTTCCCAATGAACAGTTTGTAGGCCGAGGGGTGAAAGGGGCATTCGTTGCTGGTAGGAGATGTAGTTACGAAAAAATATTAAGGCTTGCGTATCTTTACGAATTTTATAATCAATGCTTCTACTCTAAGGTGTAAGGACCCTTTATTTTATTCTTTCATATCCTCTCCCACTATAACATGCCCCTTCTCTATCCAACCCTAACGTATCTCGAATATATTTCTTATTATGTCGTCTAGAATCGGGTCTGAATGCCGCCGTTGATTAAAATGATTTTAACTAACATGGGTCCTTCAATATCTAATTTTGGGCGTAGACTAAGGAGTTCTACTTCGCAGCTTTTATTTATACTTTGTACTAGTTCAAAGGGGGTGGATTTTCAATTGGTTAGAGAGACCGTCTAAGATATATAAACATCCATAAAACTTCAATAGAAAGGAAGGAACCTGGATAACATATCCTCAAGAATACTCGAACGGCACCTCACGGCGATCCGCTTTTGACCGGCGCGATGCGAGTCCAGCCTCTTTTGAACCATATAAATTCAAGGTGTGAAGCAAAAATCATCGCAATCTATATCCAACATCGGAGATGGAAAGAACTCTAAAGAACCAATCGTGTTAGCGAAACGTTGAGAAGAAATTCTAATCAACGACGGCCTTCAGACGCAAATGTAGACGACACTAGTGCACTAACACAACAGACCTCGAAAGCCTAAAAAACTTTTTTAATTATTATTAAATTATTAATATTATTATAATCATTAATTATCCTCTTCTACTATTACCAATTGTATAGGCAACGTCAAAACTTTTACATATAACATCGATTAATATCACAAATATTGCGGTCCACAGAGTTTATAGATTCATATTTTTTAAATCAATCTCTAAAAGAATACGGCCGGATTGCGCTCGACCGTTTTGCGCTCTTACCTGAACTCGACCAGTTTGCGCTCTGCGATTTAATTATAGAAATTTGAACCTACCCTATTGTCTCCGATCGACCGATTTGCGCTCTCTTGTAATATAATAGTTATTTGTATACCTAGGCCGAGAAATACCTTAATTCCTTATAGAAAGTATTTTAACTAAAGGCGTTTTCCCCGATCGCCGTTTCCTCCGATCGCACTGCCCCCTTGAACAATTTTTGTTTTTGTTTTAAAGAAAAACTGTACTAACTGTAACCTACCAACCAACACCGTTTACCCCCGATCACATGAAAACAACTTAAATCTCGATAATTTCAAAATGTTTATAGTACAAGAGAGCGCAAATCGGTCGATTGGAGATAATAGGGAAGGTTTAAATTTATATAATTAAATTGCAGAGCGCAAACTGGTCGAGTTTAGGTACGAGCGCAAACCGGCCGACACCCTCTAAAATGAGTCTCTAATTGACTGTTTTTTAACGAAAATATGTGCACATATGGAACATAATATGTTCATATTATGTACATAACAATGCTTATTTTTGTGTTTATTAAAACTCTTTGTTAAGAAATACATGTAATAACCGTTTAATAATTAACGGGTGTTCAAATAAAAAACTCTTAAATAATGTTCTTCGACATTTGGTATTTTTTAAATGGTTAGGTTAGAATTTGAATTATCAAACGTTTGAGTCTTTCTTAATTTTGTTTTGATATTTCAGGTTTCAAATTTTACAAATTCACAACCCGTCTAACCAAATTTTGTGCAAAACCAAATAAAACATTCATTCATTCATAGTTTTACGTTATTTTTTTGCACTATTTGTGTACACTGTAAAAATAAATAGATTTACATGTCCTACCCAGCCTAGATTTTTATATGAGCACTCGTTATATAAACTTAGGTAGAATAAAAACTTTAAAATTTTTTGAAACCTACAAATACATTTTGTGAAGTAGTGGATCAACCCCAGAAACAGGTACCATATCTGATTCACGATTAAAATAAGCATAAGAAAAATAGGTCAAAAATAAGGCAGACAAAGAGAGATTGAGAGAATTCATTATGGAATAAAAGCCAGCTTTGTAATAAAAAAAATTATTGTAGGGTAGATTGTGAGCAAACTGGTGGTGGAGGATATACATGATATTTGGATAAATATACAACATATGATAAAAGAGGGGAAATTGAAAGATGAGGAGTGTGGAATGGAAGGAGAGAAGTAATTGAAATGAGATGATAGAAATGTTATTGTTGTTTATTAATATAACCAAAAATTTAGAAATAAAATACGCAATAAATAACGCAATACAGAACAAATACTATGAATTTAACTCCTCCCAATTATGCTAAGCCTACTTACGAGGGGTACAATAGGATCTGTAAAACAAACTGGTTTTTTACTAACTAAATCTAATAGGAATATTCCTATTACAACAAAAAAAATAAACAAATTAAATAAAATTATTTTCTTTCAATTTCTCGCACAAATATTTTCATAATGTAATTTTTTTAATCTGTGACTAACCCTTCAAGAACAAAACCAAATGGGTACCAATTATTACAAATTTCAAGTTGCGCCACTGGCCAAAGAAGGTGGCGCCCCCTGGAATAGAAGTTAGTGTTATATGTGGGCTCGCCCGAACAGTCGTGCTTGACGTACGAGTATTTTAACCAATTCATTTAATTGTGTTTTTTTATGAAATAAGTAATACGAGTTACATCCGAACAATTAGTGTAGTGCATGTTATGGATTATTTCTAAAACGTCCGTCAAATAATTTTCATTCAAAATGGGTAAGTTAACCGGTGTTTGGTTATGGCTCTTAATTTTTTTCAAATTACTTGCAAAATTACGAAATAATACGTGCATGTTATCTAATCTTCTATCACTCTATAAGATAACCGACTTACATTTACTGTCGCATACTTAAATTGATTTATTTTTTTTCTGTTACGAGTTACACCCTATTTGTTTCAACCCTTAATGCATGCCTAGTAAGGTTCTTCGAGCACCCAACACACGCGAATAATAAAACCCAAATTCGTAATGATTACGATTTTGAGGTACCTCAATAATAAAAAGGGAGAGCAAAACTATTAATAGATTTGATAATTTGGTAATTTTGCATATTGAAACCTTGACCTGATTGCGTTTAATCCGACCTTTATGTTGTTTGGCTTTATATAAATAAAAGTAAATCTTGTAACGCTTTCGGTACTTTACAAAAAAACTAGAATCATTAAAGTTTATTCATGGGTGTAGATGGAAGCGGAGGGGAAGAGGGTCAATGCCCCACCTGTTAGGGAAGGACAGGATATCTTACATAATCTCTTCGACTTATGCGTTAAACGGTCTTGTCTTAAACGAGAAGATCTAGTCGTTTTCACTTTCTACCGGATCTAGTCTTTAAAATCACTTTCTAAATTTTAATTTCCCGGTTGAAGAACCTTATACGATAATAATGGTATCGAGGTTTATGTAAAAATACCTGAACATAAAGTACACTTTGAATGAAAAGGTCAACGGTGTTTGCTACCCATCTTAATTTGCCATTCGGTAAAAATAGAAATGACATACGATTACATCATTGAACAATAAATATTTGCGTTTTTCTACGTTGTTGAAAACTGTTAAAATTGCACAAGAATTTCGTTGCTAACTGAAATATTACACTTCATTAGGTCGATGTACATTTAAAATTGCAGACATCGCAGCGTCCCAACTTGGTGAGATAATAATAGATGTTGCTGCAAATTTTTCTCATTTCTGAGATTACAATTTAGCAGATTTACACGGGTATATTAGATTCTGTCTTCGTTATCTTAATCTTATACACACTGCTACATCGAGATAATTAAAGATTAACGTCGTGTACTTCATTAATAAATTGAAGACGTAGACAGATACGTATTCAATTCCCCCAATTAAAGGTGGTTGCTTACTTCACGTACAATTTTTTTTGAGGGCGTGACTCGCTATTACATACAGTCTACTAACAACAGCTTACTCTATAAAACTGAAACTTAACATCGTACACATTCTTGTATCAAGATTAATGCATACAGACGATAACATTTGCCTTAACAGTCGATTTATTTTATTTATTTATTCGTATGGTACATTTTGTATTGTGCAATCTTGTATTGTGATGTAAGTCTATATAGTAACTGAAAAACCTTTCAATTCCTTAAAAAGTTACACATACAAGCACACATTTTGTTGAATGGTTACGTTTTTTTCCCTCTTAATTATCCAGAGATTTTAGTACTGATACTTCGGACTTCTTTGAAATATCTGTTCCGCAGGTTGAGTCAACCTTTGTTATTGTTTATGGCGTAATGGTCATGGTCATGGAGCTTAGGTATTAAACATAGAAGGAAGCGCGTTTTTTTGTAACTTTTAATTTTGTATCGTGACTAATCGCACACCTATTGAAAACTTTCTTAAAACAGGTAGCTTACAGGAGACTTACAGCTCTCTATTTATTTTTTGAAAATGAGACGCTTTAAACTGTGTCGAATGGCACAATGAACGCTGTCTCTAATTTGATGATTAAGAAAGTATTAAAAATTCTTTAGCCCTCGTCACTTTCAATGAATATCTTTGGGTGAATCATCTATGGTAATGGTGGAGACTGGAATAGTCTTTGTCTCTTAAGCTTCTTTCCATTGCGCGAAACTTACTAGCGCAACTGTTTCCACGAGGCGAAACGTTTCGCGAAACAAGGTGAGCCATCAGTCTGATTAGACGAATGTAGTCTCTTGATTCTGATGTCTCGAAATTCGCACAAAGAAACCGACTTCGCTTGCCTCACCTCGAAGAATCCTCGCAACAAGTTTCGCGGTGAGTCTCCACGTCGCGAAACAGTTGCGCGAGTATTTTTGCGAAATGGAAACACAGCTTTAGAATTCCAATATACTTTAGGCCTTCAATAGGGGCCTGTTCTCAAGAACTTATGTATTATTGCCAAAGCTTCGGTTGCTGTGTGCAATCTTTATCAAACAAGATTCAGAGTCGGTTAATCGGTTAATGATTTCTTTGTTTCTGACAAATTGGTTTAGGTTTTCGCGGTCTATTGGTGAACTATTGTCGTCTAGATTCGGGTCTAAAGGCTGTCGTTGTTTGGAGTTTTTTTCTTAACGTTTTGGCTAATAATAATTTGTAATGATGTACGGAGAGAATATTTGGGAATGAAAGGAGTGGGAAAAATTGGGAAAAGTTCAATAAAAATTGGTTTAGGCTTTCGGACCTGTTGGTGAACTAGTCGTTTAGATGCGGGTCTAAAAGCCGTCGTTGATTAAAATTTCTTCCGAACGTTTTGCTAACACGAGTGGCCAGCTTCTTTAGTGGTCTGTCTGTTTCCGATATTAGATGTAAACTGATGTCTGATCACGTCTGATTATTTCACAGCATGTATTTATACTGGTTCTGAGAGGGCGGAGTTCGCATCGCGCCGGTCAAATGCTGATCTTGTTAAGCCTCAGCGTTTGTTCCTTTCTGTTGAAGTTTTGTGGTTGTTTGTGGATCTTGATGGCTTCACTAACCAATCTGTGGTAATAACCAGTAACCGTGGATAGCAACTTGGAGCTCTCGTATAGTATCTTGGGGTCCCCATTATTAAGCGTATCTACAGATGATTTCTCGGTGTGTCGCAGACGACAGTTGTTTGGGTATCGTTCCCATTGGTCACTATGTATTCTTTGCCACAAGAACAAGTTGTACGGTAAACTCCTTCTGCTGAGAGAAGGGAAGAGATGCGTGGGCGGTAGTTGGTCGACTCTCGGTTTTTGGTGATCTCGATCTTTCGGACCTCATGGATGTTTTGATCTCCTTCTCCGGTAGCCTCAAAGCAGATTTCAGGTGTTCGAATTCCGCCTGAAAATTATCTAGTTCTCATTTTTTCAGGATCGGTAGTTCGATAAGGCATGTAGATACCTGTCCGTGTGTGTAGGTTTTCTGGACACTGTACAGGTGTTGAAGAAACTCGTTCAGCTTTTCTATATCGTATTTTCAAACGACAAAGTACTGAAACCTTGTCGGTGGCTTGTATTCCGGGGTCTCGTTGGCTTACTTTTCAAAATTGTCCATGAAGAGATCGAGGAAGAGGTACTACTGAACTCGCTTTGGTGTTTTATGATGCCAAGTACTTGGTTAAGTAGTATGTTGGTGATCCAGGAAAACTCCATGACTATTTAAAAAAAAATAGTCGCCATCACTTTTCCCGACGAAAAAAACAGTATTTGTTTTTGAAGCAGCAGTTCACTGTTTTGACTGTATGTTTATTCCTGAAATAAAAACTCGAATTTATTACACCTAATCTGCGCCAACAGAGCGCTGGAAATGTTCATTTGAACACGTTTTTGGTCTAACGGGAGCACACGCGGTACCCAATGCGCTGACAGCTTTCTCATGCCTAAACCTTGTTTTAGTATGTGACAAACAAGTTCTTTGGACATATTCATAGCCTTTTCTATCTCTCCAACTTTAATTCGACGGTTTTTTAGCACCATTTGGTGAACTTTAGCGATATTTTCCTCAGTAGTTGTAGTTTTTGGACATCCCGAACGTTCATCGTCTCCCAAGCTCTTACGGCCACGTTCAAATTCAGCTGTGGTCAATGATGGTGCAGAATCCACGTTTACAGAGTTCATCTTTTATTTGCGTATTGCCTTTGAAAAGCAAATATTTAAAAACAGCTTGATACTCGATTCTTTCTGTTTTCACAAAAACACTCAGATCGACTCATTTACGATTGTCACATAAGAACTGCGAATCTAAAATGGCTGAAACTTTGGTGAGTACCTGTCAAAAGATGCACAACTACATTTCCTAGCTTTTATTGGCGTGTACTCCCATCTTCTCGTTGAGACCGGCTTGTATTCGGCGGTTTTGATGGCTTTCTTTTCAAAATCTGCATGAATATATTGTCTGTTACTAGACTTACTGGACTGACCATTGCCATCCCATCCACTTGTGCGAATAACTCTCTAAACTAAGTACCTTCAGAGACAGACTTCAAAAAGCTTGCTGATGTCCGTTGGGAAGGTTTTAGTTACGACATTGAATCATTCCTTCAGGGGCACTTTAGTAAACAGCGAAATCAGGTCAAAGCTTACAAGGATGTCTTGCGGTCTGATGTCTTGAATTTTGCGCACGAAGTCTACTGAGTTCTTGGTCTTTTCTGTATGTGATCGGAACGCAATGTCAAATA
The DNA here is from genome assembly GCA_030710515.1 of Abscondita cerata. Classification (NCBI taxonomy): domain Eukaryota; kingdom Metazoa; phylum Arthropoda; class Insecta; order Coleoptera; family Lampyridae; genus Abscondita; species Abscondita cerata. The sequence goes on along the minus strand of JALBCR010000811.1, from coordinate 284,882 downwards.
TTTTGCTAAAAATAGTATGTTGATGATTCAGGAGTGCTCACTATTGGTCACAGAGAGACATCTGCCTTATTGATCTTGGGTAGTCCGTAAAGTCTTGGAGACACAGCTGTTGTTCTCAAAATCCGTTTTTTAATATCTTCCGGAGAAGAAGACTTGATGAGTCGGTTGGTGAGACTCGGCAGATCTGGAATCCGATGTTCAAGTACATCCTAACTTCATCATGTATTGAAAATTAATACACAAGGAGCACTAGACGTCTCGGATAACTCTGAAACAACAACCAATGAAACTGAAAGCTCTGTTTATCAAGAAAAATTACAAGTTTGTGAGTTGGTAGGTTAGAGAGCTTCAGGAAGCTACACGAGATTAAAGTTAAATTTGTCTATTCCTAAAATGAACACTTTCTTAAATACCCGAGCTGAATCTACACTTTTGATAAAGTTTATCTTTGATCACAAAATTTTAATACATCAATTCTACATTAATCTTTTAAATTTATTTCTTTCAAATGGCACTGCTAACTATGATTTGATAGTCCCTTCATAGCTTTGGCTTGATGAGACTATTATAGATTCTGAGATAGCTTAGATATGACAGAAACCCTTCTACTTCTTCCAAAAAGACTAACGGGGTATCTTGATTGTTGTGACCTCACAACTTCAGACCTCCGTCTCACTACTCTATGCTTCCTTGAGGATCTTTTGATGATAAATCAGAACAAGAAAACTTGATCTAGCAACCTCTTTTTATATTCAGCTCTATCGCAGTTTATATTCTGCACAATCTTGTGGCGTCGATGCTCTCATTGTGTTAGAGACCCCACACTTAGTCTACAAAAAAATTGAACGTCTATTCAGTAACATTGGACAACCACATATTGGCAACTTGAATGAACCGCCTATTTGCGTTTGTGGAATATCTTATTGGCGCAATAATCACATAAATTCTCGAGAATAATGATCAGCTGGACAAAAATCTTGTGACGTTTCAACAAGGCGGAGCCGCGCCATCCGTTTTGTCATTTTTAAATCAGCATTGGGTTTCGAATGGCCTGGCTGGCCTACTGATTGAAATTTTTCTCATTTAGGAACACTCCAAATCCCAAAGTTTTAAGACCGCGCGCGTATCTGGAACAGAGTTGTTTTAGTAGACCCTACATTTGACAAGAACAAATTGGTCGCAATTTGATAATTTTTAATTTCAATTCTTAATTGCCTTTTTTTAAGATAGTTTAGAGTTTCATTAATGCTTAATAACAATGTTTTTAATAAATTACAGTTTTAAACACTAAAAATTACAATGAAGTATTTTCACACTTAATTAAGAACAAAATTCAACAAACTTTTTGTAGGAAAAGTATCGTCAAATTAAAATCGACTTGTTTTCCGATTTTTTTATAAAAATTTCATAATAAAAAAAAAATATTCAGTTGGAATAATTTAAAACATTCTGTGGTCTAAATTAATATTTTATTTTAAATAGAAAAACAAAATTCTTCAGAAAAATCTACCACCTAGTATAATAACTTTTGGAATTCATTCTAAAATTGTCTTCTGCGGTTGAATAATTTCCTATTTCTGAAACAAAAGGCAAATTGTACATCAAATTAATTTTTACTAACGGGTACATACATATTCTCTTCTTTCATTGTTTTTTATTGTTTGTTCTCGAAAAATTTTAGGAGAGATATATAGGTTTAGTGTAACAAATTCCTAATAGTTTAGTCACAGTTATTGTGTCTCATGTTGACATCTTAACCTTTTTTTGTAATGAAATCCGTTGACAACATAAACATAAAATTTCAATAGTTTTTCCCCAACTAAACTTAATACATTTTAAATAAGATGTGATGATCCACTTTTATTTAAACAGGAAATGCGTACCTAAACATGGCATTTGTCACGTAAACAATATGTTAACATTCCTTAGACAAAACTAAAGATGTTTCGTTTTAAGTAGGTAAAGTGACCTTTTCAATCCCTATAACGAACTGGAGCCGAGTATTAAGGGAGGTAGGAACAGCTTATCTAAAAAAAATTGCCAAAGAATCGGTCATTGATGTTGGTACGATGACGAAATATTCTATTGTTTTTGAATTCTTAAACCCGTTGAAATCGCTCTTTGTCGACATTATGGTTTAAATTCATTTTTCGAATGTTGGGATTGTTAATTCGTGTTTTTAATTTCAATGTTTATTTTACCTTCCTATTTCAACGCTACTAACGTATTCAGGGTGTTTCACAGCTCCGAATTTCCTCCCTTACGTCTTTCACCGAATGTGATGCTGCATCTTCTAAAAATATTTTTCATTGTACAGGGTGATCGATCAAGAAAAATGTTGTGTATTTTTAAATGGTACTGCTTATGTTGGTTTGAATATTTGCTTTTATTTTAATAATAGAGAAAATGATATAACTTACTTTTTTTGTTGATGTATTTAGAAAATATTGATTTTACACGTGGATAAAGTTAGCCCTCCATTTTTTAAAATTAAATAAATCCTTAATTATTCCAGATTGTTATAAGACTCAAAACCAAAAAGCAACATAATAAACTCAAAAAAACATCTTTTTTCAGTGGCTCTCCATTTTTGAAAAATTATTCTTTTTTATTGTTCTGAATTGTCTTAGGTGTTTGAACATTGTTCCAAATTATTAATTCTCTAAAATAAATTTTTGAACAATCAATTTTTTGTTATTATTCTGAATTGTTGTAGGTGAAATTTTTAAATAATGAGGTGACGCTAAAAAGGCAAATAACCTGGTACCTAAACCAATTTATTTAGAACAATAAAAAAAGTAGATTATTTACAAAAATGGGAGGACGCTAAAAATGTGTTTTTGCGTTTCTTGTATTGTCTTTTGTCTTAATACACTTTGTAACAAAATAGAACAAACATAGAACAACCTGGAACAACTAACAAAATAGGTGTTCTAAGATTTAAGATACAAAATTATTCAAAATCATTAATTAAATATGATTTGCAAAAATATAACGTAATTAGACTGTCGTGGTCTAACGGGAACGTGCGTTAAAACATTATGTGCTTCCAGGAGTATGATGTTCGTTAATAAATTAAGGTAGTTTCAGGAGCATGATGTCAAACAACGCGTCTTACTGTAGTTTCAAGATTTCCAAACCCCAAATTAAATGATCTTTAATTAGGTTATGTTTTTCTAATGGAACACCCTGTATTTGACGACGATTTCGAATAAGGCCCACTTTCTTCAAGGATCCTTCTACCTACTTATTACGGTTCTTCAGATATTTTGATTTTTCGATAAATGTGAGGTCGTTTTAAAAAAAAACTATTCTTCTATGTAAGATAAAATGGAAGAAAAAACTCATTGGTTTTCAACTTATAACTCATCATTTCATCAACCACTGGAGTAAAAATTTCGGAATACTTCACAGGGTGTTCAAAAATTTAAGTGCCATTATGAATATACATATTCAAAGTAGATTATTTTGCTTATCTCAAATAGAACACATGTTATTTTGTTGGCCCATCTCATAGAGAAAATAATCCTCTTTCATGTGGTATTAGAGTTCCCTTATCCTAGTGCAGTAGTTTTTGCGCTAATTACAGTTTTATGATTATAAACGATGTATTTACATTGGAATGAAATTTTCTAACACAATCTAGTATGTATGGTTTATTACAAGTGTGCTCAAAGATAAACAAACCAATGTGACATTAATTTTAATCTTTGCTTTATGTTGATTGTTCTTACTTAAATCGGTACAGTGTTGATACAGCTATTTAAAAAATGAAACAGTACTCACTCCAAGAAAAAATCGACATGATACTGTGCATTGGAGAATGTCTAGAAAATTGTCTTTTGTCATCAACAGTATATGATCACAAATATCCTAATTGAGTACATCCAAATAAGTACGTATTCGAAAGACTATTACGAATACAGATGCTACAACACCTAAGGAAGAGAGATTTCATTACCCGTTGTGATTTTTCGTTTGGGTTCTCGACATTATATTGGAGATGATTCTGAATTCTTTAAATACGTTTTATTTACAGACGAATCAACTTTTCACAATGACGGATTGGTAAACAGACATAATTTTCATTATTATGACACAGAAAACCAACATTTGTTTCGCATTTTGGATCGCCAACAATGATGGAGCATCAACGATACCTCCCGTATCATAGACGATCATGTTATAGGACCGTATTTCTTTGATGGGATATTGAATGGGAGCAAATTTTTTGATTTTCTACCGAGAGATTTCTGGTTACTCCTCGAGAATGTACCGCTCTATGTTCAAAGGAAAATGTGGTTCCAAATTTTTGAATTTTTCAAATGACGTGAGAAACTATCTCAACAGATATTTCAGAAATAGATGGATATGCAGAGGAAGTGTGATTAGCGCAAAAACTACTGCAAAGGGAACCCTAGTACCATATAAAAGAGAATTATTTTCTCTATGAGATGAGTCAACAAATTACAGGGTGTTGTATTTGAGATAAGCAATATAATTTAACTGGAAGATATTCATAATGGCACTTGAGTTTTTGAACACCCTGTGAAGTATTCCGAAATTTTTACTCGAGTTGTTGATGAAGTGATGAATTATTAGTTGAGAACCAATGAGTTTTTTCTTCGATTTCTTGCATCGGAGAATAATTTTTTTTAAAAAGACCTCACATTTATCGAAAAATCAAAATATCTGAAGAACCGTAATAGCTAAGTAGAGGGATGCTTGAAGAAACTGACCTTGATTTTTTTCCATCGAACCGTTCTCGATTTATTCCCAATATACAATATTTTTTTGGAAAGTTTGACGCCCTCTGGTGCCCTTATGATGCACTTTTGGTTATAGGTAAATTGGCGTCAAACGGTCTATTTTGAACCAGAGAACCTCTGGTAAAGCCATGTACACACCTTTCAGAAACACCCTGTGTAATGAAATTTTAACAATGATTTTTAACAGTAAGTGTTGCGACACCTAGGTGACCCGCTACTTAAGTGTCAATTCGTGTTAACGATCACGTACGTAAATGCATTTGCATTAATTTTTTAACATAGCCTTTTAAAAATCAAATCGCTTTGTGGATTATTTCATTTTATACAATTGCTTTCTGTTTTTGTTCTATAATCTTAGAAACTCCTAATTTTGCTTATCGCAGAAGCTTCGCAAGTCTTTGTAATCAGAATCTCGTTGAATTGATTACTGTATTGTTATTGTTGTTGCGCCCCAATCAAAGAATTGTTTCATGGTTTAATTTTCATCGATTTTTTATCTATGAGAAAATCAAACAGATAGATAGGATTTTCAAAAATTATCAAAATACATTGAAATGGACTAAAAATTCGTGTTTGTTGTAGCGTAGCTGAACATGTTAATCAAGAACTTTCTATCCTCACTCAACCAAAAGAACTGTTATTCAAATTTGGTAATAGATATAAACTGAATTCGTTCTTTTTGTGACAGATGGCGTATGAGAAAACAAATATAATTTGGCAATTTAAATTCCTTTTACTTCCCAGAATCGCCCTAAGTTTACAATTCGTGGTGTGCGATCGATATATTATGAAGAGGGCGATTCATGTAAGCATTTCTTTCATCGATTTCATAAGATTCCTCTACTGATGTACTGATTTGTTTGGTTGTTGCATTAGTTCATCAAGTTAATAATTTTTGTTAAAAGTGGTAAAACTTATGTGTGCGTGCAACGAACGGTCAGACATTTGACAATTTAAATTACATTCTGGGTACAGTCCCTTCCCTGATTATTCGTATTATTTCGTAAGTGATTGTAGAATAAACTGGTTAGTCATTCACTACTGCATGTTGTAGAAGTTTACATCGTAAAACCGTAGTTTTGTTAGACGTTTCGGGAAGTTGTGATTTTTATTTTTAAAAATGGTGGTTTGTTTTTTACGATATATATTACGCACCGAAATTTTTTGAATAACTGTAAGTTTAATGCTTTTTTTTTTATTTTTTTTTAAACGTGACAGTTACCAAAGTAATTATCTGCTTTACATTGGTTCTACGCAGACACGACGATTATGACATAATTTTTACCTCAGTTTAGTCACATATTTTTGGAATTATGTAATTTCACGCTTGTTAAGTTTAAATAAAGTTTGCATTTGTGCATATTCAAGTACGTCTAGTTCTGGGAATTATACGAGTATGATTTAATTTATCTGTGTGATTGTAGTAAATCAAGAATTTGTCATCGATTAGTTAATTTGTTATGGTAAATGTCATTACGATTTCTCTCTTTCAGTAATGATAAGGAATTTTAAAAAAAAAGGTGCTCCGTTTGTTTAGGTTTTCTTTCTAAAAGTTGTCTGTATATTGCAATAATGAGTAAAATGGTTTCAGCAACTAACGTAAGCAGAATTGTTTTTAAGTACTTGATTTTTGAGACGAAATCTGGTTTGAACTTGTAAGGAAGCAAAACCTAAAAGGAAACCGCAATGTCCGCTCTTGAATTGAATATCTCCATCTCGTTCTCGGTATTTTTCACTATTTGCTTTAATACTTAACTATTTTTTTAATTTTTTTTGAACAAGTTGCAGTGTCAATAACGTTTCTATAAATATCGTTGACATACGTAGACAGAGATAATTATAAATTAATAAATAATTGAAGGAATACATTAATCATTTGCATATGATGGTGTGAGCAATTCAAAAAAACTTTTTAATAAACTTTCAACTATTTATTACATTATTTGTCTTTCTCGTGACATTGAGACTTAAAAAATTGTCGTTTTTTTATGGTAATTAATTAGTCATTTCTACAATTGTTTGCGACACACTCTTGAGTTGTATAAGCAAGTTTTTAAGGGTTTTTGTAAACACTTATTATTTTGGTTGTCGAGAACTTGTTAATTGTAATTCATTTCTTGAGTCATGCACGCAGTTACTATTCATAACATCATTACGTGAAGGGTTAGTAGCGTAAAAAAGTGTGCTACTGTTATATAAGCATTGTGTTTCTTCTTTGGTTCCTAAAGTGGGTCTCAATTTTGACGAAGTACTGTAACTCCAGAACTGGTTTAAAACTTGATAAACGCTGTACTTTATTTTGACTTGACAATCAATGTAAGTCTATTTTCTTCGACTAATTCCATTACAACTTGTGGTTATTTTACAATTTGTAGTTCCCACGAGCAAATTAAGATGCACATATTTTCTACTACAATTTGCATTCTATTGAAAAAAACCACAATGGTGTAATTTTAACGACATGTCATGAGTACTTTGGAATGGTTTTTGTCCAATCTCCTTGAACACTACGTTTCTGGTTTGAAGGTCAATTAAATATTTGTAAAATTAGATTTGCAAAAAATCAACCGAGTTTTTATAAATACTTTACCACACTATATCTTTTACCTTATCTCTCGACTGCTTATTTATTTTTCACTTTGTTATGAAAAACCGCTTTGATATCACGATGAAATTTGATTAATCTTATTTTTATCTGATGTAGTTAATTTAATTGGTTTTGGGAAAATAACTTCTTCTTATAACACAAAGGTGGTTCTTTTCTTATCTAACTTTAATTATGTTAACTCATATAATTTATTATTGTATACGTTGTTAGGAAAAGTGCGGATCGAGTTTTTGTGAAACTGAAAGCGGCTTTCGATTTTCTTTATATACAATCGCTGCGAACAGATAAGTGAAAATGAAAAACAAAAGCAAAATTGTAATGGACAATAATAAGTTGGCAACCGAACAACTTATCATTTCTGAACAAGGTAATCAAACGCTAACCAGCAAACCTCCTGTCGATAAGAAAATTAGTGACATTGAGAAGAAGGCAGATAAGAAACTAAAAAAGGGTAAGTTGTTCATATTAAAAGAAAAGTTTTAATGTATTTTCATGAGGAAGTTATATAAGGATTCTCCAATGAATATATATATATATATATATATATATATATACTATACTTTGTTCTGTTTGTCTTGTGGTATCACAGGTGCTTTTTTCAAACGTTTCCGGCATTCGCATCCTGTTATATAATTAAAATTTACATAAAGTGCTGCTAAAGTTGGAGAAAAAGAAATTGTAATTTATTTAACGGTCATTCATTGTATAATGTAGAGTTTAAAGAAATATGTGCCATATGCCGAACCGATGCTAATTATTAATGTAATATCCTCCAGTTATACATGCATATGTTCAAATTATTTTTACGATTCAATGGTATTTGGATTAAGTAATTCAGGCACTAAAATGTTGGTTGGTTTTAACTACTATATAATTCCAAAGATTTGTTTTACGTTAAATAAGTCTACGAATTGAAACCATATTTTTTTTATGTATGTCTCTATATTAGTTTGTTAATGGCATCAACGTGTAGCTTCTTTCAATATGCGCAAAATGAGAGTAACGGAATTTTTCCTGCAATTTCTGAAGATCGATTTTGAAACGCAAACTAAAAATAGTGCTCCGAAATGCGGTATCTACTTTGAAGCTGTATAATTCTGCTGTCGTTTAACTTTTGACTGTAATGAATATATTTATGTAAGAACCAACTATACGCTGTTGAAGGCTCTTTTTTTAGATTAAATTTTTTTAAACGTACTCCAGACGGCACTATATTTTTGTTTTCTTTACGAGTTTTCAAAACTAAACGAACTTCAATCGAAGAAAATACAGTTTAAAGTCGGAGAGTAAGAACTCGTATCAAATTTTTAACAGAAATCAAATTCTACTAGAATTACACGAAAACGTGAATCAAAGTTCAATATCTACACATTCCAATGTCACAAATTTCGTCAAATTTCATAAAAATAAGAAAAGAAATTCTCTATTTGTAGGTACATTAATTACATTTAATGTAAAACTGATGAAGGTATGGAGATATCGTTTTCTATGTAAGTGAAAAAATATTGCCTAATTCATTATTAAAAGAAAAGAAAGTTGCATATCAACAAATATTGTTCGGTACAGACGATGATAAGAAAATATTGTTAAAAGGTAAATATTTAGACCATAAAACTGTAATGCTGACGGAAAGCTTACTTTGTAAGTGAGAAAATTCTTGAGATTTTGTTAGTTTGATCACATGTATGGAACCCAAGTTTAAACATTAAACATATCTCTAGCCTGATTTTATTGGTGACATCAACGAACGGCTTATTTCAATCTGCGTTAAACGAACATTTTTTGCACATTTCGAAAGAAAAATTTTTGGAGCGCCAACGAAAAAAGTAGGGGTACTCCACTTTGACTCTTGAGCAACTTTTGATTCATCTTTTAATATGTTGTACTATGAAAACTCAGAACCTTTGCATTTAAATTTTGAATTCGGCGTTGTTTTCGTTGTTCACGTACACGGACATAATTTTTGTGTATTGCGATATGTTTGATTTCAAATTGGCAACTTGTTAAGTGGCATATCGCAACCCTTTCCCGTTTAACTCTTACTAAATGATAAAGTCTAAACGTCGGTCGAGAGCATACTATAGATTTAAATGCGTCTCGCTCACCGTAAACGACCTAACGGGTTGACTGACACTTAGACAAAGTCCAGCGCCCAGAGTAGCCTGACCAGTCCTCCACGAACGGCTACCTGTAAGACACCATACCACAGGCACTAAGAATCAAACTCTGGTCGAAAGGGTCAGTAGCTTGAATGCCTATCCCGGCTTGGTTACCGACAACTGGTAGTTCCAAGAAGTCTCAAATCGGACGTATCTGGGCTTGAAGTCACACAACACCAGGCAACACAATGCGCCCATCTAAGACGGAGCTCTTTAAGCATGAGCGACAACTGACGGCTATGCGATAGGTGCCATAGGAGAGCTACTGTATATGCTGAACGTCAAACCCCCATTGCCACAGCCAGCAGGTCCCTGCCAATTCCTAGGACTTGCATCACAAGTCAGAGACTTGCATCACGGTCGAACTGCCGGGGTCTATCCACAGTCTTCGCTGAAACAACCGACGGTAATGTGCCGGGAAGTCTTAGGGCTACATTGAGAGAGTTAGTTCAGTTATGCTTCCAATCTCAAGGGGTTTGCGGTTTTTATAATAGCTCCACCCTACAGTTCATCGACGCTAAAAGACCACAATGCTGGTAACTTTTTATCAGGATGCTCGAGAGCATCAAACCACAGAAGAAGAGACGAGACTCTCGTACTAGAGATCCTCACTCTTAACTGTTGCCAGTTCTAGCTCATATTCTATCGATGTGTTATTAGGATTACACAACCAGTCAGTTTGACTATTACCAACACGAATTTTTGTACCAGAGGGTTCGAGGCACGCCGAGACCCAATAAAGTTCAGGTGGTCGGCAGCGGACGTACGAGGTCTCTCCGATCCACCCCTTGGGGGTCCGGTAGCGATGCCACCAGCGGCTATGCTTAGTGTGATGTTGCATGAACCGCCATTCTCAACGTTCATCAGTTCGATTCGGGGAATCGTTTGGAACGGAACCGCGGCCTCGCTTACGTGATGGGCTAGCTATCACAGGGGTTGTCATCAACAACTCACAGACATTCAAAGAAACGGGAACGATCGGGCATTTGCGAGCTCTCAATCTAGGATCCTAGCTAGCTTCAACTTAATTTCAACCTCAAAGTAAAGGAACACCAACTGCAGCGTCTATTTAACCAACAGAAAAACACCAAAAACTGCACCAAAAACTTTACTAGGACACGTGCAGTTTTTGGTGTTTTTCTGTTGGTTAATTTCAACCTATGATTCCGGGCTATTAAGATCAATTGATTCATCACACCCGGGTGGGGTCCGGTTTCTCCGGGGACTACCTCCCTTATTGCGGAAGCTAAGGGTATTTTGGTCACAGAATCGTTCGCTAGATAGTATAGGCAGGTACTCTTTTACATTTAACCTTTACTAAATGATGAGGTCCAAACGTTGACTGTCCACCTAGGAGAAGTTCGTCATAACTTTCCATCTGTAGATCTAGAAAACTTGTAACACCAAGCCCAATCTACACATTTTAACACAAAATATTTCCTACTGTTTACATTCAGAAATGCAAAACCTAAAATGTAGTTTTTTCCAATTTTTTAGGTTAATTGTTAAATTAGATATACAGCGTCGATTAAAACTGTCCTGTCACTTTAACAATAAATGCGAATATAAAATTATCGATATTCGGTCTTGTGACGTATCAATAGCTCAGTAAAATAAGGCTTTCTCTGAGAGTTTTGAGGCTGGTCTCTGAAAATTTGTATACACCTTCGTTTTGATATTTTAAATGCTAACATTTTAAAGGAAACAAGTTATTAACGGTCAAATGACGGAAATTTCGTTTTTTCGCGAATAACTCGTTTTCTATGCCCTCTACGGTTGTGGGACCCCATTATAAAATTAAAGATAAGAAAATTCTCTACAACTTTACCATGAACCACTGTTTTCTACGAGCAACCGTTTTCGGAATATGAATTTTAGATTTTTATTCAAATTTTTTGGTTTTCGTCTTTTTTTAAATAAATTTGATAAAGTTTAAATTGTAGAGCTTAAAAAAAGTGGTCACAGTAAAGTTGTAGAGAAGAAAACGATTATTCATGAAAAACCTTTAAAAACTGTTTTTCCTTAAATGTTAACATATGTGATTTTTCCCACAACATTTAAATTTAAAACATCAAAACGAAATTTTCAGAGACCCGCCTCAAAATTCCCAGATGAGGTTTTTTGGTCTAATGTTACTGGGCTACAAGTAAAAGTTATACAAGGTTCATGTTATCGAATAGCCAATAGGAAGTTTTGGATATCGTAAAACAAATACGATAACCACTAAAATCACGTGAATTCCTTCTGCGCATTCGTAATGCATCCGCAATGACGTCTGCGCATGCGCAGAAGGGACTCGCATGATTTTTAGTGTTCGCTATATTTGTTTTTACAATATCAATAACTCCCTATTTTCAATAAGGTTAACGTTATACAGGGTGGGCCACGCTCAACGGGACGGAGCTTACTGGGAAAACGAAAAATGATATGAAAAAGTTGTTTGGCAGAAGTACATAGGTTAGTGACGGCTACTTTTCTAAATTAGTCGGACATGTGCAGGGTGTTCTAAAAATCGTGCTATATCAAAGTTATGTTTTTTCAATGGAACACCCTGTATTTTTTTAAATTTTATTTACAGGGTGTTGTTAATTTAGAGTTTCATGGCATTACAATATTTTATATAATTACTACGTTATTCTAAATGGGTCAGTCACCTTGTATTTTACTACTGTAATAAAAGGGTTAAACAATTCCCTTTTAAATCACTCCAAGGTTCCCTCTATCAATATCCACCAATTTCAGACTTATTTGCATTACTTTACCTGATTCAATAAAAATCGGTAATTTCTTAACACGTTTTTATTAAGTAAGGTATGAAATAGATGATGATATAGGAAGAAGACTATTAGTGTAGGATTTTTGATTTAATGAAACATCGTCTTGTAGTTTCCTCTTTGTTACGCTAGGTAAATGGGATAACTAATTTAATAAATAAAATCTATTGAATATACCATGGTATGTATGTGTACATATACTGTACAATTATAAGGTAGTGCTGCATTTCCAACGCTGAATAATACAAGAATTTTTATTAATCCTTAACGAATTCCATTAAAGATTAACCTAAGACCTACTATCATATGTCACAAATGTATGCACAATACTGTTATTTATAGTCTTTGGTAAATTGAGACGTTCGTTTTTCATTTTGCCAACGAAATTGTTAATATTAATTAACGTTAGTTTTTTAAGAAATTGATATGTTAACGGTCGCAGTATGTAAAAAATAATTACTCGTTTGTCCTAATTCAACCAGTGGCATGTGTGGTGGTGATCATGATGATTCAATCATTTTTATTATTTAAAATGTTGAATCACTTAATTAAGTACTCCTTTGAACTGTTATCTAAAGAAAAAAAGCAACACTCCATAGAATTAGTTTCCTAATCTCATTTCCTGTTTTCGAAATTATTCTTTCGAATCACTTATTACGCCAAATTTCAATAGATTTGAATCGGTGAGAGGAGATTGATTTTTGTGCTATGCAATTTATTTGCAAAAAAAAACTGGGAAATAACTTGCTTCCTGTGTTACAGTGATATCTATTTTGAAGTCGATTAAAGCTGAAAGTTTTTTCTTCCTAAAATAATTGGATGCCTCATTATGTTAGAGCCAAACTGACTTTCGTGATCCCACTTTCATCGTTACGCTTCGACTAATTTGTATTTGGAATGTTAAAATAAATTTTAACCTTACGATTCTTTGATTGGATATTAAATTACTCGCGGTAAAGAATTAAGAAACGAACTTTCATTTTTTCCGAATACTAAATAAAACAAAATATATTTTAGAACTCTTCTTCGGTCATCAAAATGAATAGTTTCCTATTATCACTTCTTTCATTTTCAGTTTTCTTCATTACGGCAATAGATTGCACTGAATCAGTTATGGTGACTCCTTTCTTGTGCTTAAAGCACTTCTCCTTCACACGCCATTGTGTTTGAGGAATTTCAGACCTGGAAATCAATAGATTGATTTCCTTCAGATTTACGAATTGGTATCCGAAACTTATTCTTTTTCTGAAGAGTGTGCATAGTCTCCTTATAGTGTTGTGAGTGATGTGACATTCTTTGGTTTCTCTTATGGTCTTGACCTGATCGCGTATCCCAGTAGTCTTATCCTGTATGGTGTACAGTGTGTCCCATTTTCGTTGTAATTGCAGAGTATCTCCGTTCTTAGTGAATATAGAAAGTTGCGGTTTTTGCAAACCGGTGCCATTTTTTTGAGAATCGAAAGATGACATCAACAAAATTTTCATAGCCTTCTTGATTTAAGAGATACAGGGTGAAATTAAAAATTTAAACTGTATCACCGTTATTCTTTAACAAAATATACAAAAAAAATTTATAGAATTTTTTACGTAGAAACCAATCGTCTAGTTACATTATTTTTATCTTACATAGATGGGACACCGGTATATTATTTCAGAATGTGATTTGTTTTAATTTTAGCTCCTCAAAAATATAGCATACTTGATACCTAAAATTAAAACAAATCAAATTCTGAAATAATATACCGGGTGCCCATTAAAAACACATAAGTTTACCTAATATCTCATAAACCAAAAGTTGAAATTATCAACGAAAATGGGAAACACTGTACATCCCTACGCCGCAGCCCAGAAGAGCACCGCACCGGGCCGGTTGAGGTAGGATGGTATCCACTTGTTCGTTACCTTCTTCTGGTTTTTTCGCATTCCGTCGTCGTGCACTTTTTACAACTTACGGCAACACTACTGATCCCACCGAGAAAGAATACTCTCCAGAGATTTCCGATGAAGCAGGTGCGTAGTGATGTACGCTGCTACATTTAACTTTACAACTTTACCGACATCAGCTTTTACCCGACATGGGGCAGAAACCCGAGCGTTTATCCGGCTTAGCCAACAACGGGACATAGATATTAAATAATTTAATATTGAATCTATAATAATAATCAAATGTATTCAAGTTTTAATTCTTCTTCTATTAGGTATCTTGCAGTGTTCTTATCTAATTGTAAAGTGCATCTCCATATTTTTCTGTATCTCCTCCAATTTCTCCCATTCCTTCCACCTTCATATCTCCGCCTCGTACATTATTACGCTTTTAACAAGTCTCTCAAACAGTCATTTTATCTTAGCAATGTCTTTCTCAGATACCCTTTTCCATATTCCCATATTTGTCCTAATATTGTGTTTCCTTTGCGTTATAGTTCTTTAATTTGATCCATATCTTTATTATCATCTTTATTTTCTACGATAAAAATTATCGTATCGTATTATGGTGTATCCCAGATACCTAAATTTATCTACTTTCTCTATCTCTTCTTCTCCCGACCACCATATCGTTTCCTTCGCTCTTCCTTTTTCTTCTTGAGTTCTATAATTTTTGTTTTTCCCTACATTTGCCTTTAGTTTTTTCCTTTCTAAATACTTTTTACAACTCTTATTGCCTCTTTTATCTCTTCTTCCTTCTTTGCAAAAATTACTACTTTTTTTTCCTATTTTTATTTTTCGGATCTGTTTTTCTGTAATTATCCTTCCATTGTCTCTTATATACAGGGTGAATCACCACCAACGGGACGGAGATTTATAGCGAAATAGTTAGTTTTTAAAATTATTTTGATATATACAGTATGCTCCAAAAAAGTGTGGCGCATCAAGTTATATTTTTTCTTATTTTATTGCGTTCTTGATTGCACGTTAAAAATAAGGTATACTTTCATAAAGGTTCCCTATACCAAAATACAGAGTGTTCTTAGTTACGTCGATTTTTCTTATATAGATAACAGCGTTGGGGTCAAAGGATATCCTTACTTTAACCCCTTTCTCGTTCAAAACTCTTTCCAAACATCCCCCTCACCTTTGTCCTACATTTCGTTTCCCTGTACATTTCCTCCATCACTCTATTATATCTTTATTTATTTTCGCATTAAGCAACTTTGTCGACAGGTACGTAAAAGCAGTTACATAAGTCGATCCTTCGATAATTATAGCCAACATATGCGTTAGCAAAAATAAAAATCTCGAATCGGCTGCTGTAAATTCGCAAGAAGTTGTACAATAAGCAAACAAACACTGAGAATCACTCGACAGCTGTTTCGTTCTTTTGGGACTCTTCAGGAGTGAGAGAACTCGAGTGTAAGTTCACTATTGTACAAATGCGTACTGTCAACTATGTTCTCTACTGGAGGGTACATCATATTCAAACTATAAGTTTCGATGTCGCAAAACTTATACTGTATTTATTTTATTTTCTGTCATTATTTCCCATAACATTCCCGTTTCTACTCTATCCTAAGCTGCTCCGATCTCTAAGAATATTGTATCTTTTCTCATTTCCTTGTTAATTGTATGTTTTAATATATATATATATATATATATATATATATATATATATATACAGGGTGCCCATAATCTATCTCATAACATGGGTAACTTTCTTAATATGCAAAACAGGTAATCGGTTAAATTAGGAAAGTTGGGCAGAATTACAAGCAAAATGTTAAACTTTTTTCAAATTTGACATATGTCTTCAACTTTTGAAATTTTGTGAAAAAACTGAAAACAGTCGATTTTTTTAATGTTGTCCTGTTCCACTACTACTTACTTTAGAACTGAACTAAAAATGACATCTTATACATATTTTTACGTAGAATTCGATAAAATTACTCAAAATGTCATAACCCTCTTGATTTTCGAGATATAACACAAACTTACATTTTTTTAAATGGCAATCATAGTTGGCTCTGATCTTATTAAATAGCTTTTGTTTTTGCGATTTCATTGATCTATTAGTTTAAATTCAGTCTTAACAACATGTTTAAGGCGCGACGGTCGATCACTTAATCCCATCTTAGAGTTATGCTTTGTTAAAACAGGTCTTTATTGTATTGCTTTTTTTACATTTTTTGTTGAAATAAAGAACCGCTAATTCTTTTCCGCGATTTTGATAGGTCTTGCGATTGTCAAAACAAGAATAAAAAAATTATTAAATGTTTCCTTGTTTCAGTTTTATTGTTTTATTCCACTCTTCCAGGACACGGTGTATCGGAACGTACAACAAATTATTCTATCAAAACCGAAAATATACTTGGGATATTTACATTTCCTCGTAATCATTCACTTAAAAAATAAAAACTTCTGTTGCACGACGGTCACGATATCGGCGCATTAGGATATGCTATTAACAGTGATCTGCGGAGGCGTGCATCCTTATTATAACATTCATATTAATGGTAATAAAATTGGCAAATGAAGAAAGTAGAGCGACTATTTTTAAAATGGATTGCATTTCCTTTAATGAGTATATTATTAAATTGAAATTATATAATTGAAAAAATTAGTGTTTTGCAAGTTTCTCTTTAATTATACCTTCTAAATGTTATCAACATGTTTTAAATTATTTACAAAAAATGTACTTAGTATTTAACTATTTTAGGATTGTTATGTACGGAATATTTTGAATTTTGGGTTATCCCACTATGTATTAGTGTAATTACGAAATTAATGTAATGTTCTCTATAATCTAGTTTTGAAACTCGTGCATCTTTTTTAAGTAGGATTTCATAAAAAAAATTACCGAAATGAAAGTGAGCTGGTTTATACTTTGACACATAAAACTTTTCTCGCTGAAATTAAATTTTTCTACTTTTCGTTTTCATGAAATACGATTTTAATGATATTTTTTGTAGTAAGTAAAAGTGCTTTGTACAAAATGGGCAATTAGTCTTAACTTTTTTAGTCAGAAACATAATTAGGTACACGAGAACAAAATAAGTGAAGAAAATAGAAATTTAATAGTTTAAAAATCCGCTACAGGAAACTAGCTAATAATTTATTTTTCGTTTACTTCAACTACTTGTCTGAAATTAAAATGTTGTGTTTAGAAATTTGTTATGTAATTTTCCAAAGTGAGATCACTCTTATTTAATACTATCTATTCTATTTGTAGTAATTCACAATTAAATTTATCACATCACAATGAGTACAACAACGTTGAAATAGAAAACAAATTTATGAATAACCTTGCATTTGTATTGGTACTTAATTTTTCGTAACCTACATACGTACATTACATAAACGTATGTTTTGCTAATAATTTTAACAAACTTATGACCTTAGTCACTGATTTTGTGCAAAAAAACTAGTTCATTCTAGAATCAAATTATAATATGGTATGTATTTTAAAAAATGCATACCGTTCTGCTCATGATGCCGAGATAATACAATTCCAACACTAGTGTTTTTTAATAACAAGTTAGCAAACGTGTTTATGAGTGTAACTCTTTATTTATGTATTTAATTACAACGTGTCGATTGTCATTGTACTTCTTTGTTTGAGAACATGTATTCCTAGACGGTAGGATATTTGTTCGCCGAAGACCGAATTAGGTATACACTGTGTTCGAAAATAATTGACTGGTGTTTGAATTTGGGGCTAATTAGATAATTTTTGAATGTTTGTATTAATTCCCTTGAGAATTTACTGTATCTATAATTCTTGTACTTGTACTATGGATTTTGTACTGACAGATAATTTGACACCACGTTTAATGTGATTTTGTGGTTTAATGGGATTTGCATCCTAATTTATTTACGTGTGAACGTGTCAGATAGTCAATTCCAGATATTTAATTAAACAGGAGTCATACGTTTATATTTTATTGAAGAACCTACACACTGTATTTTCACTAATTTTTTCTCCTATTACTCCTAAATTTAGTAAAGAGGATTACCTTGAATTGACATCAATTCCAACAAAACTAAATTTTGGAGAATAACGCCTTGTTATAGGTTAACTTTGTGTGTAATTTCTCATCCGGCATCGTATACTTGGTTGTTTTTTTCTATTATAGTTTTTGTTGTGCGAAGGGTTCAAATGTCCGAAAGCCTGTTCTAATACCCTCCTCCTCTTTATTCTAATGTAGTTCTAGCAATTGTATCTGCTAATATTCTTGAAAACGTCTTGTAAATCTGTAGTTCTTAAAATCTATTCAGTTTTCTTTTTTCCCATCTTTTTGGTAGGTGCCTCTCCTTCGTTAAACCTCATTGGGGGTCTCTTAGGTTATTTCAGAACAGTATCCTCTAGTTCTCAATTTTTTTAAATTTTTTTATTGCATGTCCCCATTTCCTTGGTAGGCCTCTCTTCTTCGTTAAACATTACTGAAACGTCTTCTTAGTTCTTTCATCTTATCCTACAGCTGGTGGATTTTCTAATTCACTTTTATTATTTTTCTTTCTTTACACTGATTCTGTGTTTTTACTAGAAGAAATTTGACTTTAAATTTCCAAAGTTTTCTAGAGTTTCGATCAGTTTTGTATTTATTTTTGTGAAGCGTCTTTTCCTCTCTACTTTTTCATCAAT
This sequence comes from Abscondita cerata, assembly GCA_030710515.1. NCBI lineage: Eukaryota > Metazoa > Arthropoda > Insecta > Coleoptera > Lampyridae > Abscondita > Abscondita cerata. The sequence goes on along the minus strand of JALBCR010000811.1, from coordinate 265,999 downwards.
TTTAATTTTTGCTCGATGACCACTTCGTGTAGAGAACCTAATTAATATTTGCATATCTTGAACTGTGTTTCTGTCAAAACAGGATTAAGTGTACTTCGTTCTTCACGTTTCCATTTAGACTTAAGCATATCCACTCGCTTTTTTTCTTGAATAGCAATGTTATATAGGTTCACTCTTTTCACATGATCCATTAAAATCATTTTGACACTAAAGCTACCACTGTCACACTTTGAGAGATCTCTTCATACGAAAGTTCTATTTCACTATCTACGTGAGTACTAGTTGGAGCGTGCAACTTGTATTGGCTTCATAGTCCAATCAGCTGGAAGTTTTGCCTATGAAGTTTTAGAGGCGTTTTGAAAATATGTATATTTAGAGATTTTTCGCCTACTTAAACCGAAACTGCCTGCATCAGTAATGAGACCCGATTTGCGGGCCGAAAGTAGTAGAGTTTTGGTGCCCTCTTATGTAAAAATGTTTTTGTTGCCCTCTTTCCGATTTACACAGTCACTCTTCACAATTAATTTAATGTTGCTGATTCTAAAGGTAAAGATTGGAAAAAGTAAACCCAATTTAAATTAAATATCATTCGTACGTTACTGATCATAAATGGATGGCGTGTTGCGCCAAGAGGCGCTTTCATTTGCAAAATTAACTGAGTTTCTCACTTATTCTCAGTTTCCTGATTGGTTGAAATTCAAAACAACCAATTACACTTTGGAATCAACTTAGGTGAGGTGAGGGTTAGTGCAAATGGAATGCACCTAAATTCTCTATTTTATCGACTGTGTAAAAAAACAATCAATTTTCAAAAATATCAGTACGTGCAGTTACAATTTTGTGGCAGATTTGACACTTCCCCGGTAATAAATATTTTTGAAGTAGCTATTATTTTAAATATTAAACGGTAGGCGAAAAACTATTGTATGTCAAATGGGCAGAAAGGCACTTGCAGACCCGCGGTCTTTGCTGAAACACTATTTCCGAGTGAAATTGGAATAGCCTCAAGCCATCTGGAAAGCCATTCCCAAAAAGGGGGTAAATGTCCTATTTATCTATGTTGATGTGTGGGAAACTGTTATTCGGCATTATTTTCACATGTTTGTTGATCTTGTTTGTTTGTTTGGTAAGCCAAACATCCACGAGTCCACATTCGCACATCTTTCGAGATGGATCGCCAAGTAAATATTGAACGTAGGTATTTGACTGAGTTTGTAATGCTGGGGTGATAATGTAAGAACATATTAATTTGGTAGAAAAATTACACCATAATGAATATCGTACCTTTACTTTCTGTAACCATAGGAAAATTTGTTTTTTAAACGAATCCTGTTAAACTTTGTCAAATGTTTGATCCTGCGCTGAAAGCACATGGTCTCAATTCGGAAAGGTTGTCTGCTACCTTTTATTTTTCTCTTATTATTGTCGGTTTGTTGGAAGGCCAAGTGGTCGATGTATAATGAGAAAGAACGGCCGTCTAGTAGGAAATAGAAATCTTAATTCCCTTTGTAATATGCCTGTGAAGTTCCTGTAATAAATTGAATAACTTCTTTTGAACTCCAGTCCCTGGCTTGGAGACGTTGGGTGCAACTAATGAGATGTTAGTGATTAGAATATTGACTATCGTTATGTGACGTTGCTTCACATTCTAAAAGGCAACGACGTTATAGTTGTATGTACGTCTGCTACCTCTAAGGGTATTTGATATAATATGCTTTGGTTAAATCTATAGAAGAGAAATATTTTTTATTTGTTAAAATGTGAAATTGCGTAGGAAATATATTTTGATATTTATTAGGAATGGTTAAGTTAGTTAAATTGCGGTAATCACCGCAGAGTGCCGATTCTCCGTTGCTTTTTGAGCAAGGCGGAATTGCTTTTGAGGGTCTGCAAATGCCTCGACCATGGAGCTAAATAGCTAAATTCCTCCTTTGCTTAAATTTGTCGAGATGAAGTTTGCGACATTTTGCTGATAATTCGGTGGGTTACGGTATGGTGTACTTGTAGATTTGGTTAACTCTCTATAAACCTGTGCAAAAGTTGATGTATAGGCGTTTCCTAACTCACAATAGACAACGCTGAGAATGATTCAAAGGCGGCCAAAACCCGATACGTACAATTATGTAATATTATTCCGAATGCATCATATATAACACTTACATCACAATACAATAATGAAAATGTACCATACGAATAAATAAATAAATAATTCCGAAGACATTGATTTAATTTATCGATATTTCTATGATGAACGGACTCTTAAAACTCTGTCTGAGACCAATATCCACTTGTAACGTTTTTAAGCAAAAAAGATAGAATTTTTGCGATTTCTCGACCTCTTCATATTCTTGTAAACTGTTAAGTCTTTAATTTCTTTTTCAAGTTCTTTTACTTCATTATTTATCATTTACCAATGTTGGCGATCTTGGATGAAGATGGAGTGCAGTCGCCTAATTCAATACAAATTGTTCTGTGATTCAATGAGTTTGGATTTCAAATGTTCATAGAGATTATCAGTTGGTGCTTTATAATATAAACAAAACGCCACTGATGATGGCTGCTACAACACGGTGGTACTTAATGCTGTCAGTTGTAGTATTGAATATTACAAACCAAAATTCGACTCGCCAAAACCAAACGGCAGAATTCGTCTTCCAAACAAGTGGAAGTTTCACTGACACTCTATTGACATCTTTAGCGCTATTTGTATCTTCCGTAATATAAATTTGTGTTGCTATACATTTTGAAAAAAATTACTGTACCTGCCGGAGTCACCAATTTTAGTAATTACACATTTATTTATCCAGACATACGATTTATTTTATAATCAAACATTAAACTTCATATTAACTTTTTAAGGAAAAATCAACTAGTCAAAAATTACGAGTAATTCGAATATATTAATTAAATATTTACATAACTGAACGCGTTTAAGTGATTCCACCACACTCTTACATTTGTAGCGTCCGGCAGATTGCCCAAATCAAAGAGAAGCTTTTTTTGACCAACCATTCTCAACTGGGCTTTTTTTTAACAACTGTAAGCTCTTCGATGATGACATTACCCGATTACCCGTCAGATAGTTATAAGATAGTAAGTTCAGATGAGATGTTTTGGTTTAACTCATCAAACCCCCAATTATAATTATCAAATCTCATGGGAATTACGTTCAATGCACTATGAATACATTTCTATATCATTTCTATTCACCTCGTATCCATTTTCGATTTCTGCGTAAAAATGGCTCAAATATATTTTGATTTAAATAATTTCGTTGGTATTAACATTTTAAAGTCTAACTTTCATTGAGAAAAAAACCTGAAATGAATAATATAGTCGAAAATTGCGAGAGGTGTCTTACGATTTATCGCTTTCATCTTTCTTTAACACCAATAAATAACTGGGATGTGTATGCTTATTTCATTTATTTTTTTGGTGTGTTAAAAAAGATTGATACGATGAATTAAAAGACTCTCGCAATTGGAATAGTGAAACTATACTGTTTCCATAGCCAACGATAATTAAATAAATAAGAGAAGTCATAATTTACTTTGAGATGTGAGGAAACTTCCATGTATTTTTCGGTATGCAGCGTTTTGTATGGTTACATCCACCACGTTTGTATAATTAGTACTTTATATTATCTCCCACGGCACAGCAAAAAAATTAATGACTTTCGAAATCGAGCCAGAATTTAGTTTGATCAACAGTGAGAGAAAGAGCAACACTATCCATGGAAGTTTAAAAAATTTCTATAATATTTAAGAATGCTGTCTGTGGTTGCTATGCATAAATATTCCTAGAGAGACAGGCAAATTAAATTCAACACACACTAAAATATGCAATGAGACAGGGTTCCAGTTTTACGGCATAACTTAGGAAATTTTTTTTTAGAAAATTTGAACAGTATTATTTTTATGTGTTCCACAATCTTCTCCCTTGCAGTCCTTTCTCCATAGATTCAACTACTGTTCATAATTCAAATTCGATTTATGTCACCAACATACCGTTTCTCGAAGAAATGTTAACAATTACTAAATCAAAACGTGTTTATTAAATCGACATTTTGTTTTAATTATAACACTGCATAATACATTGCCATTTTAGTAGTCGAAATTGTTTAATATTTATATAAGCGTATTAGAGGTTGAGATGTGAAGGTCTATAAATTAAATTAAGATGACATCATCTGACCTTAAGCTAAATTAACCATCGATAGAGAACTTTACGACTCTATTCCAATTTCACGGTCAGTTCATTTAGATTTTTTCCAGTTAAATGGGCGAAAAAACTCATAGTATGTATTTATTGGCAAAAGTTCAAATTAATTTATATTTAAAACGTGCGTTCATTTGAATGCAATCACTCAAAGTATATAAATAGTTCATTCACGATAAATTTATAAAATTCCACTGTATCGTGAGTAAAATCATTAATTTCATAATCTTATTAGTTTGACCTAATTTTGCCCTTGAACGCCATGTGTAATTGTTTACAATGCTACATTTCTTAAGATAATAAATTTTGCCTTTTGGTGTTTGTTTATTTTCTGGTGGTTATGACTCATCTTAACCAGAGTGAAATCAGCGATTTTCTCTTGTGAATAACATCGGTGGCTAATTAAAATGCAAATTGGAATATCTTTAACTTTTCCTGGAAGTTGCGTTAGGTCATCAAAATAATTTTTGCGTAGTTATGAAATAATTTAAAATCCCACTTACACATGCAAAATTTGTGCCACAATTTGTTCGATGTCCATGATTCTGAATTTTTTTTGAGATCTTGTTTTATTGTCTCTCCAAAGAATAAATACCTAGGTACTAGTATTTATTTTTAACCAAAAATGCATCACCAGGTTGCCAAATGCTTTGCATGTTTTCTGTTACTGGTTGATGTATAACTTAAAAATACATACTTACATGCTTTAGTGTGTGACTACTTGTTAGATTATTTTTTTTTATTTTTGCTTAATCGTTCTCTTTCGTATTTTTATTATAATATTAATTAGTTTGAAAGTGACACCGAGATGGAAATATCCGATTATGGGCACTTGCCATCTGCTTAAAACCATGAGTGCGTTTAGAAACATTTTCTAGAGCATCCACTTTTTCTATGTAGAATGTACAGAATTATGCTGGAAAATATAACAGCAAAGGTGACCTTTTCAGTTGATTTTCATTCAGGAATTTTAAATCTCTTGCTTTTCCATGTAGTTCAAAACAAACTGCATGTGCTGTGAACTTGGACTTATTCTCCAATATTTTTATATCAGCGTTAATCTCAACATTGTTTTCTGTTTTAACCGGCTTGGAGAAAGTTTTTTTTATCAAAAATAGATTAGCCTTTGAACTTACTCCTCAGAAAATCTACCTACTAATTCTCTATTTGAACTAATCTCGATGATTAAGGCGGCCAATCACTTCTTGATGAATAATGCAATTATGATTTCTTTAGAAATTTTAAGGACACCCTGAATAATTCTATAGTTCTGTGTTAATTTCAAAAATAGTTGTAGTGAATTAACAAAAAATCGACTAATGCATCTTGAGTGTGTTTTATTACAAAAAAATTATGAAAACATTTTAATGTATCTCTACTCTATAACGTATGAACTCAACCAATTTAGAACACCTTGTAGAACCAAAGTCTTTACTTTTGAGGCACTCTGTATATTATTTTATTATTTATTTAATTATGTCCCCCATGAATGAAAAACATTTGATTATATTGGTTTACGCTTTTACGGCCTGTTTGTGAACCAGTGTTGCCTAGATTCGGGTCTAAAGGCCGTCGTTAATTGGAATTTCTTCCTAGCGTTTCGATAACGTGAGAGGTTAATTTCTTCAGAAGTCCTTCCTTCTCGATGTTGGATGTAGACAGTGTACATCCAACACCGGAGATGGAAGGTCCTCTGCTGAAGCTGACTACTTGTGTTGGGTCTACATCCAACATCGGAGATGGAAGGACTTCTGAAGAAGCTGACCATTCACTTCAGCGAAACGTTAGGATAAATTCTAAGCAAGGACGGTCTTTAGACTTGGATCTAAAGGACAGTATCTGCGGAATTCTTATGGTCCCCTTGTTTATTTAGTTTGGCGCGCTTGATTTGGGACGGCAAGACATTGTAATGTAACCCAGGTACTTGCAAAATCAAGATTTAAATAGCCCGCCAGAACACAAAGCGCGCTTGGCCGGTCGCAAGTGAAAGGTTCCTACGACATTCAATTTAGAATATAACACTTCCTGTTAGTTTATCCGATGATCACGTTGTAACGTTGTAGTAGACACACAAATTAAATAAAACGCAAATGTGGAGATTAATGAGTTTATTAGAATGGTAATAAAAATAAATTTGAAATGAATATGTAAGTCAAAGCAAAATTAAACAAAAGGGGGGTTCCTCTCTGCCTAGACAACCCGAGGAAAGAGAGGTAGAAAACCTCGGGTTGAGTCCGACATAACACAAAGAAACAAAAATCATACCAGTAAGGGTCCATCGGGTTCGAGATCATTTTAGACCGATTTGAAAAATTATAGGTCCACGTACACAAATATAAAACCAAAAACACAGGGGTGTCGTTAATCAGAAATAATGCAATCCAGCCCATTTTCACACACAATGCGATTGAAACTGAAGAACGTTATAGTGTCAAACCTGATGGTTTGCAAGGTGGGTCATAGTGGACCTATTTTTCGGGTTGGCACTGCGAATGTTCTTAAGAACTTGGGAAGCATAAGAATGAGAAGTACAAATTTCAGCCATTGTAACTCTGATTATAAAGATTAAGTTTCACATACACAAAAATCAAATGAGTAAAGGTCAAGGGGCAATGGCTGTTGCATCCTCTCTCCGATTTTCATCCCTTAGGTTATAAAATATTAGTATTCAACAAGGCCGACTCTCACATCTGGATTCTCATTATTCCCAACTCAAACAAAACACTCCAAAAGATTAAAAAAAGAGTGATTAACGTTTACATTCGTGTACGATCTTATTCTGCAATTATTGCAAGTTATTTACACCGCTACCCGGGATCCTTACTACTTACACAAAGACAAAAACAGTTATCCTAAACATGTGATCAAACTATGCTTACATGCATCATAATCTGTGTATGATTTATTACACAAAAATAGGAAGCAAAGTAAAAAAACTTATTACTAATGTTACATTACTAAGAGATCATCCCACAATTTAATAACTTTGTTTAAAAATGATTTAATACAGACCTAGAATTCGTCACAAAAAAACGTTGTTAGCGTCGTTAAAAACGGGAACAGGATGCCGCGTTCAACAAATCAACCCCAAACCATCCCTTCCCATTCTAGTGCTACCCTCTAAACAAACCGTACGCGCAAAATACAAACTAATAACATATACAGAATAGTGCAAAAGTAAAATACATAAAACAAAAGAAACTACCGCGTAAAATTTAAATTCAAATTGAGCCATTTCAACATATATTTAATTTTTTTCTTCGTAAATGATATTTATGTTTCTAGTGGCAATGGCCTTAAAAATACTGTAATGTAAAAACAATTCCCTAAACCCGAGTTAAATCTTAAATGTTTTGAATGAAAAATAGAAGTTTTTAAAAAGAAAAATGACTGTAGCCTAAGTTTAAGTCATTTTAACGTGGTACCTTGCATTACATTTCATGGAAATTACGGTGATTTTAACAACATTAAACTGAAATTTCTGGTGTTGGTTTAACGTAACTGATGAATATTATTTTACTTAATTTTGACTAGTAAGGATTGTACAATACCAAAATTATATTGTTTTTTGTTGTCTCCCTAACTTTATTCATTTTCTTAATCAATACTCGTTATTTATTATTGTAATTGTTCTTTACATTTATTATAAAATATTTATTATTCTTGATGTATTATAATGGGGAAATGGGTGATGTATCAATGGAAAGTTAATTTCCAGATGAGTTCAAATCTGTCTTTATCTTGTTTAAATAAATATAACTAATACAAGCGAATTTGCCAAGAGATTCATATAGCAATCAACTTCAACCAACGCGATGTCTACTTGTTTTTGTATTGAAATCGAACTGCCATTTTTTGCCTTTCAACTATTAATTGTATTCTAAAATTCGATTATTATTTATATCACCTTCATTTACTTCGTTTCTCATGATTCTCATATTTTTTTCTATCTTCTAGTAACTACAAACTATTTTTGCTGAACCGATTAGTATTTCTTCTATGTTTGCGATCTATCTTTCAAATTCCAGTTTCTTTTTCGGGTTATTTTATTTTGCTTTCTTTATATTTCTTGTTAGCTATTAATTTTGTTTCTTTGATATATTCTTTTATTTTTATTTTATGGTATGATCGTATGGAGCCTAGTCTACAGCTGCGTGTCTTCTTCACTTTATCAAACGTGTTCTCTAAAATTTTGTTTCTATCATTTCGTTCCACTAGGTGTATAAATATACACCTAATGGATTATGCTCATTTTTCTCTTCTTCTTCTAAAGTCACAAACCCAGAGACTAGTTTGTAGTCGAACTCCATTGTGTTCGAATTTTTCTCTTCATGTTTACGTAGTTTTCGCTTTCTCTTAATCTGCCTCTGTTCTATTCAGTTGTTTTCAATAGTCCTTCGTGTCTTAATTGTTTTTACTCTTCTTTTTGTTATGTTTCCGTGAACCAACGTTTATTCTTTTGTTTCTTTATTTTCTTTTTTTTTTACTATTAACTTCTTCAATTTCTTTATACATCTCTACTTTTTAACCACTACTTATTTTTTTGTATATTTTGGACACGGAATTATTTATTTGTCCTTTTAGTTTTATTACTTCCAGGCTAGCAATGAATTTGTGTTCCAATTCTTTCGAATCTTTCTCTCTTCTCTCTTTCAAATTTTTTCTTCTCAGTTTTGCTTTTTTTTCTTAACCCATTTTCTAATTTTTCAATCATTTTTGTCTGATAATTTATAGTCTCATCTGGTTTGGTTTACTTCTGTCGGTAATATTTTCTTTATTTTGGCGTCATGGTTATCTCTTTTCGTTTTGTCTCCCTAACTTAATTCATTTTCTTAATCAACACTCGTTGATTTCAGTAAAGGAAGATGAAAACTATGTTTGAAGTTTTGACTTTTTGTTTCTATTGTCAGATAAAGTTGAATTATTTACTAACAAGTAGTCATAAGAATCATCTTCACAATAGAATTTTTTGCTAAACTAGTACTATGTACGAGTATAATTGTTAATTAAAACAACAATAAATATTCACTTTCATGATCTTAACATATATGCGTCGTAAAATATTAACGGTTAGTAATTTTATTTTATTTCACTTTTCATTGTGCCAAATAATTTACATCTATTATTCATAAGTTAATATATTTTTTTTAAGTTAGCATATTGTTACATATAATAGGTACAGTAATAATAATTATTACCATAACTTAAATAAGCTTTAAGCCGATACTTCTTTGTTTAATGAGAGGTAATTTAGGTTAAATGAAAAATCGAGGTCTTATTAATCATAATTGGATTACCTACGTATGTATTGATTGTTCTGGAATTCAGATTTCTTCTGTTAGCACTTAATCGTATACTCCCTTGTAGTTATTAGTGATGCTTATAATTGTTGTTGATACTATTTACAATAGTTTTGGTATTTGTGACTACTTCTAGGTTCCCTAATTCTATTTTTAATTTTCAGGAAAGACTTTGTGTCAGACATGTAGTAAAAAATGTTCTGGTGAAGTTTTGCGTGTTCAAGACAAGTATTTCCACACACAATGTTTCAAATGTAAGAAATGCAGCAAATCTCTGGCACAAGGAGGTTTCTTCCAAAAAGACGGCACATATTTCTGCACCAATTGTTATCAAAACACTTTTGGAACAAAATGCGCCACTTGCCAAGAATATGTCGAAGGAGAGGTGGGTGTTTAAACAATTTAAGTATTTGTTGTTAATTCAGAAGTTTTAGGTTGTAACGGCGCTAGGAAAAACTTATCACCAAAAATGTTTTACTTGCGCCCGATGTTGTCAACCGTTTCCATCCGGGGAAAAGGTGACATATACGGGCAAAGAAGTGTTGTGTCAAAAGTGTGTTAAAATACCCGTTCGCACCAGTACAACTCCAGAAGCTAGTCCAACATCAAATCATCCAAATGGTAATTATTGGGTTTTTTAATTGTTCTCGTAATTAAGAATTTTGGTTGCTCATTAAATTGATTGTAATGCTATAAAGTAATTATTAAACCTGTATAATAATTATTTTATTTGTGAATTTCAAATTTGTAATGGTTGAAGAATTTGAATAGAAATAACTGTTAATTTATATGACTTGTATATTTAAATGAAATTTCGTTACTATTTTTGAGAGGATTGTTTGTGAAACTTTTGATTTGATTAGTTGTTAAATCTTTTGATTGGATTTGGCGTTTAATTTGATTGCGTTTGTAAGGTTTGCGTCATATGCGTTTAATTTTACAAACTACAACTAATGATTTTGACGAATTTAAATCCGAGCCTTTCGTCATAATTTACTTAAAAATATTTAGTTCATTTTCATCCAACGGAAAGGCATTGCATATTTTATTCCGTCTTTTTTTCGTAAGAATTACTTTCAACTACTTAATGAATGTTTGTAAAGCAAATATTTGATGAAAATATCTTACTCTAAATCCTTTTATCTTATCTTACATTCTTGTTCAAATGGTAACCGAAGTACAATGTAAAGTTAATTGTTTAAAATTTTCAAAAAAAGGTTATTCGTTTTTTATATTATTCATAATTTTTGTAATGGTCAGAATGCGCTGGATGTCACGAAGAACTAAAGGAAGGTCAAGCTTTAGTTGCGTTAGACCGCCAATGGCACATTTGGTGCTTTAAGTGCGGGAAATGTGGCGTAGTATTGCACGGAGAATATATGGGACGAGATGGTGTGCCGTATTGTGAACGTGACTATCAACATCAATTTGGAGTAAAATGCGCTTACTGTAATCGTTTCATTAGCGGTAAAGTTTTACAGGTAATAACTACGTCAATGCATTAAAATCCATATCTGAATATGTTTTTATTGAAGGCCGGTGATAATCATCATTTCCATCCGACGTGCGCACGTTGCACGAAATGTGGTGATCCGTTCGGGGATGGCGAAGAAATGTACCTTCAAGGGGGTGCTATTTGGCATCCTCGGTGTGGTCCTGGTCCAACAGAAAATGGTCAAGTATTAAATGGATCGGGCGAACCTAATGGACATTTAACCGATTGCGAATCGCGCGGTGGTGATATGTCTGGTAGAGAATTTGATAGAATGAGTAGCTCTGGAGTTAGTGAAATGCAGGTACAAGCGATTCGTTATGTGTGTAATGCGCTTTATATATTTTGTGTGATTTTGCTAGGTGTTTATTTTATTTTCGTTTTTGCATGAATATTTTCAGTTTTCCATGCGTTCACGTACCCCTAGCTTAAATGGTTCATTATACAGCCCGACTAGCATGTCTAGAAAGGTTAGTTTTGTGATTTTTTTAAATTTGATGTATATTTTTTAAATTAAATCACTAATCTCATATGTAATTCCAGCACTTTAGTTACCGTACGCCGTCTCCAGGTTTGATGTTAAGGGATTACAAATCCGAGACGTATCGAGACGATATATCTCGGATTTATACATATAGTTACCTAACCGAAGAACCCAGTTTAGGATACCTTCGTAGACCTATCGATCCTTACGATAAAGCGCCAATTTCGCCGCACTTTCATCGCCCTAGTTGTTAGTTTTTCGAATAAGTAGTATTTTTGTTATGGGTTTCAAAACTTTCTGTTTCAGCACAAAATTCTGTAAGGAGTAGTCAAGGAAAATATAAACCGGGAGCCAAACCCGGGATGAGAGTGTTAGTTGATTCGATTCGTAGTGAGACACCGAGACCCAAGTCGCCTCATATGAATAATGAAGAACCAATAGAACTAGCCCATTATCCAGCTGCTAAACCACCGAATCCTGGGGAAATGTCTAAAATTGAAAGAGACGATTTTCCCGCACCTCCATATCCGTATACAGATCCTGGTTGGTATTTTTAACAATAGTTTTGAATTTATCTAAAATTTTATGTAAACAGAGCGAAGAAAGCGGTGGTCAGACAGCTACAAGGGCGTACCAGATTCCGACGAGGAAGATCAAGTCGATCATTCTAACTCTGTCGATTTGAAAGACCAACAACTTAAAAAAGAAGAGCAAGAATTAAGCAAGATAGCTACCGGTATTGGTAAAGTGTTCTTAAAAAATGTGCACGAGCGGGAAAAACTGAAACAGTGGAAAGCGGCTCATTTGGATCCTAGAAATGCATCAAGGTATTAATGATTTCACTTACGTACGGTGTATGCATTATTTATTTCGTGTACAGGACTCCTTCTGCTAACAAAGAGCCTCACTATAAGTTACGTTACGATTCCCCAGTTGGTGCGAGTCCATCTCGAAATGCCGATCATCCGAAACCGTTTGACGAAGACGATTTCGATCGATCATTAAGTTGCAGATCGTCGGTTGGTCGTTCTGTAGGACAAATTCCTAACTACAACGGTGAGTAATTTTTTTAACGTCGCTTTTATTTATATGAGCGTTCATTTCTTAAATGGTTAAATTAAATTAAAATGATACCGATTTATAAACATCATACACTTATTTATTAACAAAATTTTAGCTACAATTGGCAGTTTGTTCATTTAAGGTGAGAAAGCATGACAAATTTTAGTCATCAAAATTTATATAGCTTTTTAAATAAGATTTGCATGTTCGTAAGTGTGTGTTGTGATTTATATAAAATAAAATGATTATTATTATGTGAAAAAGATTTAGAATAGTTTTAAACTATAAAAGATAGTTTAGATCTTGTAGCACTCTTGTATTGATAGTAATTATTATAGAAATTTTTGTTTTTGAATTTATGCATTTTATTCTAATTATTTGCAGAAAAATTGATTTCACGTTGACGGTTTAATTTTTTCTACTAAATGATTTTTCCAATCATATTTCAAAGAACAAAAACAGGTTTCAAGAATTACTAATTTGTTATAGTTCAATTATTGAAATCACTCTCACTAATTAAAGGACGGCAGTCCATTAGTTTAGTTTAGATAAAGTGCATGGCTCAGAATCATGAATGATTTCAGTAAAGATTTTTGCGACAAATTGGTTGCTAAGAAATAGAATTTTTCATCTCAGTATTGTTTCTCAGCTTTTCAAAAGTATATAATTTAATTAGTTGACAATAGCATTAAAACGACAAAATCTAGAAATATGTAATTTATTCAAACCAAAACGCTTTGTTCTCATTGTTTTTTAATTCTCATCTTAAAATAAGATGGGAATTTATGTGACAATTTCCATATCGAACACTCTTTTTTTCGACTTTTTTTGACTAATTAAAAGTTAGTACGTTATAATGAAGTTTTATGAAATTTGGCATGTACTCGTAGTCTGATTAGAATTCGAGAAAATGCGTCGAGCCAATCCATTTTTCTCAAAAATTGGACACAGGTCGCAAACGCCATTTTATTTAAATCGGCCGCACCCTTTTGCAAGGACTCCATCTACTCTAAGAATTTGTTGGAAAACTCGACCTCAAGAACACTCAATTTGCTTCAACCTTTTAAAAATCAAGTTCATCCCCAGTAAGAGGTCTTATATTTTTTCAGCGTGAATAGGGAAGGGTTCCACATGGGGACATTTTTTCTGTAATTGTTTTTTTGAATATTTAAGTAAATAACTAAAGATTCTCTCTCTCCAAGAATTCGATTTTTTCTACAGAAATCAAACTACATTTTCTAAAAGTAAAAGAAATTTTCTATTTACCAGAACAAAAGTATACAGGTTGTTTCATTTAAGTTGCCTTCTTTTGCTTCAATGTCATACTGATAAACGAATGTTACATCGAGTAATTTTGTAACACATTTTTCGGGATTCTTGTTAACAATCGCCATGGTCGCCCGATACATTTTGGACACCCTTGTAAACCTTTTTCTAAGAACATCCTCATTATTATTTCTTCTTTTTTTAAACAGTAATTACAACTGCTTGCCAAGTACTTTGCAAGTACTGACCGTTGTTAAATTGTCCCTTCTACTTTGGCAGTATTTATCTTGATTTATTTCTTTACAAAGGAGTGAATTTTTAGAAATTCCGCATTTGTGCAGACAAATGGCATAGTTTCTTCTTTTTTGAATTCTTTATTTTTTATTCGTAATTTTATTTTCTTCAGTCTATTGCGGAATTTTTTTCTTGAATTTATACTTCCGTTTCAATGGAAGCATTCCAGACTCGATCTTGGTGATTCTTCTTTCGTTCAGTCATGGGATGACATTGAGCTTCTTTTGCAAGTTCTGAGAACCGTATTTGGCAAAATATGCTCCACGAACGGAATAACAAGGCCGAAACGCGGGATTTGGTTTCATCGAAACACCTCAATATTTTTAAGTTGCATGAATTGGAGGCAATATGGGAAACTAAGCAGACACTAAAAATGGAGACGGGACAAGGAAGTTTGAAGTTTCGTACTGTTCCTTCTACGTTAGAACTGTAGTTGTGAATTTTTTCTACTTTTTGTCGAATTTACTTTATTTGAATTGTCTACAACTCAGCTTTAATTGGTCCATCATGCTGGAGGTACTTCGGCGACGTAAATTAAATTTTGTGTTGTTTTCTGTTATTCCGGCCAAGGAGAATTGTTCTTCGATTTGGAGGAACCACAGAGGATCATCGACTTAAAATGGAGGAAGTTTTCATGTAGTTATATTTGTAAAAAAAAAAATGTTTTCCTACCTTTTTGTGTTACCATGTGAAATGTTTCGTGCAATCAGTTCCTTACGTTCGGGGTCACCACTGTGGCGTCGTTGTGGATTGGTTGTATTACGGCCGCAGAGTCGAACTAAAAGGTTACACTAAACTGCAATTTATAAGTTTTTATTGTGCGAACAGCTTAAATTTAATATATATGTACTTAATTTATACGAACGCCAATGCGACATGGTGCCGAGCAGAAACTGATGAACTCGGAAATGGATACAACGTGTTACCCTGATATACCGGTTCACGGACCCGATCTTTAAATCTGGATTGAATCGAATTAACAACTTGAATACAATCAAATGATTGATGTCTGCGATGCTACTCATTTATATGTGGTTGAGTAGTTGGTACTGAATCGATACATTTGTTGGGATTATATGGTTCTTTATTGTCAGCACATCGCAGTTTCTACTAATGAATTGTCTAGATGTGTGGTTCCTTGATTACATTTTTTATGCATTGCTTGAAAGTTAAGTTTCTTATGCAATTGTTAGAGTTGCTCTATAAGCGAAACCTTATATTATTGACCCCAGAACTATTTTTGTCCAAATACGCAATAATATACGATATTGGTTTAGACTTTCGAGGCCTGTTAGTGAACTAGTGTCGTTTGATTCGGTTCTAAAGGCTGTTGCTGCTTGAAATTTCTTCATAACGTTTCGCTACGCGAGTGATCAGCTTCTTTAAAAGCCCGCCTTTGCTTTGAATTTCTACCTAACGTTTCGCTAAGGC
This sequence comes from Abscondita cerata, assembly GCA_030710515.1. Lineage (NCBI taxonomy): Eukaryota > Metazoa > Arthropoda > Insecta > Coleoptera > Lampyridae > Abscondita > Abscondita cerata. The sequence goes on along the minus strand of JALBCR010000811.1, from coordinate 250,452 downwards.
TAGTGGTTAGACTTAGAAAGAAATTACAAGCAATGACGGCTTTTAGACCCGAATCTAGACGACACTAATGAGTAGTTATAATTTCCGGTGCAGTCGGAAGTAGTTAGATGTTCCAAATATTTTTAGATCAGTTGCGCAGAAAACTTCAAACCTCAAAACTTTACATATGGGGAGTTTGCGCTTTACCAAAGAATTTCGGGGGTGGAGGTTGAAGTTATAAGTGAGTGTCACGCGTCCTTCGCTTTTGCTTAAGTTAATGTGAGTTAATGTAATAACTTCAAAAAGTTGCAAACAGATACTGCCAATTAAGGGTTAGCTTCAAAACGGTCTCAATTCGCAAATTGTAAATTTCCAATAGACTGAGGAATGCCTTTAAACTCCTAGATCACTTGACAGCTGTTTCCTTCTTTTCTAATTATTCAGGAATGAGAAAACTCGAGTGTAGTTTTACAATTGTACAAGGTACGGCTGTAGACTAAAATACCTTAAAGGTGGGTAACATCTACGACAACAAAAATGGCGCCTTGACTTTTTTTCATTCCTGAAGAGCCCCAAAAACTCGAAACAGCTGTCGTTATTTACAGCAAGTGGTTTGAGATCTATTTTAAGTTAAAGCTTATCTTTCGCCAATTTTTTAAACACTAATATTGTTTTTTCTTGCAAAGATGAAGATTTATTTGTGAAAGGGTATCTCTTATTTTTCAGAGCTTTCTCTCGTTAACGATCTTTGCTTCCCGTTACATTTTTAGTCATATGCGTATAAAAAGAACTAGAGACAGAGATTTAGGTAGGAGTTTCTTAACCCTTTCCATGAGCGGATGCTCACGAGAAGGATAACTTGGGGACTGTGGGGTCCTCCTTACCCACACTGTTCAGGTTGGGAGGAAGCCCTGGATTTTGAACTTTTTCAGATTCTCAATGGATACCTAATTGTCCTGAATCCTGAGTTTAAAGCTCAGATTTTACTTACCAAGTGTGATTCATCAACCTGTTGGCTGCGTAAAAATCTATGTTTTTCAATTAGCGAAAATATGAGGGCCTTCATCTTAAATGTGATACACTGACATAAAATACCCTAACAACAACAGTTAAATATATTTATTTAATTTGTCACTTATTCATTTTTCATTATAAAATTAGCTTTTGGACTATAATTAGCGTATGGTATTCTAAGTACATTATATGCTGTAACATGTTGTTCATTCAAGGTCTCCAATATTAACTTGAGACTTAATCAATTAAAACCAATCATACGTTGAAATATGTATACATATCGACCATATTACGCTTAAGCTGAAGAGTTGTTTTCTACTTATGTTAACGAATTACCTGTGTCAAACGCGTTATGCGCGTTTTCATTTTCTTTCAAAGCTTTGGCTCAGTGTGTTTTTTTAAATTTCTTATTGTACAATGCATGTATCACTTATTTTAATTTAAGTTATGTATAACGCTGCTTATTATTTAAATTATTAGTACGTATTTTTGTGTGATGTAGTAGTATCATCTTTACGGCACGTTCCTAGACCAGGGTACGGACTAAAATCAGCCACTTTACCCGCTGGAAATGGTTATGTAAGTAATAGTAATATAAGAATTTTGATGTTGCAGAGTTATTGCTGCAACATCATGCACACATACACACACTACACACAGAATAGGGCTGTAGATTTTAGGGCTTTTTAATTTTAAAAGTTCACTATGCATAATTTATTGTTACGCAGTGGTAAGTGCTCTACGTCATGTTCCTAAACCGGGGTATGGTTTGGCTCCCCGATCTCATACCTTCAGTTCTTCTGCTGGTAGTTACCCTCAAATTCCCGTAAGTGAAGGGCGGAAAACTGCTTTTGATGTTTTTAGTGATGAATAATAATGCATGATTGTTAAGTTTTACCAAAAATTATTTTAATGTAATCATATCCAGAACAAGTTATATTTTATTTTCAATCACCTGTAGTTTAGCGTTACTAGCATGTTTCTACACATATTTATTTTTATTATTTTTTTTTTTGGTGTTAATAGAATTTAATTCGCAGGGTGATTATTCATTTAGCGGAATTGGAATAAAAACACACAGTACAGATTTTAGCAGTGGAAAGTCTGACAGTAAGTATTTATGTATTTAACAGAAAACAATAAAATGTAGACTATTAATATATTTATCTAATATGGTTATAGAAATCTGAATCTACTTAAATTGATAACTCGATTTTTCTTTTTGCTCTTTGCAGCTTTTTCTAGCAATTTCATTTTGATTAGCTTGCCTTTGCATGCAAATACAAACCACTTGTAGAAATAATAATAATCACATATTTTAAACTTCTTTTCATATTTACAATATATTTGTTAATTGATTTTTTTTTGAACATGTTATGTAAAATAATATGCTCTTTCTGCAGTTTCCACCGGATCCATCACGGATGTCGAAAGGCGTGCGCTGGTATGTAAACGAATATGCTTTCCTAACGTATTCATTTTTGGTATATGTTGTATAGCTTAGCATTAACATGCTTTATAATAATTTTGCGTATATGTGTAAATATTGTGAACGTTCCTTTATTAATTGTTTTTAATGTATTTTTTTTTATATATTTAGAACACAGAAATGCCAGTTTCGTCGACGTACACAGGGGGTCTAGGAGCGTACCGGGGAGGGTACGCATCACAAGTACGACGATCACTTCCGAACATGGCCCATACCATGTTGATCAACGAACCAGCGAAAATTTACCCATATCATCTGCTGTTGATCACTAATTATCGTTTGCCTGCTGACGTGGATAGGTGTAATTTAGAGGTAAATGACACTATATTGATTATTGAGATATGATTTCACAGAATGTAGTACAGATTAGTTCGCTTTCTCTAATAATTTCGATCCTACTATCTACTATATATAGACAATTTATTTCTGTACGATGTTGGAAAATTTTTCTTTTTCTTGCTACATATCGTATGTTAAAAAATATAATTGTTAACAAGTGTAAATAAGATAATATTTTGAAAGTGCAAACGTGTTTTGAATAAATCATAGAAATTGTTAATGAGAAAACAAACTAAATGTAGGATTGAGGGGAAAATCTAAAGTCATTGCATTGAAAAGTTCAAAGTTTAATTTAGAAATATGCTAGGTAAATGGAGGATTTTACGACTTTAAAATATAAGAGTTCAAACGTTTCATCAAGAAATGTTTTCTAGCGTTGTATCGTTTTAGTCTACTGTTTTTGTTTTTTATACTCGACAATTTTGACTCTGTTTTTTCTACATTGATGAGCGTTGTGTTACCGTTAGACGAGCTGTTCATTTTCAACTACAGTCAAACCTGCCTATACCGAAACATGTGGTAGTATCTAATGGCGTGCTCTGGAAGTAGTCGTCGTGTTATGATATTTCGCAAACAATTGCAGGGCGTTTTTTATTGTTTTATAATTACACATCTAGATATGACCGCTCAAAGTCAAACTTTTAAATTTTTAAGAAATGCCGATGATTTTCAAATAGCTTTACATTTTTTCTTTGAACTTTGATTTACTTGACAATTTCAGGAAAATTGGTCTGTAGTGTCGCAGAAAAGTTATTTTTCTGTGGTAATGTCTTCAAGAAGCTGTAATGATTTCAACTTTGGAATCGAACCAGGATTCGAATTTTTTGCAAAATCAACAGTTTGCATGTGCCCAAAAAATAAAGTGCACTCAATTTAATTTGTAAGAAATAAAATTTATTTTCATCATACAAGTTATGATAAAAACATCATTTTTATGTATTTCCATGTAATTGTGGTTATTATTCACATAAACAATTTATTCACTTCAGACCCAGTTGGAAAAGATGAATCTGCTGAGTTTTTTCTTTAATCGAAAAGGACGTCATGGAATGGCTGTGCTGTTATATTTTATGTTCTTATTTACCTTTTATAATGTTTACATACTTAATTAATATTGTTACATGTGAATACTAAGGTGGGTAATGGTTGACATGTTTAGGTTTTAGTGGTTTTCTTAAACCTTGAAGTAAATGCTTTGCCAAGACGAACCAATCCACTATAGCACACGGTTTTGTCACCACACTACAGGTTTATACTGATCTTCTGGCGCACCATACATAGCACTTACATTACAATACAATATTTGTATAATGTACCATACGAATAAATAAATAAATAAATTGCTTAGATGCGCAAGTTGATTCTAAGAAGAAAAAAAATAACATAAATTTACTGATAAAAGATATACTGAGTCAATTGTATTTAATTTTGAATATTCTTTTCAAAATTAAATACACACAATACTTTAGTACCTTCTAATGACAACTATGAATGTTCTAATAACAAATAATATAAAAGTTGTTAAAGGACTTTTCAATTTTCTTAGAAACCCTTTTGATCGGTATATGTACGTACGCTACATAAATGCATAAGCATAATGTTTATCTCATCAATTTGGTTTATTAAAGATTGAAGGATCCATTTCATGTATTGGTAAATAATTAATTAAATAAAAGTATCTTAAAGTCTGGCCAATACTTTAATAAGAACGAATAATGATAACTAGTTTCGACCTTAAAATATAAAAATTAGGTCATCTTCAGAAGTAGAAGTGTTATGTATAAATTTTTTTTTTATAAACTAAAAATCAGTTATGAACAAATTTGTAATAATGTTAACAAAATTTAAAAAAAAAACATTGAGACCAATGTGTTAATTAATTGGTATTTTTAAGCAACATGGGGTATAACACCCTGTAAGTTCGATATGCTTAAATATAAACAGGCACATGGTCACAAACGCCATCACATTGGTCTCAATGTTTTTTTTAAATTTTGATAACATTATTACAAATTTGTTCATAACTGATGTTTTAGTTTATAAAAAAATGTTATACATATACTTCTACTAGTATTAGCCAGACTTTAAGATACTTTTATTTAATTCATCAAATTGGAATTTAAAAAACACTCACCAATTATTTCAGTGAGTAAATAAAAATAATAGTAATTTGCTTACCTTTTTTCTCGAATTTTACAGGCACTGATTTTACACTTAATAATTTACGTTTATTGTTTATAATAATTTCGGAGGATAAAAAAAGTTTTTCACATTTAACTTATTTCCTAAAGTGTCAATATCCACATTTTTTTTGCTTCTTCCTTGTACGATTTACATTTTTTGTAGGAAATTAAAAAAAAAATACGTATGTCTACGGCGTCTACTCTGTTATTTTTATTGTTTGTGCAACTGACGTATTCGTATTTACTCATTGTCATAAGAATTACGGTAACTAATAAATAGTAATAGTAGCGCAATGTCTGGTGACTAAAAGATGTTTAAAACTACCCATCTGAGTTGCAACAACGTGTGTGGTCATCATGCCTTTGGATTGAAGAATCTGATAGTTTTTTCTTGAAATATGAATTTAAATAATTCAATTGTAAAGAGAACACAATAGAATTGATTGTTGGATCTTATTCTCGTCATATTCAGAGCATGACATTTCTTTAGCGAAGATCGGTTTTAAATGTTTTTTGGACTGGCCCTTTTCCTTATACCACGATCGTTTACATTGAATATTGTTGTAAACAATTCAGATTACATCAGTCTCGATTTGCTTACAGCACATCTAGTAGGTCTACTTCCGAGGAATCTCAGGATTGACCTTGGATTGAGAAAACGTTTCCCGAAACAGTTCCACCTTCTGGAAACCGTGGCTTCACATTCCATAAGAATACCCCAGCACCAGTACCTTAAGTCGTTCTTGTAAACCAGCAGATCTGGCCGTCTGGCGTCTTGTTGTTTAGTGCAGTCTGAAAGTTGTCTCTGTAAGAAAGAAGCAGGGGATATCTCCTATTGTGTAAAGTCCTATTCAAGTGATTGAACCTCGGACCACCATCCTTTTCTAGCCTTTGCAGGCGCAGCAGCGCCAAGCTGGTCTCCCTCCAAATGACAAGATGGTGGGGAAGGGAAACGGAACGAGTTTATAACATCTTTTGCAATATATTTTTTATGTTCTGTAGACACCGGCCTATTTGCTGGCATCATTCTAACTATTGTTCTTTTGGCATGTTCTCTAGATTCCTAAATGGTGCGTCTACATTTTGTTCCCCCACTACGCCCCCCCCCCCCCCAACATTATCGCGAAGCGTTCCAAGCTTTTGTATTCCCATCACTCCTCTTTTCTTCACATCTATGCGCACTCATAAGGACAAAACAGGTATCGAGTGATTCTCGGTGACAATCTCTTTACGAATTTGTAACAGGCGATTCGAGATTGTTTTAAGTCAACTTAGTTAGCATTCAATAATCAAAGAATCGTCAAAGAATCTGTCGGTCAAGTTCTTGAGTATGTTCTCTTTCCCTTATCCCACCATCCATTCAATTCACGCACATTCACGCCTTTTCAATTCTTTATGCGTCTAAGCCTGCGTCAGATTTTCGGCATACCCAGTTAACTTGATTCTTGTTCCACAAGGGCGATTCTAGAACCGGCCCCTGGTGAAATTCCCACGGCCAACTCCTTAGACTATTATATGATAATATGTAAATTATTTACACTAACGCGAATGTTGAATGCGGTAATGTGCCGGTTGGTTCGGAATTGCTACTGCGTGTTGGTGTTGCGCGATGCCCTTTGATGCGATGACCCAACTGATTACTGATAACTTACTGGTTGACGTGTGCTTATATGTGTTGTGTAGGTCATGCTGAGTGCTGACGCGACAAGGTTGTCTTACTTATCAGGATCTCCAAACCTCTTTATGTGTTCTCCACGATTTTCACCTAAAACAGTTCATCTTATTCATCCATTTGATTAATTTTTATAATGGTATCTCCCTTCTATCCGATTATGTTCTGGGATCAGAGTCAATTTTCCGGTCTTTCATACCTTAGAGAAAAGAACCTCTCCCAACACACTTACTAGAACATTTTAAGAGGCCTCCCTCAAAAACTCAGAAGTTACAATTACTGCTGTTTGATTCTGGCGCTTCTTCCCGATTTTCATTCTTTTCTCACAGGTTTCTCTCGTCTTTAAGGGATGGAATTTCTTTTGTAACCAAATCCAACAGACTTACTACTGTTGGAGCACCAATAATTAATCTAGTTAACTGCAACTTCTATCTGCCCAAAAAAAAATGAAAAACTGCATAAAATGTTACATGTTTGTTCAATTTTCAGTGGTTTATTCTCAATTTTCATAAAATCCAAAAATCGATGTAAAATTAGTAGAACGAAATTTACAATGCAAACGAGAGAGTCTAGGTGGGTAATGTTCAAAAAATGAGTCAGCAACTTGAGAAACTGTGGAAAATGTGCGATCCCTTAAGAATCGGAAGTTTTGGACAAAAACTCCGTATACGATGGGGATCAAAAGTCGCTCGCCAGTTTTTGAGGTAAAAGTTATCATAGGAAAGTTAACTGGCGAAAGTTTTAGAATGACAGATTGATGACATTTTGTTTTGAATCTTATGGTGTCTTTGTTGATGTTAGATTTTGAACGCAGTACAAAAGTTGCCATTTAATTATTGTTACAGTTTACTAACCCATCTAAACCAACACGATGGCTTCTTCGTCTTCTTGAAACATGACATTAATTGATGTTTTGCTTATACATTAAAGTGAGGAGTAATTCTCTCTTAAAATAATTATACGCTTGAATACGCTTAATTGATTTTTTTTAAAATTTAATATTGAAAGTGGCCTTTTTAAATGTTTTGGGTTGCATTGCGCGTCAAAAGTTGTTATGGATGTAACTGACAGACATTTGATGATCACTGTTTATTTTGTCATATAATAAGAAATTCTATCCTATGATACCATTCTCAATATTGTAGAAATGGTCACTTCATTTTGTATTCACAATTTATTTATAAGATCAATTTTATTATGTAAAGTTGTAACAAACCTCTAATACATACTACCCACAACACACACCCATGCGGACTACAACCAATAACATACCACTATTAACCGTTAGCACACTCTCAAGCGAAACACCCACGAAAGTATACAAAAAGGATACAATTTAGAAGCAACGGTATGGGAATGCTCACTGTTAACTTCTCGCTGCTTACCGTAAGCTCGAATATCTTTATATTATTAAACCCACGAACGTATGCTATGGTACAATTTTTGGACATAGCATCTTCCACTGTATGAGTTCGGAGTAAGACTGTATTCGTGACGTGTGTGCTCGCGACATTCGTGAAATCTTTCCACCTAAAGACGACAAATACAGTGCTTTTCATTTAACATTGGCCAATTAATTAATTAATTAATCAATTCTTAATTCTCCATCACATAGAGCAACAAGATACAGGGTGTTCCATTTAAAAAAATTGACTTTTGGGCAGTTGAAGTTAGTCAGATTTAGCCTAACATTTTGAACACCTTGTAAATAATGAGATGTCAAATTACACATCATTTAAAAGTCCTCCTAAGTATAGTCCAAATTTTGTTACTATAACTTTCTTTTTCAATCATTGACAAACGTTTGAAGACAACACTACAAAACCAATTTTTCTCAAAAAAATGAGAATATCTCAAAAATTATTGATTTTTCATACAGGTTGGGCTACATGAAAGTAACTCAGATTTTAGCGTAGAATCTAAATATCTAAAAAAAATATCATTCCATTTAAAATAAGAAAGTTGGTAGCCACTTCCGGTGTAACCAGAAGTGCTAGAAGAGCTGAAATATTTTAATTAAATAGAACTTTTCGAGCAATACCCTATTCCAAATTTTTAAACAAATATTTCAACGGGAAGTCCATAAACTTCTAATGAATGGGTTAGCTGAATCACCCTGTATATAAACTGACACGTTCTGTTCAATATTTAAAAATTAAACGTGTCAAAATGTCTCAAACTTAACCCCTTAAGTGGCAAGTTGTCTCAAGTATATGTCATCGTACGGTGGCAGCTACTTTTGGCGCTTGCGAACAAATACGTCATCATCATTGAACATATTCCACAGGCGAAAATATTCGTCAAAGCCAGGAGGGTTGCCCCAAAACACAATAATATTCGTCATGACCATTACAAAAGTTTAATATGTGAATAAAAAATTGACACTTCTTAAAACGTTTAACAAAAGAAAACGAAAATACACAACCAAAATAATTACGGTCTGGTATGATAAATTCCGAAACATGGAGCCGGACATAATCCTGTGTAACATTTTGAGCACCAATACCTGCTTTCCTTTCTTACTTTTTTCTGTTCTGCGCAAACTACACATCTGAAAATTAATTATTGTAACTATTATAACGTAATTATATACATGTTCAACGTACCTTTTAGTAGGTTTTGCCTTTGTTGTTGCAGGAATAAGGCTTGGAAAATGCCTCTCAATTAATCTGGATGGTTGAGGAGTTCTAGACCGTCTTTGTTCGTGTTGTTCAGGTTCAGCATATTTTTCTACCATTTTTTCACCAATTTCCATAAGAAAGTTTGGCCGTTTTTGTTTACCTCCCAAGTTCTTGTACAATTGGTAAGCATTTAATGCAGTTACATTTAAAAAATGATGAAAAATCTTCATATAATATTTTTTAATTCGGCTCCTTGTGGTACCATAAAAATGTAGATAATTATCAGCTAAATCTACGCCGTCCATCTGACTATTTATTCTATTACACATGAAGGTTTTAGAACTTCACCTTTTCGTGTTGTTATAATTTGCATAGTATCATCATGTAGCGTAGAAATCATCAAAACGTCTTTTTATCCTTCCATTTTGTAGCATAATTTTTTCCTGTACATAGCTACATTTTGACCTTTTGTAATTTTGTCTTCAATTCAGGAGGTATGCCTTTTCGATTTAACCGCATGGTGCCAATGCAATCTGTTCTGTTTTTGACAAGCTTATCTACTAAATCAACACTTGTATAGTAATTATCTAGAAAGAGTCTATATCCCTTGTTGAGCAATGGATCAAGTAGGGATAATGTAATCCTAGAAGTAATTGGTTCGTTGGAATATTTGTTGCCATAATCTGTATTTTGACCAGTGTATATGATAAAATTATACATATAACCTGAACTACTTTCACATAGTGCAAACACTTTTATTCCAAACCTTTTCCGTTTTGTTGGAATATATTGCTTCCAGCTAAGTCGACCTTTCCAACCTATAAGCGACTCATCAATTGCTATGTCCCTTTTTGGTGTGTAACATTTCCGAAATTTTTGCTTTAGATGAATCAGAATAGGAAGAACTTTTGCTAACTTGCGTTTGGTAGGTTCAGCACTAATGGTTGCGTTGTCCACAAAATGAAGAAATTTCAATAAAAGATGGAACCTTCGTTCAGACATTATTCGCGAAAAAAGGGCGTAGCTATACTTTCACGTCTTGAAAAATACAGTTTATACTCAGGTTTCTGACACAAACCTTGTAATATCAACAGACCTATAAAAGTTTTTATTTCTTTAGAGGTAGTATCCCTCCATTTGAGTACTCTAGAATTTTCTTTAACTTTGTAATATTAATTGCAAGATATTCATTTGCATATCGGTTTGTTTCGGTAACAATTAATTCAATTAAAACATCATCAAAAATTGTTCAAAAATTGATAATGTATCGTTACAATTAATTTCTACATGTATTCCCGATGGTGCTACAAAAGAAATGGAGGTCTAGGAATACCGTTTGGAATCCAGGGCACGTCAAATGCAAAGACTGATTTATTTGTTCAGGTGGATCTTCATTTGAATCATCGTCTTCACCAGATTCTTCGTCGTCAGTAGATGCAAATTCTTCCTCTGAACTAGTAAAATTGTCGTCGTCATTTTCCATTTCATAATCACTGTCTTCGTCTGAACTCAACATTTTAACTTGCCAATTATATTCACAGCAAAATACTGACACAAAATTAAAAAACAAAATTTGCAAACCTGCAAGAACCTGTAGTAGCACGTGTAAAATATGCGATTAAATTATGAATGCTTTCAGAAGAATTCATGCGCGATAGTCTCCAAACACAAGTGCACACGCACTCTATGATAATCGCATAAATGTAATTTCCACCGCAGGCGAAGATATTCGTCATAGCCGTGAAAGGCCCCAACAAAAAAGTCGTCGCGAATATGTTCGTCATAATCGGGAACACAGTAAATTTAAGAAGCGGATAATACGTCATTGCCACTTAAGGGGTTAATAAACAAAATTTGAATGACAATTTCGTTACCATAGTAACCAAGTCAAATTACAAATGTCTCCTTAGACTCGTCGGTTTGATTCCTCCCCGAGACGATATTTTTTTTTTTTATTTATTAGATTAAAAACTTACAAGTGAGTATAAGAACATTTTTAATAGACATTTTACCATTTAATTTTAATAAACATAAATGGTTTATACCAGATGTCCCAAAAAGTGTTAACATGGGATTGAAATATTAACATGTAAAATCCTATGGCCAATGCTAAATGAAAAGCACTGTATTTAATTCGTAACGTATAGTTTAGATTACGTTTGGTAAGTGTTTGGGCATCTGAACCCATATTTCATCTTGTAACGGCAGAGTTTTAAGAACCTTAACTCTACAGTTAATATTATTTACGTAAATTTTGGTTTTTACTCTAATCAGTCTTGGAATCTTTTTCGTCGCCTAAACAAAGTTTCATTTCACACTCTGCCATGTACAGTTTTAGTTTTCTTCAGTTTACGTTTTACTTTTTAATACATAATACAACTGAATATATATTTACAAACGTGCTTTAAAGAACAATTAAAATTCGACTTGTGGAAGGGTTGTTTTCAGTTTTATTAACAGACGTATACCTATATATAACTAATGATATTGTTTTGCAGAGACATCTATCCGATAAGGAATTTGAAGACATATTCCAATGCACACGAAATGATTTTTATAGGATACCGCAATGGCGTAGAAATGAAATAAAACGCAGAGCTCGCCTATTTTAGATTGCGCTCACTTAGCACTATATTCAAGTAGAATCGCTTCGGTTTTTTCTTCTTCATTTGTTGATAAGACAGCTATTTTAATGGAAAGAGGCTTATAGCATTTTCATAATTCGAAATTTTACTGTGAGTTTAAGAAAAAAAATCATAGTTCCTGTTAGTCAATGTATACATAGAAGTGTGTTTCTATGTTACCTTTTCAACAATCTTCTCAAACATTAGTAGTTGCCATAACTTGTTCAATCAGAATAACTCGTAGTATAATTTTGCATTTTTAAAGAAATAACTATTTTAAAATATAGATAAATTATGTAATAATTTAGCTTGTAAGCACCGAGTGAACCTTGAAGTAAATAATCTGAAGCACAATCTTGTATGGGCAATTACAACATAGATGGTGCTTCGTAAAGTGATATTGTTACAATTACATTTTAAATCAAAATAATTAACAATATGCGAAATAAACAGAATATTTTTAAGTTTGTAACTTTCTTTGTTTATAGTTTGTATTTTGCTTAAGCTAGTCTATAAAGTAGTTTTCCTACCTTCAGTTGTTGAAAAAAATCAATATTATTTTTGTGTTTAGTTTTATGATAATGCTTAATATTGTATTGTATTAGTAGAAAGGAGAAATTTCAAGTATATGTTTGTATTCTTATGTAATACGTCACATTTATGTGAAATTTTTCTAATATATATGTATACTTTTTATAGAAGTTTAAAAAAAAATACAGAGTATGTATGATATGTAGGAGTATTATTATGTTTCAAGTTATTTGTACATTTATTTTGACCAATATTTATTTATTTTAGTTACGGAAATCATCAGCGAAAATGTGTAGCTATAAAATTTTGTGAAACAGCACAGCTAAATGAAATAAAAATTAATGCTAATAATGTCTTAAATTTAAAGGTGTTGTCGAGTTATCCATAATAGTTGATTATAATTCCAAGAGTTTCAATTGCAGTTTTTCGATGTTTTTTGTCAAAACGTCCTTTATGTAGGTCTCAATTTTTTTTTAAAACTTAAGCTGCACTTCACATTGTTAGCTGGCTCAAATTAATAATCAGAATATTTTATCTTGCAATTTTAGACAACAATGTCAACACGGAACTTAATTCTATCGTTCCTTTAGTGGACTTTTGTGTAATTCATTAATATAACACAGTCCTGCGAGGTTGAGAATGGGGGGGCGATTTTTTGAGCTGAAACTGAGTCCAGTCTTGAAATTGATCCGGTACTTCAGATTTTTAATTTTATTTAAAATTTCAAAAAAAAACTGACCTGGAGCAATTTCAAAAGTCAGATTCGTTTTCAGCGCAAAAAATCTACAAGAAAAGTGCAATTTTACAGGTGGGTGTTTTTTGTTTTGTGTTTTTTTCCTGTTCTCGATATATTCAGTGACGTGATTTTGTAAAATCACAAAGTTATTTTCAATCAAATAAAGCAGGTCGGTTCAAAATACTACTACATTTTTTAGTGAAGGTGTAAGCTTTGGCTTTAATGACGAAACCTTGTGGTGTGAACTTCTGTTTCTCTTTCTTGTTGTTGGGATTGGTTTACCATTCAGAAGAATTAAAATATGATAATTATGAGACTGTTCATGATTGTAAATACATGTTTGGTTCTATTATTTTATTTCGTCATTGTCATGACTGGCACTTCTTTGAACAGGTCTATTGTACGTCATTAAGCATTGTTTTGTACACATGTGTACGGAAGGTTGGTATATAGATTTTTGGTGGTTTCTTAAAACTCGAATCCAATGCTTTGCCTAGACTAAAAAAATCCACCAATGACGAAACGGATGATGTTGCAGCAGAGATTTAATCGAGTATGACCAGTGTTACCATTGTTAGCTGTTTTAAAAAAATATCAAAACGATATCTGACCGAAACGGTTTATGTTTCTTAACTAGTGACTGAAAAATTTACTTTTCATCAATAATTACAAAAAATTGAGCATGTTGGCACCCACTTTGATTATGAAAAATAACATTTTATTTTGAAATATCTTACGAATAAATAATTTAATTTTCTAAATAAATATTATGTTTAAACCGTGAAGGTCATTTTTATGCGGTGGTCTTCATAAATAAGTTTTTGTGTCTTATTTTTTTCATTGCATTATATTTTCAAGTCTAGCTCATCGGTGACAACTTATTTTGGATACAAATATTTTAATTTAATCTTGCAGTTTTTTGAGACAAAACTATGTAAGTATGTACATTAAGAGTTATTTTTATCATCATTTTTAAAAACTTATTAACTTATTTATTTAGGCAACTTTGAAGGAACAGAAAGTCGTATTCAGTTAAAAATGAACACTTAAGGAGCAATATCTTTATTTCTACCTTGGTAGTAAATTACAGTTTATGGGCTCGTAGTATATATGGTAACAAAGTCAGTACAGATGGTAGAAATCGTTGAGTTGGAGTAAGTAGATTATCTGGTTCGTTCCACGTAATTCGCCAGACAAACTTCCAGCCTGCCTTATCTATTCCTCTGTATTTGTAGAATAATAAGTAATTGCAAAAATGTATATGAGTGTTTACTACTTCTTATCATATTCTTTCAATTTTTAATACCTATTTGAAAACAATTAATTTATTATCTTTCATGTGTTTTGAAATTGTATGTTACAATTGCCTACTTTTTTCCATTTTTTAGTCAATATTTATCTAATCTTTGGAAGAATTGTTATATTTATAGTTGCGACCTACAGGGGCACGTTTTTAGCGATCTACGTGCAATAACAATGAACGAAAGCAAATTCTTTTGGCATAATTACAAGTCTCGACATGTGAGGAATAACAATTTTTCGAAGAAGTGAATCGAACGTTGATTCAAACACGTACAATTTGCGCTTGCATAAATTTCGCGCGAAAAGTTTGAATGTTGCTGGGATGAAGAGCGCACTTTCACTTGTTCGTTTTCGTGCCAACGCCAACTAAGATTTGCGAATTTTAATGAACGATCAGCCTTGATTCGCTAATAATACCAATTATTATTACACTTAACAATACGTAACGCAAATTACACGATTACGTTGCAAAAATTAATTTTTGTGCGCAAAAGGAAATGTACCTACTTAGAGTACAAGTTGTCGGCGATTTTAAGGGTTTTGATTTTAATAATTTGTAATTTTTAGATTTATAGTGTATTTACCGGTAATCTTAAGTTTCCCAATTTTCCCGCGTGTCTAGATTATGCATTTAAAATGGAGGGGATAAAATAAAAACTCCCCACTCTTTTCATTTGTACAGCTCGAGCATGTTGACTGTATGTCCTAAATTTTAGTGGCGAATTCTGAAATAATACAAATTTGAATTGAAAAATATCGTGACATTTGGCGAAGTTGTTGTGTAACGTTCACGTAACCGAAAAATCGAAATATTATGAATTTTGAAGACTATGAAACCCTACCAACGAAGAATGTTAGTATACATATGACCGCAGGTGCTTTTGCCGGAGTAATGGAACATTGCCTCATGTACCCTCTCGATTCAGTAAAAGTAAGTGAAAAATCTTCGTTTCTCGTTAAATTACATAAGGTTCGAAAATAACCTGTCACGACTGACATTAAGGTTAAGTGGTGTATGGTAGGTTAGGATTTTAATTTTTATTATTCCAGACGAGGATGCAGTCGTTGCTGCCTACGGCAGGGCGAGATGGGGTTGGTGAAACGTTATTTAGGATGGTCAAACATGAGGGCATATTTCGGCCGGTTCGAGGTATGCCCGCAGTTATAGTCGGAGCTGGACCAGCGCATGCCTTCTATTTTAGCAGTTACGAATATTTAAAAGACACTATGATTCATCATGTTAATAATCCTGGATATCACACTGTTATTTATGGTAAGTAATGAATAAAATTTTGTCTGTGACCTTGAAATTTAGCAATAACCTAATTTTGGTTACGTTTTAATAAGTATTCATTTATGGGGAGCTTCCGTACTACTTACTTTTGTTGTACAATTAGATGTGATTGAAGCGAATTATCTTGCACTTGAAAACTATCGACAGTCTTAGATTGCCAACAAATTTAAGAAAAAACTATCCTGATTATATATGTTATAACAGTACAATCAGGTTTAATTGTAAATGATTAGAAAACGACGTATGTATTAATTGAGGAGCAATAAATATATTTCCTTGAATAGTCCGCTCATCTTAAGGTAACCTGCACTCCTATGCAATTTACTGCACCAAGTTCGCCCACTCATCGTCAATTTTATACTAGACTTAACTTCTTTAAGCGTGTTTTCGAAAATATTAAGTTCGACCTTGACGTATTTTTTTTTGCAAAATGGCCGCCGCTTTATGTAATTCTACCATGGGTTTACTAACAGCGACCAGCGTGAGCTTTGAACAAACTTATAGCCATAGTGTTTATAATATCGTTCTGACTTGTCCATTAACTCTTTGCTTGTATACGGTCTATTTGCTCACGTGACTGATTGTGTGAAAATAAATTAAAATTAATTAATAGTGTCGTTTTAATAAAAATAAAAAAGTCAATTTGCGGATATATGTGCAACCCTCCATTAAGTGAGCAGCCCCAGACGGACGCTCATTCCATCTGCGCGTAGCGGTGACGCATATTATGGCTCAGTTGCTGTTCGCCCAAATCGGGCCCATTTTTAATAATCGTAACGACTACGAGAACAGATAAAGCATCCTTGACGCATGTCACGTGCTGATTGTTTTCGCCAATCTGATGATGTGTAGTTCAAAAAGGTCACACTCTACGAAAATGCCGCAGAAAAAGGATTATTCTACAGGACTGTCACCCATTTTAACTGTATGGTGATATCATTGAGCAGCACATTTCTGATAATTTCTTTTTGTTTCACTGGATTGTTCATAACGGAATTCAAGATGTGTTCGGCAACTACGATTTTGCATTCGCTTTAATGGTCTATAAACTAGTCGTTTGCCGGCCTAGACCTGCAAAGACTTACTGTTTTTATTATTGGTTAGTATTATTGAATAATTTGTCAACGCCCAACGCACTCGCAAATATGCTGTTTCTGGACTTGTGATACAAAAAAATTATTATTACATTAGGATTTATTGTTTGTTGAGTTCAGAAGCTTGCAATCTGAACCATCTACTCCAAGTAATATACACCATTTTTTTCTCCAAGATTTTGAAATCATTAATTTGCAATTTTACAGCACCTACCTCTACATTAGTAATCATCATTTCCTTGTTTGTTTACTGTCAATTGTTAGAGATATATTTAGTTAAGTGAGTTTTGCTATGCTCACAGTAACCAACTAACTTCGCATGTAACATTCTATTAGCTTTGATTAAAAAATGTGGGAAGATACCCAACGCATATGAATAAAATGTATCAAAAAATTTGTTCGACGTGTAGATGGCTCTACCGTCGGTTTAACCCGAGTTGTTTAGTTGCTTCGTGACTGCCATTATTATCGCGTCTTGTTGAATGGGAGTTTGTCTTTCTAAGTTTCTGTGATATCTCTGACAATGACTAAGTGTGTATATCCCAGTTGCACAAATAATAAATCGACTGTAGAGTAATCTACATATCGCGGTAATTTTTTTGGTACATTTCATTCATATGCTTTGCGTATCTTCCCAAATTTTTCAATCAACAGTATTAGGATAATAAGGCATATCTTCTATGCCGCTGACATCGTGAAGTAATAATAACATTATTATTATATTAAAATCACCCAAATCGGCTACTCAAATGTGATATCTTAAAAGCATTATTTTACGACTTTTTAGATATCAAAAAAATCCTCTTATCTGACACTGAAAATACCGCCAAAATCAAGAAAAAAGAAACAGACGGTTATAAAAGAGAGAAGCAACATACATGGTCTTTTATAAAAGCAATGCGCATTTTCTGGGGGAAATATTGTTACAAATGCAAAAAATTGTTGAAAATAGTCTCCCCCAACATCAACACACTTGCGGAGACGTGTCTGCTTGAAAGTCACCCTGAAACTCTACGACGGGAATGTCTCTTAGGAACGTTAATGCTTTCCACGGTCTTTCTTTCAGCTCTCTATTCAGTCGGGGAAACAAAAAAAAGTCGCACGGTGACAAGTCGGTACTGTAAAGGGGCTGGGGGACATTCGTAACGTTGAAGTCCGTGTGGCTGGGGGCATTGTCGTGATGGAGCCTGACTGTGTCTTGGATGTCAACTCTCACACTGGCGAGCCGTCGTTTTAATCTCTTAAGCACCGGGTAAAAGGCTAAATTGACAGTTTCTCTCTGCGGTACAAACTCAAAATTGACGATTCCACAGACGTCATAAAAGACAATGTGCATCGTGTTGATACAATACTTCCTCATTCGCACTTACTTGTTGCGGGAGGATTATTTTGTGAGCTACTCGCTGCTCTGCTTCTTCGTTGGTCGTAATCGATCATTCAGGATTCGTCTCCGGTTACGACAAAGCTAAGTAAGTTCTTATTTTTAATCAAAAACAACAATTCTTGATAGTGCAAAACTCGAAGTTCTTTCTCCGTCAACACTTTCGCTACAAGGGCGCACACGATTCACATTTTTGTTGGTTCTCGCCGTCCAGAACAGAGTTTGTCGGAAATTTCTTCTCTACCTTCCTTCAACGTGTTATGCCATCTTACGGACTGTGACCTTGAAATGCAGTCGTCCTTGAAGGCCTTTTGAAGCATCTGGAAGGTTTCAGTTGCATTAATTCCAAGTCGCACACAAAACTTAATTGCGTATCGCTGTTCAAGCGAATTCTCGTGCGGAGACAACTTTTCCTCTCAAGATTGCTGGCAGCAAATGGCGACCGGCTGCATTGCAAGGACACCCCCTCCCCCTTTACTACATTTACAGATCCGTTATACACCACTGCGATGTATAGTCGCGTCACAATCAAATCATGCACATTACTTGTATAATAGACTCTAAAAAGTTCTCTACCTGTCAATGAAAGTTTCGTCAAAATCTATTCATCCTCAATCTCTCCAATTGAAAGTCTCATAAAAATCCAGTCAGTCCTTTAAAGGAAAATACAAATCTAGATTCGTCATTTTAAAGGTCTCAGGCATACGAGTACAAAAATAACAAATAGCGTTAGTTAAAATTCTTCAACTCGCCCTCAAAATCGATCCACACATTTCTGTGGTTAACTAAAATAGACGGAGAGACATTAACGAAATATGTTAGATTTCTTTGTGGGGAGTACTCCACTTTTTTATAAAGTATCGTCAAAATTTATTCGGTCGTTTCGAAGATTACTTATTAAAATCAAAATAAAAAGTCTTGATAACTCGTTTTATTGAAATTAAAACAATCTGAACGAAACACAATTAAGCCTTCTACTCCAAATAATTATTTTATTCAGTGCCACAAAATACGATATCTAAAAGTATTAATTTACAGTAATTGTAATGAATGACAAATTTGTAAACTGTAATTCTGTAACAAATAGTGGAGTTCGCAGTTATTTCTTCATTATTAGATTAACAACATTAATAATTTGAAATTACCTTGATCTTGCATTATTTGTTTTTGTTTACTTGTCAAGTTGCCTAGAAATATTTAGTGAAAAACTATTGTTACGGTTAAAATAACCAACATTGTAGTACAATAATTAAATTGCATTATACTAATGAAATGCAGTCTGTGCCGCATGCGCTGTTAAATAATAGTATTATACGAACAAAAAATGTTGCATCTATGTTCGCTCATGTGAAAAACTATTTTGAAAATTCTTGCTGCAATCGTATGTTAAAAAAATAAATCACATAATAGAATACCAAAGTAATACCAATTACGTTGTATTATATGAGAGTAAGAGAGAGTTTGCGTCTAAAACTTCGTACACACTGCAGCTGCAACGTGCAGTGCAAAACAGTACACCTTGTAATCGACAAACTTGAAAGTACTTATCGATATTTTCAACTCTGATTCAATTATGGAGGAATAACGCTAGCTTGGCGTCTATACCTCAGTCAATAGAGCAAATAATAAGCAAATTTTTGACAAAAATAATAGTAGGATATCGACTGCACCATGTAATTGTAAATAGTATAAAGTATATTCATGTTTTATACCGAAAATGAATTGTCACTTTTTTTTCCTGAGTGAAAAGTAATAAACCAATGTTAATGGTGTAAAAAGAAAAGTTATAGAAGATAAAAATACGAATAAAATGAGCACCAATTCGACTCGATTAGGTAATAACTTTCCGAGAAAAATCGGAAAAATAAAATGTTTATGTTTTTCTTTTAAAATTCGTAGATCCGTAATTTTTTGAGATCTAGGATAAATCTTTCAGGAAATAGGAGGTACTTATTGTGTGTAAAACCCTATAATTGTCGGGCAATTAGTTTATGCACAATTGCGATTTAAATTTTTAAAGCAATATATTCAATCGAGGCTGAATGCTCGTGTGATCATCCAATTGTCAAAAATAAAAAAGTATTGTAAAGTTGAAATAAAAAGGAACAAAACCTATATTTTCATTTTTCGATAAAATGATATTTAACACGCAAAAAATGCATGCAAAGATGACTGAAAATGACCGATTGTGAGAAAACGGCGGAGTAGTGGGGGTACCCGCCCTCTAGCGCCGTTTGAGGGGATAGCGATTTATATAAGCGCGCTGCGGACGGGTACTACTCCTCCGTTTTCTTGCATTTGGTTATTTTTAGTCATCTTTGCATGTATTTTTTGCGTGTTAAATATCATTTCATCGAAAAATAAGAATATACGTTTTGTCACTTTTATTTCAACTTCAAATTACAATTTCTGACAATCGGACGATCACACATTCAGCCTCGATTGAATATTGCTTTAAGTAAATCTCAATGTGCATAAACTAATTTCCCAACAATTGCAGGGTTTGGCACACACTAAGTACGCATCATTACCTCGTATTTCCTGAAAGATTTAACCTACCTCTCAGAAAATGACCAATCTACGAATTTAAAAAAAACCAAATATTTACTTTTTCCGACTTTTCGGAAAGAATTGATACCTGATCGAGGTGGTGTATCATTTATTCTTGTATTCTTATCTTCTACACCTTTCTTTTACACTATTAACATTGGTTCGTTACTTTTCACTCAGGAAAAAAATGAGAAAACACGTTTTTTTTTGCATTTAAATGTTCATTAACTATAATATAATGACAGTCCATTTTGGGTATAAAACATGAATACAAGGTACTTTATAATATTTACAATTACATGGCGTACATGTATTCTACTATTATTTTTGTCAAAAATAATTAGTGCACTACTACTGTATATTACGTTTGTGAATATTAAACAATTTGAATATTAAATTTAACCATCTCTTTTCCTGAAAAAAATGAACGTTGGGAAAATATATATGATGATGAATAACAGCAAATTAATTTGATAGTTGTGAGTCCTTAGTCAGAGAAAAAAATTGCAATTTATGGGAGATAAACATAAGTTATTGTTTTAGAAAATCAAACCACAGATTCAACTCAAAAGGATATTCTGGTAATTTATTGAGAAATGACAATAATAGTACAAAATTATTTCACCAAGGGTAGCCAGCATTGAAAAGTATAATGACATTAACATTAATAGTAAGAGGAAATAAAACTAGTTAAGTTAAGAATATAGGTGGGGAGGAGGATGGTGAGATATGACAAGAAAATTAATATGGGAGGATAAAGTATGAACAGAAAGGTACAGATTATATTATGAAAGAATGCAAAGATTAGAGACTGAAGATGTAACGACAAATATAGATAAATTCTAGTCGAGATAATAATAGGAGATATGAGTTTATAGGAGCGAGATTTAGAACTGGAAACTAGGGGATGAGAAGACGTATTGGTGGGAGGATGAGAGGAGAAGGTGTAGAATTGATGTACGCAATACTACAAAAAGGAAATGGGACCAGAGAAAAGAAGGGGTGTCCTTGCAATGCAGCCGGTCGCCATCAGCACAGGAAGGGTTTTTTGTTTTTGTTGTTTATATTTTGGGTACATCTAATCATTTGTTAATTTATAAGAAAAAAATAAAAGTTGTATTTTAATGTTATGCTCATTAGAGACAGAAACAACTCCTACCATGAACGATATGAAATTAGAACTACTAAACTTAAAATGTGATATAATGCGATCCTTACTTCGTGCTGATGTAGAAGATAGTAAGGATTTATCTGATGTTGTACTTGACTATGTTGTTTTCAAAGAAGACGATAGTAGCAGCACCTTCAGTGATGAAGCTATGAGTACAAAATTTAAAGTTTACACCACCCAAAAAAGGCGAGAATCGAAAAATGAAGCTTTTGCTTAAAATATGTAAACTTGCGTAAAAGAAAGAAATTGAATCAACAACAGTTTTTCAGACTAGGAGTCAAATGAAAGTGAGTCAGTCACCCCCTGCGCAAACATGGTTAGATCCTTCATCTGCGACGCACGCGCGTAGCACAGGGACATCCCTCGTTTACCAAAGTGACGCGATAGTGTGAGGTTAAAGTTCTTTAACGCACTCATACAGTGGATTGAGGACGGTAGCGTGACATAATGGACGCTCTAAAAGAGGAACAGCTTGGTGTGGTCAGGTTTTTGACAGCTGAAGGTGTTTCCTAACAAGAAATTAGTTGCCTTATGGCTGCCGTGTACGGTGAACATTGCATATCATTGGCTACTGTGAAGGGTTGGAACAAACTGTTCAGAGAAGGGCGTGAAAGTTGCAAAGACAATCCACGTCACTCATGTGGTGTTCAGGCACAACAGGCAAAGTTTAAGTGGGAAATGCTGCAACATCCTCCATACAGCCCAGATTTGTCAATCATACGACTTTCATTATTCGGGAAACTGAAAAAACATCTCAAGGAAACTATTTTTAAACAAAGTACTCTTTTTGTTTGTCATATATTCGCATTGGCTGACTTACTCTCGTATTATTGATAATTAGGCAATAGTAGCAAACAGAAATTGTGTTAACAGGATCTAAGAGAAATCCATAATCCGCTCATGCTCAACAAAACTACTAAATATTATCTACCCTTTCAGCAGAGATAATAGTGTTAATAGATGGGTGCGATATCTAGTGCTATCGTAGCACTTTGGTGTAAGCAGTAGAACAGTCGATTCTTTGATAACTAACGTCAACTAAGCGTTAACTGCTGTAATTCGCAAGATATTGTATAATTGCAAACAAACACCGAGAATTACTCAACAGTAGTTTTGTTCTTTTGAGACCCTTCGGAGTGTGAGTGTTGACCATTTATAACCATAAGAACAAGAGGTTTCGTTGGTTGGTTTCAATATACGAGTACAAAATTTAGATATTATTTCTCTTACATAGCAGACCTAAAAGATGGAAAAAGATAATCTAACAAAATCGCGATCAATTCTCGTGTGATACATACGCATCCAAAATTCTTGACCACCAAATTGGACACATTAGTTTTTTTAAACCGAGACCTACATTAAACATTCGAATGTCAAAATATTGGAAATTCTCTCAATCAATAGTTCTCTTAGAAAGTTATGGCTTCTGAACGTTTGGTGGAGAATGTCACTCATGTTTTTGATGTCGTCGGGATCATCGTAATTTTCTTCTACGATAGTTACCTCGGACTCAACATCGGTGAGATTAACAACGTCGTCCGCCGACCTCGTAGCACCCTTCAAAGTTATTTTCTACAGCTGTTTGATGTTTCAAAATTGTTCGGCTGGACCAGATCTTTATGTGGTCGTTTTTTTTCCATTTTGAAAAACGGTAACCACTCGACGCGTTTTGGGGTGGAAGAGTAGCACAAATCGTTTACATTGGCAATTAGTTGAGAGTTTTCATGAACTTTTTGAGTAATAATTTTCACGAAGGACATCCTTATTTTTAAAAGATGACTTGTACAATTTGTTTGCAAATGTTCCCAAACTCAACGGTATTCTACTTAACAAATACAGCAACAAACGTTTCGCGCAAAACTCCACATCTTTGTGATACTAACAATCGTGTACGGAGAGGACGCCGCAACTTACAAACTTTTGATATAATAAATGAAAAGAAACCGTTACAATAAATAGAAAAATGCGTTTTAAAAGAAACTATTCAATTAAAAGTTACAATTAAAAGTTACAGATAATAATATTACTATTTGGAAATATTGTAAAAGAACTTATTGGTTCAAAAAATAAATTAAATGTTTATAGTTAAACTATACAAACATATAAAAATAAAAAATGTATAAAATACATAATAAATAAAGAATAGGAAAATTATGTTAGGGACCTTTTTGGCTCAACGGATTGTGCCCAAAATCGAACCAGATTTTTAGTATTATAAAATAACACCTACATGCCAAGTTACATAAAAATCGGCAAGTGATTTGTTTAGATATTGTGTTTACATACGAATGTACGGCCGGCTGGACTCAAGACACAATTTTTTTTTATCATGATACCTTACCAACTCTAATTCGTCAAAAAAATAATGTGGGGTAACAAAGATAGTGAGTGTTACGTGAGATAAAAACTCGTTATTCGCGTCGTTTATTTTATTTCCTAGCTAGATAGCTTAAAAATCTAATTTGTCGACCTTGCACATTGTACCATCCGAATGACGCAAATAAAACGATTGAAATGAAAATATTTAGGATTAAGTAACTATATTTAAGATGTTCTTATTTACCTTCTATAATGTTTACGCACTTAATTAATATGATTACATATGAATACTAAGGTGGGTAAGGGTTGGCATGTTTAGGTTTTAGTGGTTAAACCTTGAAGCAAATGCTTTTGCCAAGATGAACCAATTCACAATTGCACACGGTTTCGTCACCACACTATATAGGTTTATACTGATCTTCTGAGGCGCCATACATAACACTTACATCACAGTACAATATTTAAAATGTACCATACGAATAAATAAATAAATAAATCGAGTGCACTATTATATGCAGTAGCACCCATAAATATTCAATTAAAGGATATTTTGCTCCTAACTTTTTTCCAATACATGATGTCCCGTAATATTTGAATATGTTCTAGCATTATTACTCAGAATCTGCGGTTGCAATTTTTTACTGTGACAGTTATTTTTCAAGACTATTTTTCTATAGTTATTTTTAGTAGTATACAACGTGAAGAAAGCGGGATGAGGGTTCACAACCAATTCTTAGATGTTGATAATTCAAGGAAACGGTGTCTTTGATTCTCTAAGGGTTCACTAGTTTGGAATTATACATCGAACAGTGTCGTTCCATCAAGTTGTCATGTTTTACGGAAACTGAATGGTCACTGATGGTAGGCTATTAATCTAGATCACATACTTGATGGAAAAGACACCAAAACGTTCGGATTTTTTTGTCGCTTACGTTCCCGAGTAGTAGGATGAGTGAGATTCTCTGGTAAACCTTCCATAATTTTTATCAGATTAATTGATTATGAGAGTACCGGATCTTTACTAAATCTCTTGAGCTGATTATACCAGAAACGAACCTAATTGGTCATGATGTATTGGACGTTTGGCTTACCTCATGACTCATTTAGTAAGTATTTTCCTTTTCTGGTGGCTTTAAGTCAGTCAACAACTGAGTTTTTCATTAAATGATGATGAGACCCATTAATAATTAAAATGGAATACCATGTAAAATTTTAATATCACACAACATTTGGTTGATTCATTTGATATTTAAGTAAAACTATTCATTGAATTAATTTCATTGCTATAAAAGAATTCATTTTTTGGTCCAAATACGATATCTCAATTCTGAAGTATTTACGTTTACACAAAAGTGGTAATCTGGTTACATTTTGGGCATAATTTGAATTTTTGATGAAATAGGCATCCATCTTGAAGAACAATTATTCATGTATTGGATATTTTTAAGTATAATTAAATAAAACGAGCTTTAACCAATACTAATTTTATTATTTAAAGAAACTTGACTAGTTTCCGACTCGTGTCTATGTCTTTATTATTTTGATATTATTTCCTAAAATACGTGCTTCTCACGTTTTTAAATCTTTTTAAATTATGTTAATATGTAGTAAGTAAGTTTGATATTGTGTAATTTTGTTCAAGTGTTTTCTTGTTTCTTCTGAAAATAACGAATTATAGTTCATATCGTCGAAACTAGTTAAGTTTCTTTAAATAATAAAATTAGTATTGGTTAATGGACTGAAAGCTCGTTCTATTTAATTATACATAATTTGAATAGCCTTAAATGGTATACTTTCCATTTATATAATATATTTTATAAAATATTTATACACCTTCTTTAAGAATATTTTCAAAAATACTACTGGCAAAAGGCTCAATTTATTTGATTGCTTGTATAAAGGTTTTTTGCAACGTATCGGTTGCGATCTGGTGTTCTGTTGCAAGCCAACATTTGTTATATGTGAGTATTTCAAACGTTTGTTGATCTCATGCTTAAGTCCTTTCTATTCACTGTTCTTATTTGTTTACAATATTAGCCCTTGTTACAACGTTTGCATTTCCTCTCTTCCCATGTGTATTGCAATTCCTTCTTTGAAATAAGTTTCTAGAAACTGTGTGTATATTATTTTTTATTAAAGGAAGCAATTAATTTTATTAACTTGTAGAGGCTTGAACTATTGAGGTTCCACGATGCTGCAGTGATCCACTCGTTTTCCAGGCATAAGCACACAATTTTGCGTTTAAGGAGATTTACCTCTCGGTATTGATTTTCGGTTCGATAGGGGGTAGCGATAACTTTACACACCATATTCTTTGATATTTGCGTCTTATTTAGAAATGTAACAAAATATTTTGTAATGAACGTGTGTTGTGTGTTTAACGATGAACCTAATTATGTTAAATAGAATTAATCTGCCTTTCGTGTTACTGTATCCAAACGATTATGTACGCATTTTAAGTCATGTGTTGGTCAGTAGTTATCTTTATTTTTCTTAATTTTACGTATATAATTTGCATATCTTTTCAGAACAAGTCTCGACAAGTATTTCAGGGCACAGTATACAATTTTTCCAAGCGCGAAGACTCATGTTGCGGAAGAAGGCTCAAAATCTAATAATATTTAGTTTTGTTTCATCTCCACTGTGTCGTGGTTTATCGTAAAGCTTAACATCATTGATATGAAAACACTGTACATTTATCATGAAATTTGGGGACTAACGCTCTCTTACATAATGCTTTGTTACTTAATTATTTACGATTTTGTACATTTGTAAGATTTTGCAAGTAGTGATTGTGACCTTTGAAAATTTTTAGAGTCGATAAGATATAGATTAACTTGTGTTTGGATTTAATTAATATAATTTCAATGTCACATACTACTAGTTTGTGTGTATTCATGGTTTTTAATATTCTTATCATTAATTACATCCACTTTTTATATAGATGGTTATAAGTTAACTTTGTCTTATATTATTAAACCAACAATTATTCTACGACATGTAATTGATAATTCGTTTTTTAAACATTTTTGGTTACGTGTTAGTAGTTTGCATAACCAGGCACTTGTTTTGTTGAAATTTTGATAATGATTGTGGCAATTATTTACGGTACAATATGTACCTAAGTTGACCTTGAGCTTTATAGTAAACTGTTATGTTTATATAATATTCGGTCTCTGGGTCAGTTTGTACTACAGCAAAATCTCGATTATCCGTGGAATTAATGGCACGGCAACCGCAGAAAATCAGAAATAGGTGAATATTTCCTACGGAATATGCATTAAATAAATATTGAGGTAACCTTAAAATTGACAACCAATAAATTGACATCCGACTCTGTCAATCAGTTAAAATCAATAGAGCGGCATATTACATGTATATTCATTAGAAAGGTAACTAGATGAAAATCATAATAGTTGATAATGTTATGTACATATAGTCACAAACAATGAGTATTCTTAAAAGTTGGTGTGTTGACTGTAAAGTTTGTTACCATAATTTTACTGCTTACCTTACCCTTAGCTTTAAAAAAATTCGGATAATGCCGTATTTGATCATAAAAATAGGAAAAATTTGTAGTATTAGGTTTCACTTTCTTTTCTTTCTTTTTTTTTATCTATGATATTTAGCTTCCTTTTTTCAAACGTCGTTATTCTTAACCAAAAATTATTGCTGGATCAATATCAATTTTGGATATTTGTTGAATTTTAAAAATGGGTTAGTTTAAACTATCGATATTAAAAAATAAAAATAAACATTCGTCAATGCGCCCGCTCTTCCCAGAGAAATCGACTTTTTAGCTTCGCGCGTCATTGACGGCCACGCCCATGCTTGAGTCATCGAATTCATGCCTGTACTTTATATGTGACTATCTGGCAGAATGTTAAAATTGATGAAGTAGGTACTACCTATTTATTGTTTCTAAAGGTTAATTGGAATCGATTCCTTGTTATTGAACACCACTACAATTGTAATGGAACTATCTATAATGTATAGTGTATAATCGACAGTAATATAACAAGACTGACAAATAGCCGATTATTTTTATTGCATCTAAATTTCGAGTTTCTTTTAGGATCAATTCGTCGAGACTTAATTTCGGCATTAATAATCTGATTATTAATGCCAAAATTAAGATTATTAATGCCAAAATTAAGTCGAGACAAATTGTAAAATTACGAGAAATTCAGTAGCAATAAAATAGTAGCTAATTTGTCAAGGTCGCGTTATATTTAATAAGATTATTTCGTGAGTCAAAAATGATTCCTTCAGGTGAATATTGAGGACGATGACCAAATAGTCGACTATTTACCACCAAGGTGAATAGTCTCTTTATTTCGTTTTGATTGGCTGCGTCAAATCCGTTTCCAAGTACGTGATTGGTGGAAAATTTCAATTTGACAGACGAAGGAAATAATCACACTAATTTTTATGGATTCATATTGTTTAAGGAGTTCGTTTGTCTGTTAGCAATTCTGTTAAGAAAGATTCTTATTTTGTGGTAGATATTGGCCAATTAGCTAAATTTTTTTTTCAATTATAACTGGATGACATTTTCATTAGAACGTCCTTCCAGAGTTAAATTTTTTCAAGTGATATCATTCATCTACCCAATCCGATAATATCGAATGAACAAGCGTTTTGTTCAGATTTACATATTTATCGTAGATATATTTTTAGTCGGTAACCGTTTTTGATTCTTAAACCATACTTGATACGAGAACTCAGATACAATTTTTTGTGGATGATATAATTTGGTAAACAGTTTTGAAATATTAGGAATTTTGAAGACTCGATTGTTTTCGTTGCAACTTTTGATGCAAGTTTGCGGTTTCTTGTGTTTCCTTTTTGCTATTGGATAATTTAAACAATCTGTTCCAAACATGTTTCGAATGTTACCAAATTAGTTGCTAAATTGTATATATCTGTTGGAAGTCAAATAAATATGTTTATTGTTCCGACGATTATTAAATCGGAGCATTCTCTAGTACCAGCCATATGGACGTTAAGCCACTGCTATCGGAGATGCTATTCTAAAAATATTTCTTTAAACCAGTGTTTGGCGTTGCGACAATAAACTTAGGGCCAAACATAAGGGATTTAAATTTCAAGAAACACTAAATACTAAGGTTTTGTGATCACCTAGAATGGTCGAAGTTCAAATATCAGAATAGCGTATTTAAGCTACAGTAAAAGTGAGTGGGTTGGTCTGAAATATTAAAATGCAAAAATGGGATGAAAGCTTGAAGTGAATACAAACATCAGTTGGATGCTACGCCACCCCAGAACTGAAAATACAATACAACCAAAATTAGGTCACGTTGTTGATTGCATTTTATTACCTAAAAAGTGCGATACGATAAGCTCACTCAAGGGTTCTAAGACTGTAGTGTAGACATTGATAAAATCGCAAAGATGGAAAACAACGTACTTACAAAAATTACAGAGATCATTAAAAACAACATTATTGAAATCAATACTTTCACTATATGGAGGTTATCTGAGGTTACAAAAATATGCCATTTTATATGTATGCAGTATCTTCACTACAGGGAATTATTTTCATCCAGCAAATTGTTAATTAATTATAAGCTAAAGTCACATCCATAAATAACTTTAAGGATGAGTTTTGTTTGTTTGAATTAGCATTAATTGGATTTTCTCATACTTATTAAAAAAATA
The DNA here is from genome assembly GCA_030710515.1 of Abscondita cerata. Lineage (NCBI taxonomy): Eukaryota > Metazoa > Arthropoda > Insecta > Coleoptera > Lampyridae > Abscondita > Abscondita cerata. The sequence continues at coordinate 220,471 of JALBCR010000811.1, read as the reverse complement.
AACAGTTTTTAGGCGCAGACGAAAATTTTCACCTACATTTAACGAAATGTTGTAGGCGAACGACATTGTATATAGTGCCAGGAAATCAGGATGATCTTTGACATTGAAACGACTAAATTGGTGTTTGTTGACAAAAATAACTTAATCAATATCTGTTGTTTATATTGAAATTTGTAATAATCTGACGGTAAAATTTAACGAGCTGATTTTAAGTTTATCGATCATTATTAAAATGCCAAAAATTTTAGATTGCATCATTCGTCGAGAACCATAGAATAGGCACGCAAGTATACGAGTTTTATTTTGTGCGTTTTATTCTTGGGCGGTGGAGGGGGGAGGGGAAATCCTTATTTATTTAGTTCTCAATTATGTCTTATTATGTGCTTTATTTGTTACTAAAAAGTTTCATTGTAGAAGGCACTTAATCTATTTATTCGTTGATAACAATTGCAAGTGTTTTATTTGAATTACTTTATTGCTACATAGCGTGATGTTAGCGATTTTCACTATCAGAATCTATTTAAGTTCCTTGCTTATCTTTCGAACACTTCATTTATTCTAATATCGAGTATTTCTTGAAAACAAAACTAAATCGGTTTGCGTTTTTTTGTAGAGATTTACATAGGTGTTCATCATATGTTTATTCATAGCTATGCATTCTATACTGTAGTATAATTAAGAAAGCATTTGTTCTAAGAATGTATTTAGTTCCAAACACTTATCTCGAGAGTCTTGAAATGACGTACGGTTGAAATGATTTTATTTTCGTGTCCTTACTCACATGCATCGGTCGAGTATATTTAAAGTTGGTGGTTACAATTTCAAAGGAAGTTTTGTTGTGGGAAATACCGTAAATTATTCCAATTCATCCACAAGAATATAATCAATTAAATTATCATGCGCCCTCATTTAAATTGTTTCCGTTTTCGTTAAATGAGCGTCGGATTCGGTCTAATCACCAGATCCGTATTTTTTTTGTTTGGTTTTTGTGAAAGAGGATCAAAAAATAAAAACGTGTTATTGGTCTGTGTTACATATAAGCAGGTTTTTTCTTGTAACCTGATTCGTGCGTTATACGAGGGGATTCCACCAGAACTATGTTTATTATTTTTCTAGTATAATACCTTTACCACGATCTATATAGTTTCTCTCTAGTCCAATGACCTTACCCCAACGATGCTGCCACAGTTGAAATATACAGGGTGAGTCACGACCGCGTTAAAGTAACTTTATGGCGAAACGGAAAATATTTCGTAAATCGTATGAATGTAAGCTTTCGCGGCTGTTGTCACTAAGATTATTATCTTCCGGGTTGAGCCGTGTTCGTTTTCCTTCCTACGTTCTCTGCTTGACGTTTCGCTAACCATGCTGTTAGCTTCTTCAGAAGTTACTCTAAAGACTGATGTTGTTGTCTTCTGCTCCTCGTTATATACCTATGTTCCGCTACGGCTGGTTGGTGTCGTTCAGTGACGGGTGGTTGGTTTTCGATGGTTGGTTGATCTTCTGTTTGGTGTTGACTAATTTTGTGGTGACATTTGTTTTCTTTGTTTTTGTGAAGAGTTAGTTTCCACGTGTTGCTTAATCGGTAACCATCTTCTCGATTGAAGTTATTTTTATTTTTCATAATTTCTAGGATTCTCTGATTATCCTTGGATAGTAGTTGTTAGTCCTTGATAGAACTTTAGCTTCCTCACAGTTGATGATGTGTTTTCCTTTTTCGTGTAGATGTTCTGCGATTGCTGATTTATCTACCGCTATGGACTTGGCGTCTCGGTGATGTTCTTTAATCTACATTTTATGTTGCGTCCGGTTTGACCAATGTAGACCTTTCCACATGAACAGTCAATTTGGTAGACATATTCTTAGAACTACACGCGGTTAAACAATAGAAAACCTTATAATAAAAAAAAATGTTTATGCTTTTTTATATCCACTGTGTGGGTGCTCCACCCAAGTTTCATTCCCAGTAATAATTGTCTTCCACCATTTTTCTTGAACAGACCCTTTCAAATATTTACTCACTTTCACTTTCGTTTTTTTGCGCCGGTGTTAACGTTGGGGAATCTAGCGAGAAGAGACCGTAGACATGCTTAGATGTTAGTGCAAGACACTTCCAACAAATATTTCAAGAATGCTAGAGAGTTGCTGAATGGTAAAATGTGGATCTGTTTACAGTTTCCTAACTAATTAGACAGAGCCTTAAAAATTCATTCTTAGTCTTTGTGGAAATCCCCTCGTACCTTACCATAATTGTAATTTTACTTAATCTGAACTAATCGTAACTCTTACAGCGCAATTCAACATACTGACCTGCTCATCTCGCACAAGATCAGTTATTTTAAGAAGCTAGTGTTTTTGCCTTCCTATAACAAAATGATCAAGTACAGGAGCACGAAATGAGATCGAAAAAGGAGCGAGGCGGAGGGACATCATATGGGCAACATCATTTTACATATCATTAGGTGGAGCAACAAAGCCACAAGTTGTAAGAACAATTTCGCAGAATACTCATATGATCTGTAAATGATTTAGCAGAGAGACAAAAAAATGTCGCTGAAACTTAGAAGAAGAAAGAGTGATGAAATAAACAGTGAAAACATCAAAGAAATTTTCGTCAACACAAATTTCTACTAATTATTTCAATTTGATGAATCTTAGTACATGGCAACTGTCCATTAGGTGCCTATAAAGCACGATGCGTTAAAATTTTATAGCTTTTCCTAGTGATTTTACCGAAGTTGTAGCCAAGTGATATAATTCCCTTACTATGAACATTTGCCATTCGGGAGACTCGGATTCGATCTCCGTCAAAGTCTGACGTCAGGTTTTCTTGTGGCATTATAAATATCCACTTCTAAGTAGGCGAATGCTGTGCCAATAACTTCCTCTGTGTCTATCCACACCCTAATTTCTTCATTATTCAAGCACACTACCGGTGTATATACGCATGTAGGTATTACGTAGGCACATGCGTATACGTGCATCCTCTTCCGGCTGAAGTACTAGTATATGCTAGAGCAGTCGGCTCCTTAAGAGAGGGAAGCAAGCTTGTCTGTTTCTTTCTCTTCGAGAGGAATGAAACACGCATGTTTGCTGTTGTTTTGCCATTGGTTTTTGTAGACTTGCTTTCGAGCTATTTTACATTGATGAGGCTCAAATATGCTCAGATGACCTTAGATTAGTAAGCCATAGTACAGCTTCGCCTGTTAAATTTTGAATGCTTACAAACTCTCCTTTAAACTTTGTTAGTTGACTAAATTTCAAAAAAAGTAACAGCCCGGAATTTTTTAGAAAATACTGACTCTGAACAAATCACAAAAATGAGCAAATTACTAAGTAGTACCAGGTAGTACTATACTTACAATTAGGCAACAGCGTAGTCAAAACCCAGCAGGTGTTCTCGCGAGCGGTGCATTTGAAGTTATTAATTCAAATATCCTTTGCAGGCATTTTATTTGGTTTTAAATAAATTTTTTATAATATTAGTGTGACAAGGTGGTAATTTGATACATTCGTATTTAGTGACAAGCTTCAAATTGGTTCATTAAAATGTTTAGGTGCGTTTTTCTCGAAAACGATACATTTTGTGGATATGAAACAAGGACACCTTTTTTAATGTAAACTTTGTTTCTCCATCATAAACTTTACCTGCAGGAACGAAAGTTTTGATCATGACAAAAATATAATTAAAAAGTGCATGTGTTCCAATTTTCATCTTGAGGAACATGTAGTTAAGCTGTGTTTCTATACTTTTGGGACACCCTGTATAATAATTCGTAAATCGATTGTTTGTTGTGAACTGGACACCCATCTAAGCGGTACGAATTTATATCGTTTTCCCATCAGTATTAAATCTAGTGTGCTTTGTTTAGTAAACCTAGATCGCTGCTGTGTGTTTATTAGCCTTCTACATGGAAAGGTATTTTTGGAAATTAATTTTAGAGGCAAATTCAATTTTTTGCCACAGAATAAATATTCGGTTAAATGAACAATGTTGTACAGATTTTCATGCCGATTGAGATCTAGAATCAAAAATTCCGATCCTTTCTGGAGATATCCGGAAAAAACCGAAAAATGCCGTTTTCTAAATATCAATTATTTCACTTATTCGGAACAGATCGAAATTTTTCATCCCAGTTAACGGCATCTCAATCGGTATGAAAATCTGTACAACGCTGTACATTTAACCGAACCTGTATCTTTATTAATAACAAATATGTCCATACAATACTAGTCAAATTGGGACATTTTATACAGGACGATTCATAACTATTGGGACATAGGCTAAGGGCGGGTTATTTAGTCCAAAATATGACCATAAGACACAATATGCCTTAATAAAATATTGCTGTGGAAAAAGATACAAGGTGTTAGATAAAAAATAGTTTTTCTTAATTTTTTGTTAATAATTTCACTGTAGATTTATTAATTCTTATCAAAATCTACAGAGATGCATAATCATGTGACAGTCTAAAACGTACCCTTAATAAATGAAGTAATATTTGAAATTTCCTTCTGACACTACGAATTGTTCAACTGCGTTTTTCTCGGAAACAGATGAAATTATCGTATTTAAACAGGACTACTAATATTGTGTAGAAATGCTGTTTACGTCATATTCTCTAATAAAAATCTCTAAAAAGTTTTTTCAAAAAAGTTACCAGTCGATTTCATCATCAGAAATCATTCACGTGGCGCCCCTACAATAAATTGTAAAATAGTACATAAAATAATGTTCTTGGTCTAGTTATGACTCTCTACCGATTTTGATAAGAATTGATAAATTTACAGTGAAATTATTAACAAAAAATGAAAAAAAAGGAATTTAATTAACGCTCTGTATCTTTTTCCACAGCAATATTTTATTAAGGAATATTGGGTCCTATGGTCATATTTTAGCCTAAAACCCGCCCGTAGCCTATGTCCCAATAGTTATGAATCACTCTGGATACACTGTGAGAATGACATTCATTTAAAAGAAAATACTTTTTCAGTGTCACTTTCTTTATATCCTGCTGTTTTTGTTTTTAAATTTAAAACTGCAAAATTAAAATTAAAATTGCAAAATGACTTTTGGCCTCTTGAATTGTAAAGCACATTTTTCAGTTTTTCATACTTGTCTTGGAACTTGATTTTTACACACAATGCGATAAAGTAAGGCTACTATGCGGTAAAGTAGTGGCGGATTCATCTGCTATTTGGGAAAATAAACTTTAAGTATAAAATCCAATAAATTGATTTTAAAAAATTTACTTGACACGATAATGTACAGAATAAGGGCATTTAATTTTTTTATTGATGATGATATTGATTTTGTCATCTATATGTTAGTTAAACAAATGAACTGACGCATATTAGGTGGTGTATGTCAGAATGGTTATCAACCAGGCCTACTAAAAATCCAGCTCTAGCTAAACAAAGCTGTCACTCCGTAAAATCCTACTTTCCACACTCTAATGTAGATAACTATTACATTCTCGAACGATATTGGTGTACACGCAAAAAATTGTCGTTCTAGAATGTAAAAGTAACATTTTGGAATTTAGAATAAAAAATAATTATTTTATTCAAAGCGCGAAAACACTTCACCTCTTTATTCGACTGTATTCTTTCCCGGTAAACGTTAGCGAAGGTATCAAGAGATCAAGGTGAACGAAACTCGTTAGCAAGAAAGAGCGCACTTCTCTTGGATGCTAAGAGATGTCCACAAAAATATTGTATAATCCTCAAACGTAACCCATTGCTCAGATTTTTCAATTGAAAGAGGATACGTCGCACTTCAAAAAAATAGAATGACTAAAATTTAATCTACCTGTTAGTACTCACAGTTTATTTCTGAATAGGTATACCATGTAATATTTTAGGTGTTCTGGGTTCTAGTGTTATTAGGTTAATGGGCTCACTGGTAAAATAGTGAAAGTCCAATGGATAGATATTCGGATTTTTTTATGTTGTTGGATTTTGATTATTGCAATTACGGGGATTCCAAAAACTGTTTTGCAATTAAAAATTTACACTGAACTGGAAATTACTGTCACTTTATTAGTGCTTGGGAATACAAAACTGAGAACTAAGCAGTTAGTGTTGTCATTGACGAGCAAATACAATTACACCGAGTGATATCTAATAATGTAAATCATATTTAAATTTGGCGTGCCCACTGAAAACTTAGAAATCTATCGTTTAATCTACGTTCCTTCTAACAATCTCTTAAAAAAATATTTTTAACATACTGTACCATACTGTATAAATTGTAGACACCTTGCCTTTGATGACATTTTCTAGTGTTAGCCAATGGGGAACGAGAGATATTAGACGTTTATCGATTATCTAACGAGAGCTACTTTGTAAGTTTTTGGTTTACCTAAACGCGTTCGCATTTTTGTAGATTCATGATTTTTCTGAAAATTACAATTGCAATTAGAGTAGTGATATTTTAAATTCATTAGATTATAATGTTAGTTATTGTACCTATATATTTCCAAATTTATTTAAATATATTTCCATTTTATTATTTTTAAAGATTCAAAAATTCACTTTGCTGAGTTAGTTCGTTTAGTCACCATTTGATTCCAAAGAACACGTACAGTAGATTTTATTTTGACATAAATTATTATTTTTGAGCACACGCGAACGGATGCTCTACCCTTTTTATGCGCAATGTTTATTAGTATACATATGAAAATAAATGTTGGTTTCAGGTCTTGCTGGCTGCATATCTACTGTATTGCATGATGCGATCATGAATCCAGCAGAGGGTAAGATTAAAAACAAACGTTCTCACAATAATAACGCCGGGTTTCATTTTAGTTGTGAAACAACGTATGCAGATGTACAATTCTCCATATAAATCAGTAATCGAATGCATGCGAAAAGTTTACAAGGCAGAAGGACTAAGCGCGTTTTACAGATCATACACGACACAGCTAACTATGAACATACCTTTTCAAAGCATACATTTTATGGTGTACGAAGTGGCGCAAACGGTAACAAATAAAGAACGCAAAATATAATCCACCTGCGCATATGTTAAGCGGTGCATTAGCTGGCGCCATAGCAGCTGCAATTACAACACCTTTAGATGTTTGCAAGACCCTGTTAAATACACAACAAGGAGACAAAGCGAGAGGTTTAGTCGAAGCTATTAAAACAGTATATAGGCTAGGTGGACCGGCGGGTTATTTTCGCGGTATACAAGCTAGGATTTTATTTCAAATGCCAGGAACGGCAATTTGTTGGTCGACGTACGAATTTTTCAAATATTTCTTAAGTACAAACAGGTTTGAGGAAATGAGGCTGGTGGCCCCATCAACGGTACTTGCTGAAACAGATTCATCACATTTAATAACACCATCACCTCCTACAGACAAAGTAAGTTTAAAACCACGTGAATTGCCTGCTATGTCTGGAGCAGGACTGTACGGATCCATATCATTTAATACTATGCATAATGCAGATACCAGTTTTTCGAGTAGGAGAGACGGTACGATATTCGATATAAATCATACATAGTGATATTTGTAAGTATTATTCATTTTTCCAATAAGTCATTGTTTATATTTTTGAATACGATGGGTGAACATCTTTGTTGTGGGAAAATTACTATTATTATCCGGTTACTCTAAATTGAAATAGCGCGTTAAGAGTGCCTTAAATATATGTTGACTAGTTATTCGGTGTGCTTTTTTCTTAAAGATAAACATTCCATCTTATACATTCGTTACAGTAGTTGCTGTTAAGATGTTCGTAAGTGCGGTAAAGTTTCTAGTGACAAAGTTAAGGTTTTTGAAACTAACTACTTAATTGGTTATTTAGGATGTATGTTTATAATCTTAAGTTTCACTTTATAAGTGGTACTATACGGTATTAACCGGTTTTGAATGTCGAAATGTAAACAACTTTTATCTCGTGGAAGCTTTATTTTACATAATAGTAGAAATGGATTCTGATCGACAAAGATGTTCGTCTGCAAAACGTTTTGACAATATAAAAGTGTAAAATATCACGTTAGTCAATAGGAATTTATAAAGATAATCTTTTGACTCTAAAATTACAGTTGGAGACAGACTTTTAATATATCACTCGGCTCATTATTTGATTGTTGGATATTAAAATGCGAACTAGCATTTTTTTAATTGTACGTTTGACTAGTTCTCGTCGAGGCTCACATTTTTTTTGAAATGAGGTATAGCAAATTGCTGGTCAGAATATTGTGTAGTCAATATTTCTTATTAAATAAACCCCGTGGGTGATTTGTTTTAATTAATCATATGATAGCTTATACTTCCACTGATAATAAATATAGTTAAGCGTTATTACGCCCTTTTCGCGCGCAATAAAAAGAAAATTTTCGTTTTTACTGGAGTGGGGTTAAGAGTATTCATTCAATCTTGTTTACTATTACTTATATTAAAAGCAAAGATAAGTTTTATCGGAGTTTTAAAAATAGAATGATATTCAGCTTGTACGATTCATCTTCAATTTAAGTAAGAGCTCTAATAAAATTCTTTGAGCTCTGTGTTAGTAAACGGTACGTCGTTACCACAAAATGCTTTTACCTTATTTTAATGTATGTAACGCTATCTTGGCTGTGATAAAGTCCTTATCGACAATTTATGTATGATATTGACTTCGTTCAGATGGGAGTACTATCATAACGCTGTTTTTTTCTAGCGGGTAGTCGGGTGTTGAGTTTTTTGCATTTTTGCAGGTGATTTAACATCCGACTGTTGCTGCACACGTGTGATAAGGGACCTTGTCACTATTTATATAGGAACTTTACGTTGTATAGGTATATATTTTGTTTTGTAAAATAAAAATCTTGTAAAAAGAAGTTATTTCAATTGTAACAGATATTTATGAAATTGATCCCTGATTATATTTTGTGTTTGTTAAAATTATACAGAAATACAAATTATTTAAATAGAAACATGTTTTGATATTATGTCCGCAATTCCTTTGATTCCCTTGTTTTCTATTTATTTTTTCGTTAATTTTGTGTTATATAGGTATGTATTATTATTTATTAAACGATGAAATTTTGAAAAAATAATGAACAAGAAATTAAAATGTGTCGCGTCCCCACGCAAGGCAGGCATTTATTCTTCGTGACATGCTTTTGATCGCATGATCTAGGTCTATGGGATCTCATCCGACGCAATCTGAAGCCGATCCTCGTGCCGTTTAAATTATCAGTAGGTCTCGCCAACATTTGAAGACGTCGACTCATCATGGCCCACCCACCATCGCTGAAAGTCAGTTCATGTTACGCGTCAAGGCAAAATTTGGCGCAGCTCCAGCACGAACGTATGTTATATTGTTCTTATTGTATCGTGAAACCAGAACCTTTTACGTTTGGTGAATAAATTGGTACAATACTTGCTCAAGAATCCATCTTCGACCTTGTACTTCCGCTGACACTCCGCGTTGTTTTAGCGCTGTCAGTCCAACGGAACTTGTCGTTGTTGTTGTTTTCTATCATAACGATCGGCGACGAGTAGTCCGAGGTGCTAGGTTCAATAATCCCTTCGGGTCGCATCTTCTCCATTTATAGTGCGATGATTTGATTATTGGTTGGTACCATTATTGTGGCAGTTGAATGGAGGCGGCCCGTTTCACCCGAGTGGTGTGCCAAAGGTGATGATTGTACATACAGTGGAGTCGCCGGACACCATGTCATAGGACTAGTAGACGAGTGCTGTAAATTAGAATTGGTATTCCGGTGGAAACCCGTGTTGTAGCTGGCTAGATTTGACCCGCCGCTGCTTGGTAGGTTTGTTTTGCTTCCAGTACATCGTTTGTCGCTGCTGCGTGCCGAAGTGGATGCATTTACACACTAAGTCTAAAACGGCGTGTTGTTCGGCTAACGCATTTTTGTCCGAGGATGACGTCGCTGGATAGTTTTGGAACGACCAAGAATCTCGTCATCGTGGTGAACCCTTTGATTTGAATGTTTGTGTCGACATCCCCGGGTACCTGCAGATTGGATTTTGTTGTAGTGATTCGCACGACACCGAAATCAGTCGGGCGGATCGGGAGTGGATACTATGAGACGGCAATGAAGTTATGCGTAACTAGGTTGCTTTTTTACTGCGCGAGTCTGCAGTAGCTGGTTGACAGTCAATGAGATGTAGTTCCAGAAGTGAATTGGCTTATTAACATCAGCATTTCCTTCCGCGTTGAGGTAAATGCTTACCTTTTAGCTATCTGACCTTTTCTTTGTAGAAATTCGAACTCAGACTCGAAGTCTTGTTAATTTTTTGGTCGCAACTTACAGCTCGTTTATGAATTGGTCTGAATTTTTGAGTAATTTTCCGAAAAGGTTGGATCGGCGTTTTCACATGGTATCGTGACGATGATTTCTTGAAATCGTTGATCGTATTGGTGCTGAGTGCGGTTTACTGTTGTTCGACGCCATTGGATTTATTTTCGTCGTCCAGACCGGTTTTTGGGGTGGCGGTACTTCATGTATCCACCATGCCGCTTAGGCACTAATTAATACCAAACACACGGGCGGCGGTGGCGTGGTTGGAGGTGATTTTGGAGGGTGTTGCGGGGTAGCGGTGGATCCAAATTGAAGTCACGTTGTCGAGAATAAATTGATATACACGGTGGCCAGAAAAATACGGACAAACGCCAGGTAGAACGATTCTTTGTTCAATTCTGAGGCGATAATCTTAATCCAAAAAAGTTATGCGATCCTTCCTTAAGGCGCACGATACCATTATTTTACAAAGAATTCAAGAAGAGCCGAACTTTTTATTGCATATTCTCTGGAGTGACGAATGCTTGTTTACGAGAGATGGCGTCTTTAATAGCCATAATTTTCATTTTTGGGCGGACGAAAATCCCAAGGCAGTAAGAGAAATTGGACGTCAGAGAAGATTTTCGGTAAATGTTTGGCTGGGGATTTTAAATCTCTGAGTTGTTGGACCAATATTTCTTCCAAATCTTCTAAATGGAATTGATGTACATCGATGTATTTGAGATAATTCCATTTCTAAATTTCACCACAATGATTTTACATAGATAAATTTGACGAATTTTGATAAATTTTAGCCGTACATCTTAAGGTTTGATGGTCTCGTGCGCCTTAAGGAAGGATCGCATAACTTTTTTGGATTAAGATTATCGCCTCAGAATTGAACAAAGAATCGTTCTACCTGGCGTTTGTCCGTATTTTTCTGGCCACCGTGTATACACACTTAGAAATATTAATAAACAATAAATAACACACGATGTTTTTTTTATACAGTTATATATAAGAGTATAAGTTCGCGAACACCTAGACTCAGAACTTTTGAAAGAACGAGTCTTGCGAACCGACTAACTCGCTGTTCCTATGCCTTCTGTGGTGTGGTTAGTGGAAGCGTCGATTTGTACTGTATTGTATTCATGTAACCCGAAAGATGAAATTCTTGTCCAACAGTGGCGGACTGGCAGAAGAATTTGGCTCGGGCAACTCCAGCCCTACCGGCCCACTTCTCCATTTTTAATACAAATTGATACAAACTAAAAAGCTCAAATTCGTGTAAAAGATTTATTTATATATTCAGCAAAACAAGTTTCTCTATTGGTCGACATAACATAACATTATTTTTTGGGAGAAGAATATTTTTTAATAGTTTACTTGTTTCTGCAACTGAATTAATAATTTCATCCGAATCAAGACTCATCAATGTATCCTTTTCAATGGCCATTAACATGAAGGATTCTAAATGGTCGTTAGACATTGTGCTTCTCAGGCGATGTTTGATAAATTTTAAAGTGGAGAAACTTCTCTCGCAAGCTACTTGCGTAAATGAGAGTGTCAACATATATTTATATGCGAGGCCGATAACAGAATAAGCATCTGTTAATAAATTATATCGAGACAATATCAGATAACAACAAATACTACAGTTTTTACACGATTTACACGACTTACTTACTATTTCTATATTTTGCTCTATCTCTGCATCAACTTCAATTGTATACTCCTCCAAAACAGACTTTTGTAGATTACGCCACTGTACAGCCAGACTTGAAATTTTCTGCGGTAGCTCGATCATCAAAATGAATCAATAGTTCACTTAGTTTAACAAACGCTGGTAAAGAAAGATTTTTATTTTTTATTTCGTCGAAATTACTTGGATCCAGGAGAGAAAAATCTGCATAAAGTGTACTACCTTCTCCAAAACGCCAATTCATGCTTTCCACTACTGTGTCAAAAATTACATTATGAACCTTTATTTTATATCCTGTAGTAGCGCCAGAAATTGGTTCATCTGGGGTTAATTCATCTGCCATGAGTTTTTTCCTCCTTAATTGTTTAGAAGGCAAACTATCTTGCACTTATAATATGATAATCTTCAACTTTTTCAAATCGCTCATTAACATAACTAACAAAATAATCGGCAGCTTTCTGAACACCATCAAAATCTCTTTGCACGTTTTTTAGTTCTTAAATTGCCACGGAAACCATTTTATAGGCTTTCAAGATATCCATTTCCTTTGTTTGTAGATATTTAGACAATGGTGTGGTTATTGCAAACAATAGAAGGAATATTTGCGCAGTGAGAATTGTTTCATACTTAAGTAGTGATTCTGCATATGCCTTTGCTTTCAAACGAACTTCAGATTTTGTTTTCACATTTTCATGAATCTTTGTTAATGTAATGATTAAATCAAAGTACAAGGCAGAGTCTGCATTGCAAAATAAGCCAAATATTTTAGTCAAAGCTGCGTCCTTCGACCACCAGCGAGTTTCGCCAATTGTTGACAATCTGCGATGACTAGCACTTTGATGAACATTTTCCCACACATTCATTCGCTTATAAGACTCTCGAATAAATACTGCTATATTGTTTATCAAACTGAATAAGGATGAACTTTTAATAACCACACCGGTAGTGTCCGAAAGTACTACATTCAGGACGTGTGCGTAACACCAAACATGTATTTGATTAGGAGATTCTTTTAAGAACCACACGGAAAACCCACTATATTGTCCGGTCATATTTGCAGCACCGTCCGTAGAACTGCCAATACACTTGGATTAGTCAAGCTTACAATATCTTAAGGTTTGTGATAATAAACTGAACATAAATCCTCCAGTTGAATTTTCACAAGGTAGCACTGCTATTAGTTTCTAGTGAACTTTATCTGTCACATATCGCACTATGATTGAACACTGATCTATCGATGTAATATCCTGTGTTGTGTCGATTTGTATGGAAAACATTCCAGCTGTTCGAATCTGATTTGCTATGGTGCTCTCTATTAGTTGTTTAATTGCTTCAATAATTTTATTGACAGTACTTTTTGAAATTAATGTTATCAGAGATCCTCTGCCTCCTTTTCTACCTGATAAATGTAGATTTATATTCTTGTTAATAATTCCATTACATGCTCACTTAAACAAACATCGTACTTACTCAGCAGAAGAATTAAATCTAAAAAATTTCCGTGATCTTTAGAAATATCTTCCAATGTGTAAGCATTTTCAAATTCTGACCCTCTGTAACTTAGTCTTCGTTTTCCCAACAATTTGATTATGTCAATTATCCGTTGTAGTACCTGGCGTTTCTTTTTTATTTGCTCCCGTCTTACACATATGTGTTTGCTGAATAATAAATTGCCAATATCGGTATTGCTAGCATACAAAAATATGCTTCGGAACAATTTCGATGCACCGTATTTCTTTCGTGTTCTTCAATGCGTTGATGCAGATGTCTACGGTCAGTCATCCCGTTTTCAATAAATGAACTTTTTTCCGAAATATTTGAAAATGCTAGACAAACTAAACAAAAGAATGCCTCCTTTTCCTGGAAATAAGGTTTGTCCCATCCTTTCTATGGAACGCTTTTTAAATTATGGAATCCTCAATATCTTGTTTTGGTTGATAAGAAAAAAAAGTATTTAGAATACTTTTATCTGGCGGAGAAAAATAATTTAGTTCATTACTTTTTGGTTCAGTTAGGATATTTATATTTCCATTTAACTCTTCAATCAAAGAAATGTTTGTTTCGTTCTTTGAAAATAATTTTTCTTCTTCATTAAATAGACTATATGCAACGATGTAACATTTACAGAACTGCCCGGCTTGATTACCTTCTTCAATAATTCTTTCTTAATTAGTTCTTCTTGTATGGAACCTTCTGTACATATTTTGTCAGTGGGAGAAATGCTGGGACCCGGATTTGGATTGAACATTTGTGTAATTTTCTTAACATGAAATATAATTCCAATAAAATTAGTACGTTGCATGTCTGACCGATTGACGCCGCTGAGTCATACGCGGCCTCCTACTTCATTACTTTAGTTAGATGAAGATCATAAATTTCCCGTAAAAAATTGATTGTTCTATATTACTATCATTGACGGCCTAAGACAACCGGCCCTCCTAGGCAGCGGCCCTTCGGGCATTTGCCCGAAGTGCCAGATGGCCAGTCCGCCGCTGTTGTCCAATCTACAGGAACCAACCAATCTTCATGGTAATTACTGGTATGCCGGAGGCTTCCAGCGGAAAAATGTTGTGCAATGGTAATGCAGTCAGAATGGCTCTTCTTCTAATTATACGAAAAGAAAAACATGCTTCCTTCATACCGATAATTGCGTTTCTATGAAAATCAGAAACGGTGTAAAAATTTCGTTTGTTAATGTACAATTGAACATTTAGCAGTCTTTTTACAATTAGGTCGGTTACAAATCCTTATGTAATGTTAACGTTGCACTTGATTTAATTACACAAAACGCAAGCTAACGAAAACGCATACACATAAAAATTAACTACATTTACATTCCATAATAAAGCGTTTTGTTAAATTGTAAATAAACGTTATTTATTGAAATACTGGAATATCACACATTCAAGAGGCCTTTTAATGGATCAAGTGGCGACCCCGACGTTATATGTGGTACTGTTGGAACTTGCATGCAAGTAGGTATATATATATATCATCCCTACATTTCTGCGCCAACACATTATGTTTTTGCATGTAATTCTGCGTCAACCGCTTTGATGCGTCAATATATTGACGCAGAATTACAAACACTTGTAATTGGGTACCGGGCAATGATAAATTCTTTTACGCGATGAAGGTTGCAGCTATATTTCCGTAGGCAAATTGGGTCCGGCGCCATCTGTTCCATCAATATTGGACTTGCTCATATTCTAGTTTTTAGGGTGAAGCAGCAATGGTCACAGCGTGGTTTTTAAGGTATATTTTAGTTCGAGCAAAATTATTTTGGTGGAGCTAAACGCTGACTGTGTATATAGCTGTTATGGGTATTTCTTACATTCTCTTGATATTTCTCCGTCATGTCAATTTGGCAATCCCGTAATACCGCCAAACCGCTGAGTAATTTAAAACCAAGAAATAAATAAGTTTGATCCGAACGGATGTTGGAAAACGCATCTAGTTTAAAGTTTTTGTTTTCAAGACGTGCTGCATATAAGGTATGTAATCAAATTTTAATAATTTTAGACGAGCAAATTTTGAACTCACTGTAATTGTACGTATGCTACAAGATCATAACGGCATAATTCAAAGTTGCGTATTGTGGCATTCAGTAAAATGCCTCTTTGAAAATTATCCGCAAAAACCGAAAATTACAAAATTCGTTTTTTATTTGCTTATTTGACAAGATAAATGCAAACAATTAATACTTAGTCATATTCTAAATACGACGTTTGGTCTTTTGGTTGTCATCATCAACTTTATTTTTTCTTATGGGCGCCCTCTTCAATTGTCACATTTTTGAATTCGTTTTTTAATTGCGATTTGGACCATGTATCATATATTAAAGTTATGCCTCGTTGTTTGTTGGAAATAACAGCAAATTGTTTTTACAAAGAGTGCCTTGAAAATGAAATCCATACTTCAATGCGTTTTAAATTCACAACAAGCGTTCTTCAATATATTTTAAATTAACAACACAGGTGAAACTAAATTGTAAATAACAAAGAAATTAAGAAAATTATAAAAGGTATTGCAACCGTAGGTGACATTAAAATAAATATCATAGAAATGTCAAATATGTGTTTATTTTTAAAGAAAAGTATCATTTCCTAGGCACTCTTTGCAAAAAACAATTTTCCGTCATTATCACCAAACTATAGCGGAATCTTAACATATGAGACATCATCGTAATCTCAATAAAAATGCGAATTTAAAAATGTGACAATTCAAAATGGAGCCTATAAAAAATAAAGTTGATAATGACTGTCAAAAACGAAACATCGTATTTTGAATTTAATGACATTATAATGTAGAGCGTAAAAGTAGCAATAACAAAGTGTTCAATGTTTGCATTTATGTGGTGAAGTAAGCCCTTCGAACGGACACCATGCATAAGAGGTTTTAAAGTGGTTGGCTTAGTGGAAACATGGCTAGAAGAAAGAGATTGAAAACAATAGGAGAGGAAGATGCTAGAAGACTTTTACATGGGGTTTGCGACAAAAGGTGAGGGAAGGCTGTAAAAGACTGAAAATGGGGAGAAATATGAAATATTAACAGTTTATGGAAAGGAAATGAAAAGAACTAAAAAACATACAGGATGCAATTAGAGAAGAGGAAAGATAAATAATCATAAAAGGGATTTTTATGTCAAAGTAGGAGAGGAAAGAGGAATGATGATAAATGGAATAATAAAGAATAGAACTTCAATGGACAAGAAAATAAATGAAGAAAGCAGAAAATTATTAGAAATGCGCAGAGAGGGTGAAAAATTATGAATGAAAATATGGAGAAAATGAGTAAGAAGAATATATACAGGGTGTATCGCATATGAACCGACACAGAGCAGAAGCATGTTGAGAACCATAAAATATGGCTAAACCTAACCTACCTTTATACTAAGTTGCACTCTTAAGAAGTTATAGGCCTTCAAAGTGGAGTTTTAAATTTCGAAAAAATCAATATTTCAGTACCGATTCGACTTTGGTGGAAGTTCTAGTTGTACCAAATCGAAGATAATTAACGTTCAATTAAAATAATTTGAACGGGTGAGTAGAGGTAATTAGCCCTTAAAATGTCACGGATTTTTTTAACCTGTTCAAAAATTAAAAAAATTATTATTTGGTCTTATCGATAATTTAATTTAAAAATTTTTTTATTTTTGTTGTTTTTCAAAAAACCTACTGAAATATTGATTTTTTTCGAAATTTAAAACTCCATTTTGAAGGCTTATAACTTCTTAAGAGTGCAACTTAGTATAAAAGTGGGTTAGGTTAAATATAACCATATTTTAGGGTTCTCAACATGCCCCTGCTCTGTGTCGGTTCTTATGCGATACACCCTGTATACATAGGAGGAAGAGGAAAATCAGTCATTGACTATGGATACTTATTAAAGAAAGTAGGTATAGAAGATATAAACATTTTTAGGGTAGAGGACGAATAAGAATCAGACCACCACCTTTTGGTAGTACATCTGCGCGAAGAAAACAAAAAGAAGAAGAAAAAGAGAAGTATGGGAATGGAGGACAATATGAACAAAAAAAACTAGAAAGATATAAGATGAAAATGAAAAAAAAGAAATGAACATATCAGAAGAAGTAGATGTGAAAAATGTAGTAAAGAAAATAAAAGAAAAAGTAGAAAAAATTAAGTATAGAGAGAACATGAAATTGAAAGAAAAAATAAATGAATAATGAAATGGTAGGTGTGAAACAACAAAAATGAGAAAAGAGATGAAAATAGGAAAAGGCAAACTAGATGTAGAAGAATACAAAATATTGATGAAAAACTATATAGGAAAATATGAAAGAAGGATTGAAAAAACAGGAAGAATAACAAAAAAGAATACAGAAAATATCAAATTAGGGACAAGTATGGGATTTTTTTAAATATAGAAGGTTAAAAGAAAAGTGGAGGATCAGGTATAGATGAAAACAAATGAACAAAATATTGTATGGAACTGCTAGAAGGAAAATCAGAACCACAAATATATAAAAGTATAAGCAATTAGAAAAACAATAAAAAAGATAAAAGACGTAGAAGTATATAAAGAAGAAGTAGAAGAAGCAATAAGAAAAATTAAAAAAGGAAAAGCAGAAGTGATAGATGATACTCAAGGAGAACAGTGGAAGTTTACAGGAGAGTAAATGAGGGAAAGATTTATAAATATTTTAAATAAAATATGGAAAAGTGAACGTTTTCAGAACATTGGAATAAGGCGATAATATGTCCATTATACACGGTGGCCAGAAAAATACGGACAAACGCCAGGTAGAACGATTCTTTGTTCAATTCTGAGGCGATAATCTTAATCCAAAAAAGTTATGCGATCCTTCCTTAAGGCGCACGAGACCATTATTTTACAAAGAATTCAAGAAGAGCCGAACTTTTTATTGCATATTCTCTGGAGCGACAAATGCTTGTTTACGAGAGATGGCGTCTTTAATAGCCATAATTTTCATTTTTGGGCGGACGAAAATCCCAAGGCACTAAGAGAAATTGGACATCAGAGAAGATTTCGGTAAATGTTTGGCTGGGGATTTTAAATCTCCGAGTTGTTGGACCAATATTTCTTCCAAATCGTCTAAATGGAATTGAGTACGTTAACGTTTTAGAAGAAGTACTGGATAATATTCTACTCAATTTGAGACCCAACAGAATTAAACAAAGAATTTTGATAAATTTTAGCCGTACATCTTAAGGTTTGATGGTCTCGTGCGCCTTAAGGAAGGATCGCATAACTTTTTTGGATTAAGATTATCGCCTCAGAATTGAACAAAGAATCGTTCTACCTGGCGTTTGTCCGTATTTTTCTGGCCACCGTGTATAAAGCAGAAGAAAATATAGTAATTAAAACTATAAGAGGTATATGCGTAACACGTGCAGGATACAAAATATATGCAGATTTAAGAAAACTTCTGAAGAAGATGGAGAAAAAAGGGTACTATTTGATTAGCAGACTGGATTTAGAAGTGGAATAAATTAATATTAAAGAATTTTTTAAAAAAGATGGCGTTTAGTAACTTCTTAAAAATAATGGAAGTTCAATATTTAATTTAATTAAATAACAATTATTTTAAAGAATAGTTATAAAAACTACAATAGTTCTACATATCAGAGCACATTGCAAACAAAGTACACCACCAGTAAGTAAGTAAAGAGCAAACAATAACATAACCAGTAACACAACATAGTATGACATGGCAACGTTGGTGACGCAGCAAAATCTAGTGTGTGAACAAAAATATCCATCAAAGACGTAGAATAGTCGTCTTACCGAAATGGGATATACTTTGATGCCAAAATAATGGTAACATATTATGATGCAGCAATGTAGTAAAAATGAATGCAAGAAATTTTGTACGTTTGTTTGGAATATATTAAAAATAAATGTGCCAGAAAGTTTGTAATAAAAAACATGTTTGTAATAAAAAATATTTGGGGTTTATATATATATATATATATACAGGGTGTCCAGAAACTCTCCTGACAAACCAAGACCGGAGATTCCTCAGATAATTTTAAGACAATTTAACCCAATTCAATGGATTTGAAATTTTTGTTTTTTTTGTCATTAAAGTTAAATTTATATTTTTTTGCACTAGTTGGCTCTGAACTGCCAACAAAAGTTTATTTTTTACTTTACCAGGCGCCACCTTCAAAGAGCTCTAGCTCCCTTAGGAAGCATTTTCGGACTAGGTGAATTGGGTTAAATTGTCTTAAAATTATCTGAGGAATCTCCGGTCTTGGTTTGTCAGGAGAGTTTTGACACCCTATATATATATATATATAAAACCCAAATATTTTTTTACAAACATGTTTTTTATTACAAACTTTCTGCACATTTATTTTTAATATATTAAACAAACTAAAAATTTCTTATTCATTTTAACATTGCTGCATATAATAGTACCATTATTTGGCATCAAAGTATATCCCATTTCGTAAGACGACTATTCGGTCTTGGTTTGTCAAGAGAGTTTCTGGACACCCTGTATGTATATATATATACAATATATATTTTATTTTGTTTACTCGACACGACCTTGCGCTACATATCTTATTAAGACAGAATAAATATAAACTGGAACTGCGACTAACAATACCACCAACACTGTTAGTAATAGAATAGGAACAGCATCCCTATTTCGACCTGTGTGGTTTTGCAAGTAAAGCAATCACAACATATTTCATCGGTGTAACTGTAACGTATACGTGATCGCTAACATTGACAAACACCTACGCATTGGACATAAAGTTAGTCATTTAATGTCCATCGGCCAATTTGTTTCCCAACCCATATAATGACAGTATTGTACAAATACATGTATTTATTTTAAGTGTTTCAATAATAATAATAATAATAGTAATGTGTTTATTTCCAACAGGTGACGCATACCTAATTACAGGAAATATAGATTAGAAATTAGAAATAACAGTAATATTAAATAAATAACAAAGTCCAATCCAACTTCATAAAAATGAAACAATAATAAATAACTTAACTTACATAATAGATGTAATTGAAGTTAGCGTTAAGTTAGATTTAAATCTGAAAAAGATTTTGATCCTTCGCGAGAATTTACAGCGAACCAGTTACCGTGTCAACTAAATATAAAAGACGGAGAACCCGTTGTATAGAAATAGGTACTACTTGTTATTATTGACCTAAGCAACAAAATATGCAGGGGAGATGACCTATATTGTACTAATAAATTTCGGATTAAATCCCTTCCAGAACAGCTCCTAAAGAAAGCCCAACCCGTGTTGGGATACTGTAATAACATAACAGGAGTTCTAATTCAATTGTAGCAATAAACTTTAAAAAAACATAATTTTTTGTCATGAACGACCCTAATCATACGGAAGACCATAAATTTACAGAAATTGTTTATTGAAATGATAACAATATTGCAAAAAAAAACCGACTGATATTTATTTAATTCAGTCGATACTTACTATATTGAGAAAATTAATAAAATTGCGAAAGAAAGGGGAGAAAATGAAGGGAAAACATCGTTAAAACAGTAACAAATATTATCACTAGTAATTAATAATAAGTAGGCCTTCTAGATTGCACTATCGTAAAAAAAATTGTTAACATCGAACAATAAACCACTATAAAAGATTTAAGTGTTTTAGGCTTCGCCACTGTCCAAATAAAGCCACTGTAAAATCAAACAGTTGGGTGCGACTGTGGCCTCGTGCTATCGTAGCAGTATCAGTAAACCTCTAAGAGTTTTAAAATTTTATCGACAGATGGTGCAAGCAGTAGAAAAGTGATAAGTGGCTTTATTTGGACAAGGGCAACAAGAGGCCTTTAACTCCTCCCATCCGCCATAATGTGTTGAGATTTGAATATTTTACCCTATTCAAAAATCTGTAACACACTGTAACTCTATAACACTTAAAATTAGTCACAAAACAGTCAAAATATATAAAAACAACTAGAAAGCTTTGAAAAATTGACGGGTAAACAAATACAGCGGGGAGTTTTCCAAAGTACGAGTCGCTAAAATGCCTTCTGAAACGAATTCTTTATACTATTTTTTCTATTTTGGGCTTTAGGGAATTTTGAAGTGTAATTGCTAAGGTGGCAATATTTGCATTAAACTTTGGTTTAAATGCTAGTTTCAGTTTAATTAGTACATTTATTATACGTTTCATTAAAAAAAATGTGTGGAAATAAAAATAAGTAGATAAATCAATCTACTGAACATTAATTATGATTTAAATTACGCACACCGAACGTAATGACAACTTGGACGTTATCAGTGTTACCACCGTTCGGAATAAAAATTGTTCTATTTCTATAAAAGAACTCAAATTTCTATCAAAGAACTCATTTGGGTGCTTTTATAGCTCTGTAAGCGACTCAAAATAGAAAAAATAAATTTATTAGCACTATTTTGAAAACCGTGAAAGTAATCCTTATTTGATAATTATTGTGATTCTACCTTACGCTATAAGCAACTTTTGTTTCAAAATTGTTTTCATAGTTTTTACAATAACGAAAATATTTAACTTTTTTGAAATCGGAGGTTTTCGAATTTTCTCAGCAGAATCTGAATCAAAATAACTTTTGCGAAGCTGAATATGATTGAATTATTTGTTGCTTGTTTTCTAATACTCTTCTTCTTCTCAGAGCTTCCGTTGATATCGACGTCATGTATGGTCCTCCTTTGCGAACTTTTTACTACCTCGAGGTGATGCTTCTACTCTAGACCCCAAAGAAGCCCCATTCAGGAAAACAGAGGATCTACATATACATTATTCACAGATATCTCCGTTTTCACCCGGTTACCTTTTTCAGTTACCCTAGTATTTTAACCTATCCACACGAATCTTCAATAAAACTACCCAGTAGCCAAGTCACTGAATATTGAGTAGCTGCAACTTACCCAGCTTCACCAGCCGTCAATACAGGATCGAGTTCTCCAGTTTTTGCTATGACATGGTCGTTCCTTAACCCACTGCGCCAAACAAAAGTTCCATTACCACATGGTTGCTGTATTGGCTTTAGAAGCTTTTGGAAACCAATCATCTGCAATTAATAGAAGCAAACTTAAGAATCATCGTAACATTATCACTATAATATTCCTGCGAGTTTATACGGCCAAGTATATCATTAACACTTCGCAGAATCGATTAGATTATAAATTGTACCAATACAATACATGATATTTTCAATCGATCATAATGTGTTTTGAAAATCTAATGTTAGATTAAAAACTTTCAAAGTACATTTCAAAGTAGAAAACATGAATTTTTGTCATTCGTGATAATATTGTGAAACTCCTTTTCGGGACAAAATCGGGCGTTTCGCCACTTTTTTTATAGATACCGTATTACTCTTTGGTTAAGTATTTTTTACTTTTGATAAACTTCATTGGAAGTCCATTCGCTTTTGTTATTGTTTTTGACCAAGCTTACAGTTAAGGTGGCGTTAGCCAGTTTGACAATGACGTTTATAAAACTCTCAATGAATTTCAAAATTGCATAAAAATTTAATTTGTGGATTAGTTAAAAGTAGTCAATCATGTCGGGCAAACCGCGACCTTGTTGTGATAAAGCTACGACTAGTTCAACAAAATCAAAAATACCAGTTCCACCGTCAACATCAAAACTTTCAAGTACCTCAACATGCTCGAAAGGTATTCCTGTACGATCTTCAACACTACCTACTTCTAGCGGTACTTCTCGAGATGCCCGAACTGGTGGGATTTCAACGCAAGCTTCTTCATCTACACGCATTCAAGCTGCTCCAACTGTGCCTCGTAAGATGACTACCTCCCGACTACCTACTACCTCTATGCGATATTCTAAACAGAGTCTAAAAAGTTCTGGTTACGGTCCAGATAGTACTTCTACGAGACCTTTTAAAGAAATTCCAAAAAGTTCTGGTTACGGCCCCCCTAGTATTTCCACAAAACCTTCTAAAGAAATTTCAAAAAGTTCCGGTTACGGTCCACGTAGTACATCCAGAAGACCTAAAGAAATTCCAAAAAGTTCTGGTTACGGTCTACGCACTCAAGTTGTGGCCGTCGCTCAAAGTTCAACAGGAGCAATTCCGAAGTAACTGAAAAAGTATTTGATTATTTATACAATATTAAAAAACGATTTGCAGAACAACGGTGAAGACTGTAAAAACAAAAAAGGTTGAAGGTACAGGAAGTAAGACGAAAATCACATCTACAATTCAAAAATCGTACAAGCCGATTCGTGGTAACTAATTTCAACATATTTTTCTGTGTAGCTTTTCTAAAGTAATTTCAGCACCTTCAATCACTGATTCAAGCTTAGCAGGGTCATCAAGATTACCTTCAGGAAAGTATAACGTTCAATTTGAAATTTGTAGTACTTAAATAATTTCTAATTAACAGATGTTACTGTGACTGAAGACATTCAGCAAATTGGTAAGGTTTTTAGACTACGAAAGAATTGTAATGTTTATTTAATTTTTTAGACGTAACTAAAGATCTAGTAACAGAAGTGTCTTCACTTGAGCAAGCAGTAGGACAACAGTTGATGGAACAAGTAACTCAAACTCCTGGTATATCGGCACGAGCAAAAGGTTCTAAAAAAACAGAGGGGGTCGTACCGATAATTACAACCGAGGATGGCAAAACGATGTCGGCCACGCTTCAAATTACTTTAGACAGAAAAGTAGAGAGATCTCCTGAAATTGAATACATTAAAAGATACATGACTGGTACAAAAGTTGAGGAAGATGGAACTGCGAAGAGATTTGAATACAACATACAAGAAGCGTATGTATTATGTGTTTAGTTTTATATTTGATTTTTAATTTTGTAGGGAGTCGTGTCCATCAATGCCTTCGCGAGATGATGAGGTACGTTTCCAATTTTTCATTTCCGCGTGTAATATTATTTTAGGTACAACCTCTGCACGAGGTTATAGGGGTGAAAAGTACCATATCATTTGCTCCTGGATTAATTCAAAAAATAAGCACGACAGTTTATGAAAGTACAGAACCGGATCCGGATGAGGTTACTCACATGATAGAAGAGGAAGCGAAAGAAATAGAAGCAATTTGTAAAATCCCACCTCCAGAAGTTAAAGGGTCTACCAGTACAGTTTTTCCCATAAAAAAGAAACTGCAAACAATGTTGCTAAATCCGGAGTCAGTTCGTATTCTAGAAAAAGTGAATGGATTGTAATTATATGAAAATACATGCTACAATTTGTCATTGCAGTCTGTTGTACTGCCGCCAGTATCAGCGGATGAAGCACAAGAAGAGTTGTCTCCTGAAGTTAGGGCTGCCATAATGCACACTGAAGAAAAAGGGGTTAAATTAGAAGCGACCCCTACTAACGTTTACAACTACTTGTTCCCAAAAGCAAAGGATGACTTGGTAATTCAAGTCAAGTACGTGAGTGATTTTAAATATTTTTTTAAGATTTTACAATATTGAAACATAATCTCTGGAAAAAGAATATTATCGTATTTACAACAGTTCGTTGTTAAACATTTGAAAAATGAACAAAATTAATCTGACCGTAGAAAAATTGTCGCGGGTGATTTTTAAAAAGTCTCCAAAAAATATATATCCCGACTTACGATTTACTTTATTAAAATGTTACGTCTAAAATAATAAGCGCTCATTCTAAATTAGTTAATTGATGTAATTATTTGAAATACTAAGCGATGCCCACTCATTAAGTAAAAACAACGAGACAACATTTTTGGGCAAAAATTATATACTGACTTCCAGAAAAATTGCAACACCTAAACGTTGACGAACGATTTTAATGAAATTTTCAGGAATCGTCTATTTTCATTAAACAAAGTGATAATTAAAATTTGAATAAAATCTAGCCAGTAGTTTTTGTTTTGTTTCCATTGCACATAGTAACAATAAATTTAAAGTATTAGACTATTTAGTAATTGTCAAGTCTGCAAATTGTTGTTGTTTCTTTACAATTTCATTCTAAACTTGAAAACAATGCAGAGAGTACGTAAACATAAAAATTTTGTCCAATTAAGTGATTTTGGCCACAAGAGATTGATTTTCAACAACTTGATCAATTGCAAATGATTGGATGAGAGTTACAGGACTTAGGATGTCAATGTCATCTGTTTATCGCCGGATAAGATCTTATGGGTTGCGTTCATATCGTCCATTTGTATGTCTTCCTCTTACACCACTTCACCGTCTACGCAGACTAGAGTGGAGCAACGAAAGGGTTTATTGGGCGCAAGAATGGCATCATATTGTGTTGAGTGACGAGTCTCGATTTTGCTTGTGGGCCCACGATGGTCGTAGGAGGGTCAGATGGATGCGTGGAGAACGTAACAATCCAACATTTTTTGTGGAACGCAAGGAGTTATGATATGGGGTGCAATATGTTATGGTAGCAGATCACCCTTGGTCTTTATTGACGGCAACCTTAACGCAGCTGGTTACATTGCTAATGTGCTACAACCAGTTGGCCTTCCATATCTTCAGGGGCTGCAAAATCCCATTTTCCAGCAGGATAATCGCCCTCATACGGCAAGGGCTACAACACGATTTTTGGAAGAATCTAACATTGCCGTCCTCCCATGGCCTGCTCGGTCGCCTAATTTGTTGCTAATTAAACATGTATGGGAAATGATTGGTAGGCGACTGGGTAATTTACCGCACTCTCCAGATAATTTACACGATCTTTAGCAACGGATTCAAGAAGCTTGGGATGATATACCACAAGCAGCTATAGATCACTTGATTGATAGCATGCCAAGCCGTCTAGATGAGTGCATTACAAATAGTGGCGGAGCAACTCATTATTGAAAAAACTTTTTAAGCTTTTGTTCTTTTGTTTTTAAATTTTAATCATCACTTTGTTTAATGAAAATAGACGTTTCCTGAAAATTTCATTAAAATTGTTTAACAACTTCTAGGTGTTGCAACTTTTGGAAGTCAGTATATTTTAATGTCTTGAATTGGGTTCTACAGTATTAAAATCTATGGCTAAATAGCACAGAAGCTACAACCACACTTGTTTAGCCAATCAAAGTGTCTCATTTTTGGTCTATAAGCCAATGAGCGCTCTTTTTCTTGAATGAAATGCTACTAGAACTTTATTCTTGATAATTTAATTTATGTATAAAAAATCACATATGCCGCAGCACAATTGTCACTTTGACGTTGGCAAAAGTTATCTGCAACTTTTACAGCGACAACCCTTCAAACGAACTAAATAGTTTTTTTATGATTTTGATTTTTCATGACGAGTGTGTTTACCGTCTGCTACACAATAAACAATCGATTCTAAAATTTAAATACTATTCAGCATGATCAGTCTCTCTTATAATAGCTGTATGAACAATTAGAATTTAATAATTGTTGCCGATTGCTATTCTTCGAAATACAATTAATTTGAATCATTAGTTCTCCAAAATACTATTTCGAATAGCAGTTCTTCGAATAAACAATTGATCCTATAAACAATTCTTTGAAATATCAAAATGTTGCCGAGAAGTCTCAAACACAAAGATGCATTTTTTTTTGTCTTCTGGAATAAATCACCCTGTAGTTTGACTAGTAATCTATTTATTACAATCCTATCTGGAAGTCGATCGATTGGCCGTCCGTCCGTCCGTAATATGTAAACAGGGAATCTAAAAAACCAAAAACCTTCGAATAGTTTATTTTCTTCAAATGAAAGATATTTGCAATTTAATTTTACATAATATTATTTAAAATGTAAAGTATGTGTTGAAAAAAAATAAGGGCCAGTTGCACCAAACTCGGTTAAATTTAATCGTAGGTTAAAAACAATAGTATCCAAGGATTAAATATAGGTTTTCTCCAAAAAAGCGTTGATATTGTGAATCACTCTATTAATCATGAATCTTTGTTGGCGGAGATAGGAAGAATAAACAACTCAAATGGTTGAAATTGATAATGTCCTCACATGGAGAGCGAATCGTCGGCAAATTCAATCATTTGAGTTGTTTGCTCTTCCTACCTCCAGCAACAACAAGGGTCTTAATAGCCTTTTTTTTAATGTACAGATTAATTTAAAGTATGGAAACGAGTATCTCACAAACGGTAAACAAGATGTTAACATTCCATTTCTGAAATTCTCAATAATGTGGTTTTTAATTGTTTTCTTGAACACAATTACGTTGACGATAAACATGTGTTTGACCGTTACAATCTTTTTGATAACAAACTGGATTTAAAATTGCATTTCTCGGTCTTAGGTGAATCAACTTCAATTATTTAGTTTACTTTTAGCTGTAATGTGTGCGAGATGTTTCATGTGTCATTTATGTGTACAGTAAAGTAAGTTTTTGAACATTTTAAACAATTTTAAATGTTACTTTCTTTGTTCATATTCTACTATTTTACTCTACATCATAAAAATAAGATGGAAAGTAATGCGGGTTTCCAAACAGAAAAGTTAGGTAACATCGCTTTTTTCATCACGTTTTAGAGTTAGTAAGTACTTTATAATGAAGCCAAAAAAAATTGTGTGGAGACGGCCGGCCGACCATCCGAATGTAAAAGTTTATTTATATATACCCTACTTATATTTTACCTTAACCTAACCGAACAGTATTCAAAAATAAATAAAGTGCAGTGAGTGACTAAAAGTTACTATCTATACTAAGTGGAAGGTTAGGAAGTTAAGTTTGGACTACTCTCAAATGTATATAAATTATTTACGCTTTAAGCAATCAATATTAGTTATTTATTTATTATTTATTTATTGACTATAGTTTCAACTCAAAAATTATTGTGAGTCATCTTCAGAATACAAAAATATTTGTTTATACAAACGTTAAATATGACATTTGGTTTTGAGTTGAAACTATAGTCAATAAATAAATAATAAATAAATAACTAATATTGATTGCTTAAATCGTAAATAATTTATATCTATAAATAACCAATATTTTAAATTATGGATCCTATATTCATACATAAAATACTCACAAATGCCCTAAACTAAAAATAATTGATTATGTTACACGAGTTTGTAGATGTTATTCGGCCTTAGATTTGCTATCTGGCTATAGGCCAGACACTGGTGGCAAAAATATTTTATTTATTCGTTAACAGCAGCATCTCCGTGGGGCTGGGGTTATTAATTGCTCTGATTAAATTGATGGTTGAAACTATAAATATTTATCTACACGTCTAACTTCTTATTCATTAGTATAGTAGCTAATAAACTAATGGTTGCAGCCGCTTTGATACGAGAAACAAAAACTTAAATTACTTACAGTGTGTTCGGTTCCACTAACATAACACTTGGCGCATTTTAAGTTATTTCAGAAGCAGAAGTGTTTGCCTCCCAAAGTTTTTTTTTAACTACAATAATAAAAAAAAATTGCCATATGGTTCCAACTTTATGGCGGACACTGTATATACTTCTTGCCAGGAAAGAAGATCCCTGCTTCATAAGTATAAGCATATGAATCAATATTTAAAACTTCTGAGTCAATTTAATCATTTACTATTTAGTTACTAGTTAGAATTAGAAAGTAACTAAAACAGTATTGGCAAGATATGTGGTTGTCAGTTGAAATACTAACCTTAAAAAGTAACAATTGACAGCAATTTATAACCAAAAATACAGAATGAACCTAGAATGATAGCGACCGACATTTGACAGAAAGTCAACTTAAATGAAATTGAAGTCAATTGAGTAACTTTATTCATAATGCATATAGTACATCTTCCCTCTTTATTTTAAACATATCTATGTCTTATTCATACAATGATCGATAGGTTATTTCGTACATCGGAAAATAATGACGCAAGTATCTTCTTTGGTGGCACCATGTTTATACCGTTACTAGTAACGAAATGATTTTCTTCAAATGTTTCAGATATGTTAAATTTTCTCTAGTGGTTTATGAGTACGAAATGTTTTCATAGTGGTCGTGGAAAAAATATACAGGGTGTTTCATTAAGGCTAGCCATCGGTCATATCTCAGAAACTAATGGACATAAAAAGTAAGGAAAAACAAAATTTATTATAAAAGTGGCCACGAGAAAATCCTGGAAATTATTTTTAAGTTCCGTAATTCAACTCAAGGAGGCGCAATAGAAAATTAAAAAATAAAATTCTAGTTTCTCCGAAAATTCTCACATTAATGCATACCTTTGGTAACATCGTTAGAAAGCTTAGACAATTCTTCATCATTTTGGTCTAACGCTCATTGGCGTACCGACCATAATAAGAGTGGGGGAAGCTATTGAATGTGTAATCATTTAAATCGCTGTTATTTTTAAACGCCTTCTCCAATTTTAGTAAACCTAGGCTTGTATAGAAGAAAAAGGTATGTACTTTTAACTGTCGTATTCATTGGTACGTGATAGTTTATAATAAAATTGTTAGAGGGCGCAATTTGTAATTATACCAGTTTTTTTGATTTTATTCAGAAAAATTAAATCATACGGTATAATTATGACTACATAATCAGAAAGTAGATTAAATTTGTAACAGAAAACCTAAGTAACACAATTCGATATCTTTATTAGTTCCAGAGTTATGGCGAAAAGAAGACTTTATAACCGTTTAATTTAATAGAACGGTAAAAAATCATGAACAACTGTTAAATAACATGTGAAAATCTATAAATGTTCAAATTGACGACCGTTTTGTAAAATACAACTATTAATTCTTCTTCTCGTACGTTTATAACAACATAGAAAACTTCTAAGGCATAATTATAATGTGGTGTGTTTTAAAATAATAAACTAGTTAGCTGCGGAAAAAGTCGGCTCATTTCCATGGAGCTAAATAAATTGAAATAATTGTCAACTTACTTAATTTTGATAGATGTTGTGTTGTCAAATTTTTTTCCTTTGGGTTTTATTTTGTCTAATCAGAAATTAGTGCTATCCTTGAAAAATGTCGTATACCAATGCCGAGGCTTACGACATGCTTGTCGTGTATTTTAAATGTTTTCAAAATTCAGCTATTGCGGAACGAGAATACGCTATCAGATATCCTAATTGAAGGCACTACACTAGAAAAGTATTTCGGCGAATGGCAACATGTTTAAGACAAACAGGAAATGTACGACCTATTCCAGTTCCTATCAGAAGACGTCCCATAAGAAATGAAGACAATAGTATTAATGTTCTTGGGTACTTTGTTTACTAAAATCGGATAAGTCGTTTAAAAATAACACCCATTTAAATGATTACACTTTCAATAGCTTCCCCCACTCTTATTAAGGTCGGTACCCCAATGAGGCTTAGACCAAAATGATGAAGAATTGTCTAAGCTTTCTAACGATGTTACCAAAGGTATGCGTTAATCTGAGAATTTTCGGAGAAACTAGAATTTTATTTTTTAATTTTCTATTGCGCCTCCTTGCGTTGAATTACCGAACTTAAAATTTTCAGGATTTTCTCGTAGCCACTTTTATAATGAATTTTTTTTCTCTACATTTTATGTCCACTAGTTTCTGAGATATGGTCGGTGGCCAGCCTTAATGAAACATCCTGTATTATTGCGAATAAATTTTCAGTACCCACTCATACTTTTTGTTTCTAAACTGATTTGGGTTTAGAGGTAACGATAATCCTTTACGATTTTAGTATCGTTATAAGTATTGTCTCACAAGATTAATTTGTCGTTTAAAAATATTTGAATGCAACAATGTTGCCTTAAATTAAAAAAAACTACAGAAAGAAAAATAAATACAATTTTTTAGTTGCAATTGCTTGAATTTGGAACTACAGATATAGTACTAGAAGAGTGGCGTTATTCTTATTAGACAATAAGAACAACTTTGTTCTTCAAAAATTTGATATCATTAGTGTATTAACACATATAACGGCAAGGTAAGAAACAAATGAGTAATTGAAGAGCCGTCCGCAATCAGTATTTTAAATTATTTCTTTTTATTTTGTCGTTTTATCGCTATTTCCTTAATAAAATCATTGCAAACAATTATATTTATAAAGTTCCTGTTACAGAAGCCTATTTGTATTTAGTTTTGGCAACCGACCAACAGTCAAATTTAAACTACTGTAATACATGAACGAAATATTGAAACACTCAAATGTCGTCATTTGAGTATTATTATTATTATTATAATTGATAACATCAATTTTGAAGCTTTAATTGAGTTTAGTTGGTGTTTTAGCTGTTTTGAGAAATTTATTTATTTATTTATTCAAATATAATTAACTAATCTGGGTCATATTTCGTAGGATTCCTCGTATATCTGATTTTTCGTTTTAGTGTTTATTGGTTAATTATAAAAATAAGAAAATTTGGAGGTGCCGGGCATCGATCCGGTACCTCTCGCATGCTAAGCGAGCGCTCTACCATCTGAGCTACACCCCTGGTTAATATTTAACGAAATTCGTACCGTGAACGAAATTAGTCTGACATACTTTCACTAACGTTTAGAAATCGCTCTAGATTTAATTTGTCTTGTTTCTAGCGAGTGTCGCAACCTTGGACTTTATATATTGCAGAATAGTGAAGGTGTAATTTTTAAATATTTTTGGCATACACCCAACGAATATTGAAGTTTTACTCAGTTTTCTGTGTAATACCTTTATTTAGAACTTCCTTCACTAAAATATACTTGCAGTTATGATTTTTGGTTTTTCGAGATGCCTATAACAGAACACACTAAACTTTGAAAGAAGCTTAAATTAAATATTACTTCTCGTAACTAGTAACGAACTAGTTACGCAACTAGTATTAACAAAAAGTGGATGGTTTTAACACTTTAATTAGTGAAAATAACACTTTGGATATTCGTTGATATTTTCTCTTGGAATTAATATTTTACATAACTCAAAAATTGTTTGAATTGTTTTTTGAATTTTAAGACAAAAAAATAAAATAAACTTTGCAATTATCCCGATTTGAAGTTTTATATACATAGGTTGAATAAAATTCTACTTTAAATTAAAAAAAAACTCACATAAACTAAATTATCTTATGCAAAAATTGCACTTAAAAAACTTCGTATTTTGAGAAATAACCTAACTTTTGAATTTGAAGCACAAATTAATGCCAACGTCAAATTTCAAATAAATTTATTAATAAAAAAAATCCCACATGAAATGGCTTTTATTGGTCACACTGTATAATCGATATCAGCCATAGAAAATATTTTTAGAGCAATAGCGTTGTAAATTAGGTTTCTGCATTTTTTTTTGTTTCATATCTCCTTAAATAGACAGTTGCATATTAGTAACAAATTAACGCAGACGACTATACAATTATCAGTAATAATATGTTAAGTGATCATAATATTATCAATAATATTGAATAAATGTTCCACGAGTACTGCGAATTATTGTTGGATCAGACACGAGTGGAACTTAAAATTATTTGGTATACATTACGATCACGAAACATATTTTGTTAAATAATTTCCCAAATGTAGATTTCAAACGAATCAAGTGTGAAACCCTACAAAAAATATGTAGTCTTGACAGAGCATAAATAAAAAATTACTTTTTGAACTTTCAATTTGTGGCATCGATAAGTTAGCGTCTCTGTCAAATTATCGCGTAATTCGACTGTGATTGGTTGCTATTTAACAAATAGAAGTTTCTCATTGGCTCAAATTTTATGAGAAAAATTCTCTTATTCATTGTGGTAAAAGCTTAAACAATAATTATGTAATAATAATACGTGCTTTTTTTATGACGTAATTAGTTAAAAATTTTAAACATCTCTGTATTCTGTAACATTTCCGTTAATTTTAAAGATACTTTAAAAAATAAACTACCAATTAGATTTACGAATTTGACATGTAACCATAGATTACACCAATTTAAAGGCCTTTAATTTTAATGGATTGTTTACAGCATTAGACGCCATATACAGTAAAACCTCTAAATGGCGGTCACTAAAATTTGCTGCAAAACTGACCGGTATATGGAGGTGGCCGTTATTGGGAGGAAGAAATTTTATTTCTATGCGTTGTTTATTAAAAAAAGTATGGAGCATAATACGGTTCGCTATAGGGTACTATATATCTGCATTAAAAGCAACTATAAACGTGCTGATGCAATATTAAATAATTAGACGATATAATAATGGAAGAGTTATACATATTGAATACATAATACATACATTTACATAATATGTACCTATTTTCTAATGGCTATTACAAAAATTAATTACATACATATACATACCATTAAATTACATTTTTGAAAAATATTTTTGTATTGAGGTTTGTGTTTGTTTTACATTTTAAGTTTAGTTTGTAAAACAGAAGATACACATTTTGATAAAATTTGAAGTACTTCCACCGCTAGCTTACTCTTATCATTAGAAAATAGAAAACTTTGCACATCTCTTAGTTTTTCACACACTTCACCCATATCTTTAATGTTTGACGTAAAAACTTCGGATTCTTCTGCACCACTTTCATTGTTCGAATCACAGCCTTCACTACAGTGGCGGATTTACAAATTTGCCGCTAGTAGGCTATTCAATTTTGCCGCCCCTACTGACCTTTGAAATTCAATACGTTAGTTTAGTTCACAATCATATTAAAATACCTACACCATATGAACACAGCTCACACAAAATAATGTGTAGTCGGTAAACGTTGTTTTGTTAAATATTTTTATTGCACTTACAGTTTAAAAACAATACGAACATTTCTATTAAATAACATGTTAACAATCCGGTTAATGGTGACAATGAGATCAAATAAGTTTTACATTATCTTTTTGCGAGATTTTAAATTCGCTAAATCATTAATTATATCGTCGTATGAAATCTTGTTCATTAGTTCTGACTCTATGCACAAAAGAGATAAAGCGTTAAGCTTTTCTTGACTTAAAGTAGATCGTAAATAGTTTTTACCCGTTTCAAGCAAGAAAAGCTTCTCTCACCTGAACAATTTGTCACTGGTGTGCATAGAGCCATGCGAAGTGCTATATCCAAGTTTGGATAAATGTGTTCCAAATTCTGTTTTCGCAGGAACAAAGATAGACTTCTTAATGATCCAGAATCTGGTTTTATCAAAATTCGTTGAGAAGAAAGGTGGCATTGAAAGTGTATGCATTCCTGAACTAAATCAGTTTCTAAATCATTATGGATACATTTTTTTCCAACCAAATGGCTTTTTCCGTCAGGGTCGATGGTAACAACTCACTCATTTTGGTTAGAAATGAAAACTTCTCGTTAAATTCGTGGTAAGCCTTCTGCCGTTTCTCTAACTCGGATACGAGTCTATCTATGAGGACGAGAAACGTGTTAACCTTGAAAGTTTCACTTGCAGTCATTGTAATAACTTCTTCAGATGTTTCATCAAATCTTTTTTTTCTTGTCCGTTGTCTTTTTCCAATCTCTGTCTCTGTTGTATATTGCTTTGATACGCTTAATTCCATCGCTTTTTCTTCGAAATACTTAAAATTCTCTCGTTCAGCTACAAAAACTTACGGAGTGATTCGTAAAGATCGGCAACGGTGATCAAATCTACGGTGGAAGCCTGAATTTGAACACTCACTTTGTTTATTCTTTCCAAAAAACATTCCACACAACAACCATTACCGCCGTTTCCAGTTTCTCCAAATTCAAAAGTATTCCCGCCGCTTCTTGTCGCGTTACAGGCTTTTCGGTACAATCATCTTTGATTGATTTCAAAGTCTGAAGAACTTCGTGCCAAGAATCTCTCAAACTTTTACAAGCGTCCTCTCTCGCTGACCAACGTGTCAGATTCACTCTCTTCAGGGTTTTGCCTTTCCCGATTTCACTCATTAATTTAAGCCAGCGTTGTGTCGAGTTTACAAAAAACGTAAATTTCCTGTAGCATCATGAAAAAGCGACAAGCTTCTGTACACGATTCAGCAGCCGCAGTTGCCACTAAATTCAAAGAATGGGCAGAACAAGGCACATAAAGTGCAAACGGTGCTTGGTTTCGAATTTTTGCCTGCAAGCCATTGTACATGCCAGACATGTTCGCGGCATTATTATATGACTGTCCACGACAGTCTTCAATATTTATGCCCAGTGTTTCGAGTTCCGAAATAATGACAGAAAACATTTCATCAGCTTTATGTCCCACTGACGGCAAAAACTTGAGAAATCTTTCACACGGTTCGCCTGATTCCAAAACGTATCTAATGACAAGGGTAAGTTGATCTACGTGTGCTATATCTGGTGTTGAATCGATGATTAGAGAAAATATTTCGCTTTTCTTATCTCGTCTGAAATCTGTTTTAAGACTTTATGACCCATCAAGAGAATAAACTCATCGCAAATGGTCTTTGATAAGTAATTGGTACTGCCTGATCCTTGATTCCCAAATCGTTCAATATGACTGGCTAAAAAAGGATCGAATTCCGCTAACAGTTCCAAAATCATACAATAATTCCCGTTATGTGGATCGCCGAACTTTTCATTTTTTCCTCTGAAAGCAAGGCCTCTTGAACACAGTCGCTTCACTACAGCAACAACTCTCTTGAGAACATTTCTCCAATAAGTAATTTTTTCATCAATTTGGACCTGTAGTAAATTGTCGAGTCGGGCATAAATCGCACTTCTAGCTTTCAAACTAAGAATACTAGATTTATGACGTGCAGAGTTTTCATGCTGAGCTACTCGGTGTTTGGGGTTTTTCAGTCATTAAATCCTTCGTTCTTGAACTGAGTCTTATACTCCAATGGACCGAATGCCAAACAGGGTCCGCAATATACAGATCTTTTACTTTCAGAATAAACAAGCCAATTTCGGTCTTTCACTTCATAATTTTTCATTTTTCTTTGGAAGATACGCACTGGC
Source organism: Abscondita cerata (assembly GCA_030710515.1). Taxonomy (NCBI): domain Eukaryota; kingdom Metazoa; phylum Arthropoda; class Insecta; order Coleoptera; family Lampyridae; genus Abscondita; species Abscondita cerata. The sequence goes on along the minus strand of JALBCR010000811.1, from coordinate 184,287 downwards.
AAGAAACGACGCTAATCGGCATATATTTTCTCACTTTTAGATAAGTCACAAGATTTATTTTGATCGAAGCCGGACCTTGCGATAATCTCCCTTAAGGTATCGTTAATTTCCCATAAAGCTGGATCTTTCTTTAGATTTACTGTTGTTAACACTTGGTCATTTTTTGTACTTGACGTCGGATTCGGAGACGGATCTTCAATTGTTATACTTATTGATGATTCCTCTACCGCCTCGTTGTTAAAATCATAATTATCCGTTTTTTCAAAAGCAGATTGTTCAACAGGCGACAGTTGTTGTTGGGCCACAGAGTTCAAATCCGTTTCATTTTTTTAGATTGGATTGTATCAGTGCATGTGGTTGAAGTTCCTGGTCTTACAACACTGCTTTTACTTCCACTTGTAAGAAAACAGTCCATTTTTATCGTTTTACGGATAATCTGTTCTTGTTCTTCTTTTTTATTTTGGCCTTTTTTATACTCAGCTCCACTAAGTCGCTTACTTCGATCACTCATTCTAACGATTTTTTATTCAAGAACTGAAACAAAAAATAACATTACATTGGGAGTTTTATTTCTCGTACATAAGTACCAGTACCTTTGTTCAGACTCGAATACTTACCTAAATTAGCAAAGGAAATAAGTATATCAATCGACGGTTAAGTACCAAACAATGCTACAAAACAAAACGTTAACTATCATCATCATCATCATATCAGCCGAAAGACATAAAAATAAAAAGATTTTTTGCACTCCTGTAGAGTTGACGTTTTGTAGATAGCAGTGTTTGGTATTTAACCGTCGATATTTAAGTATAATAAAACAAAAATTTGAATTTCTACGCTAACCTTCCGAATCAGCATCAAGTTGAATTACTGATTCGTTACGGATGATTTATTGTAAAACATTACAATTACTTACCTATAAGTATGTATTGTATGTTGTATGTATGCACCAGGGATGCGATGTTATGAAATTATTCATATAATCCACTAAACACTCTAAACAATATAAAAATATAGCACACAACCAGAAAAATCTGCCCTCGAAATACGAATATTAATACGTACTTATTAGAAATTGCAGGACGCAATAACGAAGTGACTTTTCATTTGTTTTGTTTGCCATTCCGCTCTATATCTATCTCTCGCCCCCTACATCGGTTCCCACGCGCGGCAACCCGATCGCGACGCAGAGCGGACGCGTTCATGGCTCGTGCTGTCAATTCGTCCAAACACTCTTAGCGAACGGTCATGCCATTCGTTCCCTTCCCGTGCCGCAACCCAAAAACTACTACGCAAATACGTACGTATAGTACCTAGTAGAAAATAAATATTTAAATATTGAAACATATTACTCGTTAAATATTATTTTTATAATTAGGGTAAAAGTTATTAAATTTAAATTTAAATTAATATTGAAACACTATTGGAATATTTTTAAAATTCATGATCGCATAAGTACCTATATTTTACAGTGCCTTTAGTAATCTTTTATATACGGATTACGGACGTAATGTGTATACATATAATTATAAGTTTTTTTTATTTCTGTAAGATAAAAAATTTGGGCTAAATTTGCCGCCCCTCTAAATCTGCCGCCCTAGGCTCCAGCCTACTTAGCCTATTGGTAAATCCGCCACTGCTTCACTATAGTCTAATTCACTGATTATATCTTGAATACTTAAATTTGGGCTTTTGGTCAAAATATCACAATCAATAGATGCATAATTTTCAAGGCTTACACGTTGATTACCTTCTAGTAATAAAGGAAAAAGCGGAGCTAGTGGAATTTCGTCTTCTTCATCGAAATCTTCTTGCAGGACCTTTTCCGAGAATCCTGCTTTTGCAAAACATTTAGCAATTGTAACAGGCGATACGTTCCTCCAGGCTACTGATATCCAAACTAAAGCGCTGGTTAAATTGATACTTTTTTCCGCATCTTCAAAAGGACGTTCGGTATTTGTGAATGTTAGCAGCCTTTTGATTATAAACATCCTGTAGGCCATCTTAAAGTTTTGGATAATTCCTAGATCCAGTGGCTGGCAATGCGATGTGGTGTTTGAGGGTAGAAAAACCATGTTCACATTTTCAAGAGTCAGAGTTTTCTAATGATTAACGGATTTTCCTTATCACTTTCCATATTTGTACAAAATAAAATTGTCAATCTTTGTTTTGCAGCTTTTTTACCACTACATTTATCGTTTTTTAAAGAGAATGTTTTGTTTGGCATCGCAAGGTAAAAAAGTCCGGACTCGTCAGCATTGTACACATTTTTGGGTGAATACTCTTTTAATATTACTGACAGCTTTGCTTTCCAAGCTACAACAGTGTCCAAGTTAATATCAGCTGACTCCCCGCAAATTGTTTTAAAGGTTGTGTTATATCTTTGACAAAATTTCTCAAGCCACCCATTTGAAGCTTTAAAATCCGTCATTTTTAAATTTTCCGCAACTTCCAATGCTTTTTCTTTTATTAAAGGTCCAGATATAGGGATATTTTTATTCCTAGCTTTACAAAACCAATTGTAAACTATACTTGGTCAATTTCTAAACCTTCAGTTCTAGGAAATTTTCTCTTCTGCTCTGTATTGGAACCTTCTTTAAATAGCTTTCTAAAATCACATTTGTTTTTTAAAATATCGCTAACTTGTGTTCTTCCAACACTAAATTTTTTACCCAACTTTCTAGCACCGTTATTGAACTTTTCACATTTCACAATTATATCAATTTTCTCTTTAAGAGACAAACGTTTTCTTTTTAGCAACATTGTAATTACAATGAAAAACAGAAATATTTTTTCTATACGTCTATATGTAACAGCACTGTTGAACATACTAACTCAAACTATGTACCATTGATTATACGACAGAGCTATGTACGCAAAATACGATTTTTGGGGTGAGCATAATAATAATAATAATTGCACTTTCTCTGTAATGACTGTCTATTGTAAATCGAACAAACTCTTTAAATCCGTTCTTAAATATCGGTAATGACTTAAGCCTTACACAATGAAACAATTATATATTATGCACAACTTGAACGCTAAGCTGTTGTCTACTAATGACCTTACTTAAGAATGGCCGGAAATGGAAGGTAGAACTACATGTATTTTTCCAAAAAAGTTTACAAGTAAGTGGCCGTGGCCGTTATCGAGAGATGGTCGCTATTAGGAGAGTCTTTAATATGAATATTTTCGTATAATTGGTTTTAGAGGTGGCCGCTTTTAAGAGGTGGCTGAAAATAGAGGTTTTACTGTACTTGAAAAATTGTATTGTTACAAAGGGTAGATGATGTAATCAGTAACAAACGGTTAACAAATACTAAAGGGTATATAATTGTTAAAATTCTTTATCTATAAGTTGATCGTCACTTTGATTTATACAACAAAAATTTATGGAATTGTGTGGTACCGTTGCTTTAGATATGCTTTACAAAATATTTTACTTATTTGGAGAGGCGTAAGTGTTTTGCTAGGATGGTGGAAAAAGGTTGGATTGTTTATTTTAAATATTGTGTATTTGATTTATACACCATCCCCCATAATGACCTACGCTTCAGGTCCAAATAGGCGCCGGCGCCAAATTGGTATACCTGCTATGAATTTGAACGAATTCACGGATTTTTAAAATTCTTTTTGCGTTTATTTACTTATAACAATATCTAATGTAGTATTTACAACAATTAAGGGTTGCAGAACAATTGACGTACGCTGCAGGGTGATTAGGCGCCGAAACAAAATAGTATTTCACCAGATTGCCAAGGCCTACTTGATTCTAAAAAAACCTTACTTACTTACACATTATGAGAGCTACAAATTATTCTTGAAAATAAAAAGAAAGAGGAAAAGAATTTCCAGTAAAATGGTCACTTTTCCACCTCGTTACAGATCAAACTCACGAAAACAGTTTATACAGAAAATGCGGTGAGACTTTTTTGTCGTATGATTAACACTTATTTTTTCACCAGATATGAAAAAACAATTCTAATGCAAATAAGAAGTGAACGGATTTTACGCTATAGAATAATATTTCAAGTGTGTTGATTATTTCGTTAACTTTTAAATTAAAAAAAAATTAAAAAATTGGAGGTGCCGGGCATCGATCCCGGTACCTCTCGCATGCTAAGCGAGCGCTCTACCATCTGAGCTACACCCCCTAATAACAAATTAAGGTAACTAAGCACTGATCGACACGGTCTCACTTTCACTATAATTGAAAACAAACTTAAATTAACTATGACAGAAACACTATAAAAGTTGGAGATGCCGGGGATCGATCCCGGTGCCTCTCACATGCAAAGCGAGCGCTCTACCATTTGAGCTACATCCCCAGTTACAAAATATCATTTTACAAATGTCGAGTTGTTTTTTTTAATCAGTCGTTAGAAGACATTTACAAGAATAGGTATATAATATCGATAATGTGAGTTTCATTGGCTTTCTTATGTTTTGAGTAGGTAGCCCAAATTGAAGAACCTTCGCTTTGGTGATCCCTAAGATTTATATTTTGTTATTATTGTTGTTTTGGTATATTTCAGTGTGTGTTAAGTTTATTTCACTATTAAAGTGTGATTTACGAACTTTCTCTTCAAAAAATACCTTAACTTGTGTATGATTTTTTAAAGTAATTCCTGTTCTTTTTGATAATACCCATACCCATAGTCATGACTTGAGACCTACTTGAGTCGAAGTACGGTTTTGAGACGAAATTCCATACTATAAACGGCACTTCGCTTTGAGTATTACTTTAGTTTTTAGTTTATTGTTATCTTGAGCTCTACCTCAAGTTAACGAGCAACCAACCTCAAGCTTTGCTTGAGTGGTTAATCAGTCATTTGGTATAATTTTTAGGTTATGTTAAACTGACGGCCGAGGTGTCACGTACCAGTGCACGATTTTTGATGTAGATGGCACTGCTACAAATAGGTTTGACATTATTTTATTGTTATTTGTTAAAGAAACGTGTAGGGTGTTATATTTACCACCGAGAATGCGAATGTATGTCGACTTTATCTAGGTGTTAAACGACCTCTAACTGTCAATCTGCTTTCTACCACCAAACTAAAAAACCCTAGAAATTAAACTTGACATGTTAAAATTCTCAACAACTAATTCTTGAGTATTATCTTCACCGAGATTTACCGAAGATGCGACTATAATAAAGAACTGAATTTTACAACAAAGACGATCTCGACTAAGTACTCCTCAAGCTTGAGATTGAGATTTGATTATGGCCATAAGTGACTTCATATAACAATATACTTGTTAATACCTTACTGTAACAGCACCTATCGGTTCCTAACAAAATTACCAACGACTTTTTCAATAATATAAATAGTTTATTGTAAAAATACGCCCCCAATGAATCAAATCGTTACATGATCACTTATATACCCACACTAGATTTTTATACAATACAAAATAAATTTGGTTTGCATTTTATTGATCGGTTTTTAGTTTTTTACAGAATAGTAGAGGTACAATAAAACAACTGCTTTTTATTGACAGGTTTTGCCGACGTTTCCCCTTGACGTTAAAACTTTTCTTAGGTGCCTAGCGCGCTATGCATGTGGGAGGTGTCTTGATAGATCCGTGGTATCTTTATTTTAAATTATTTTGCTTACATTTTGATTTTCATCTGTAGCCATAGAGTTTCAAACTTGTTTGACGTGAAGAATTACTCTATACTTTGTCTCGATTTACTTATTGTCGATTGGCTAACATGTTTATCTAGATATTTTGCAAATAAGGATGTAGGCTTAAATTGGTTAGACATTTTTTTACTCATTCACTTTTATGTTTGGTTGTTTGGAGAGCAGACGTGTTTTATGTATTTTGGAAGTTTGTTTCATTGTGATTTTATAATTAGTATTATTATTAAAATATTCAACAATTATTGGCGGTTTATTTAAAAGACAAGGTTAAGGTTACTACAGAATTTCTCAGAAGCGGGATTACCTAGATATTGATGGCTGAATTTGAAGATAACGCGACGACGGCAGACATGGAGCCGGAAGTTACCGTTAGAGGAAGTGCAAGGTTCGAAATGCACGACTTAATTGCTGCTACCGTTGCTGCTGTTCAACAAGCTTCGGTAAGCCGACAAAACAATTTAAATTTTAAGAATAGCGAGATTGCCGCATTATTACCGTGTTTTGGAGCTACAAGTGAAGAAGATGCCGAAGCGTGGGTAGCGAGAGTTGATGCCGTGCAGCAGACTTATAATGTTCCAAATGAAATCATTAAGTTAATCGCGATTGAAAATTACAAGGTGCTGCGATAAATTGGTTCCATTCCAAAAGTGAATACATTTCGTTAAATTGGGACAGTTTGAAATATGAAATTTTAGAAGTTTTTAGCAGCAGACCGAATAAAATTTTGTTATTTAAGAAGATGGAAGGACGGAGATGGAAGAAAAGCGAAAGTTTTAGTGCATATTTTAATGATAAAGTTGTTTTGTCAAATCGGTTAGGGTTAAGTGATGCAGACATTATTGAATATGTAATCGATGGGTTTGATAATGCAGTTTTGCAAAGTCAAGCAAGAATGAAGGGATTCCGTAATTTGAATGAATTACTACAGGTCATGAATAACATTACGTCAAGTGACCGAAGTTGTGTTAGCTATGGTCCACCTTTACGTTCAACAACTATACAAAGGAGAGATCGCTGTTTCAATTGCTACCGAGAGGGTCATTTAGCCAACAACTGTCCACAGCAAAGAAGACAGTATGGATCTTGTTTTAGGTGTGGCAGTACATCACATAAATTAGATTCTTGTCCTGAAAGGAGACCAGTTACCCGCCCACAAGCCAGTACATCGCTCAGAGAAACCAGGCCAGCAGACAGTTCGACTAATATGGTACAAGCCGATAGCAGCATGCCAGTGTTTACGATACCAGTCAGGTTTGAGTTAGATGATGATTTAGATTTAAGTAAAGTAGTTTATAATATTGTTAGCCTTATTGACACAGGCAGCCCTATCAGTTTAATCAAAAGCAGGCATATCCCCACTCGTTTAGTGGATGAGTATAATGGCACCAATGAATTCACTGGTATTAATGGGTCAAAGTTAAACATTTTAGGTTTATTTAAGAAAATTGTTAGCATTCATGATATTGATATTGAAATTCTTTTTTATGTTGTACCGGACAGCACAATGAAGTATAGTGCAATATTAGGTAGGGATTTTGTTTGTTCACCTGATTTAGAAGTTACTTTTGGACCTACGGTGCAAATTAAGAAAATTGTTCATTTAGTTTCTGATGTTAACGATGATAATTTCGATCAAGAGATTTTCAATATTGACATAGATTATAGTGATGGCATTAATTTAGATATTGAGAAAAACTTAGATTTTGCAGTTAAGAATAAGGTTACCGATTTATTTCACACTCATTATGTCAATGTTAATAAGGCAAAGGAACCCGAAACTAATTGTGAGATGCAAATTGTTTTAAAGCATGAACAACCGTTTTATTTCACTCCGAGAAGACTTTCTTATTTTGAAAAACAAAAGGTCACAGAAATTGTTGATGATCTGCTGGAAAAAAATATAATTAGGACAAGTAATTCTCCTTATAGTAGTAGAATAGTTTTAGTACCGAAAAGGAATTCTAGAGATTTAAGAATGTGTTGCGATTATAGGGAGTTAAATAAAATCACAGTTAGGGACAGATTTCCATTACCATTAATTGACGATCATTTAGATCAATTGAAAGGAAAACAATTTTTCACTATTTTAGATTTGAAAAATGGATTTCACCATGTTAAGATGGCAGAAGATTCTATTAAGTACACCTCTTTTGTGACGCCTATGGGTCAATTTGAGTATATCAAGATGCCTTTTGGCTTATGCAACGCTCCAGCCGTGTTTCAAAGATTTGTTAATTCTATATTTACTAATTTAATAAGGGAGAATAAGATTTTAATTTACCTGGATGACATATTGATCGCAACAGAAACTGTAGAAGAAAATTTAATAATACTTAAAAATGTTTTTGATTTATTGAGTAGGAATTTACTAGAGATGCGTTTAGATAAATGCAAATTCTTGAAACGCAAAATTGACTATTTAGGTTATTCCGTAAACGAGTCGGGCATTACATTAAATTCGTCTCATCTAACAGCGATAGACAATTATCCAACTCCAACGGATGTTATACAAGTGCAAAGGTTTTTAGGATTAACTTCATATTTTGCCGATTTATTCAAAATTTCTCTATTATAGCCAAACCGTTATACGACTTATTACGCAAAAATAAAGCATTTCGTTTTGAACAGCCCGAGTTAGAATCATTTGAGAAATTAAAACATATTTTAGCGCAATCGCCTTTATTAGCCTTGTATTCACCTATAGCTGATACAGAGTTACATTGCGATGCTAGCAGCATCGGATTTGGTAGCATCATTTTACAGAGACAAGTAGATAAAAAATTTCATCCCGTCGAAGAACAACGGAGGCTGAATCAAAATACAATAGTTACGAATTAGAAACTTTAGCTGTAGTGTATTCTTTAGAAAGATTTCGGGTTTATTTGCAAGGGATAAAGTTTAGAATAGTGACAGACTGCAATTCATTAAAGCTTACTTTGGATAAGAAAGATATAATACCCAGAATAGCTAGATGGGCTTTGATTTTAGAAAATTATGATTATTCGATAGCGCATCGCACTAATAAAGGTATGCAACACGTCGATGCTTTGAGTAGGTGTCAAAACATATTCCTTTTAACCGAAAATTCGTTTGAGCAAGTTTTGTCGTTACGGCAAATGCAAGATAAAATCGTTAATGAAATTAGAAATCAGTTACTAAAACGTGAATTGCCCCATTATGAATTAAGAAACGGTTTAGTTTACAGGAAAGTCCCAAATGGTTTGCTTTTATGTACCAAAAGACATGCAAACAAATGTTATACGTACATGTCACGACGATGTGGGTCATTTGGGGGTAGATAAGACCACTTCCCAAAATGAAGGAACTTATTAGAAATTATATATTTAACTGTTTAAAATGTATTACTTTTTCACCCCATCGGGTAAAAGCGAGGGCACATTGCATAGCATCAATAAAGGTTGCATCCCGTTTGACACAGTCCATATTGATCATTATGGGCCCTTAGAGACGACAAAGAAACATAATAAATTTATATTTGTAGTTATAGATGGGTTTTCAAAATTTGTTAGACTCTACCCTTGTCGGACAACAAATGCTAGAGAAGTAGTTAATCACTTAGAAAATTATTTTATTAATTATAGTTATCCTAAGAAGGTAATTTCAGACCGAGGAAGTTGTTTCACCTCGAAAGAATTTAAAAATTATTTAGAAAGTCATGATGTTGTTCACGTATTAATAGCTACTGCTTCGCCACAATCGAATGGTCAGGTAGAACGGCGTTAATCGAATGTTAACGCCAATGTTAGCAAAATTAAGAGATTCCAATAAAAGCGAGGATTGGGATCAGAATTTGAATAATGCAGAGTATGCAATTAATAACACCAAAAGTCGGTCAACAAACGCCTCGCCGTGCCAGTTGCTATTTGGAATTAACCTACTGCGTAAAATAGATGATAATGTTGGAATATTTTTAGAGAATAATGATGTAAACGATAGGTTTAGTTTAATAGAATTAAGAGAGAGAGCGCAACAACAAAATGTTAAAGTGCAAAAATATAACGAGGAATTGTATAATAGAAAACATAAGTTACCGGTTGTTTATAATGAAGGAGACTTTGTTATGATTAAAAACACCTCAATCGCGCCAGGGTTAAATAGAAAGTTAATCCCTAAATATAAGGGACCATATGTTATTAAAAAGGTTTTAACTAATGATCGGTACGTTATAGCGGACATTGAAAGTTTTCAGCAAAGTCGGATTCCGTTTGAAGGTGTTTTTAGTCCCGCTAATATTAAGATGTGGGTTAAAGATAATGCGCATACTGCCTAGGACGACAGTGTGTCAGAATAGGCCGAGCTGTAGTAGCGTTTATTTTTAAGTTTAAATTTAGCGCGCTAAATGATGGTGGGAGTATAGTGAAGTTAGCAATAAGGATGTAGGCTTAAATTGGTTAGACATTTTTTTACTCATTCACTTTTATGTTTGGTTGTTTGGAGAGCAGACGTGTTTTATGTATTTTGGAAGTTTGTTTCATTGTGATTTTATAATTAGTATTTTTATTAAAATATTCAACAATTATTGGCGGTTTGTTTAAAAGACAAGGTTAAGGTTACTACAGTTGGAGCTACACTTTTGAATACTTTGTATTTTAAGGAAGTATTTTATTTGTTTGTCTAGATGAAAATCTTGTAATCAATTTTTAACATACCGAAAAGTAGGTAACAATTTAGACATTTTTAAGCAACTGACCAGAAAATGTATCATGAGGGGTTGATAAGTAACTTTCCGGTTCAAATTTATCACATCCCGTCTCTTTTTATAAGAAATCATAAACAAAACACCACCCACAGAATATTGCGAATCTATTTGATTTTTAAATTTTACAGTTAGACGTGCGAAGTATCTTTGTTCAAATTAATAACTTTATAAGTATTGGTGTAAAAACGTATTGGTCGCCACTTAACCTGTAACTTTTCGGTATTGCAACCTACTTTTAGTCTAGTGTTTTCTTTACTTTATGGGTACTTGAAAATATACCTGTTGCTTTTGCAACACTCTGTGAATATTAATTGCGTGCGAAACTGAAAGAATTTTGTTTTCTTCAATACTCAACCCTGCTCCTTACTCTTAACTTAGACTAGAAGGTATGTCTTTCTTAAGTCCCTTCAAAAAATCTATTGAAGCGATATGATGTTTTTATTAGAGATAAAATTGAGAAAGAAGAAGAACGAGTAGTTTCAAAAATTTACGACGTTTAAGACATTTAACGTTCGGTTTATCATTATCCAAGGCACTTCGGTCTTCCTTCTTCGTTAAAATGTCCGATGTTTATATGGGGATTGTTATAGTTTTTCCAGAATTGACGATATCTCCCAGTAGGTGACATTCTTAGCTTATAAAAACTAATGTGAAGATTAGAAATAATCAATTTTATTTGCCCTCCTTTTACAACATATTACACCTGCTTTGTACAACAGAAGTTTTAATTAAATGTTGTAACCCATTTACAAAACGAACCAATTTTTTTTAGCCATCAGAAAAATTATTTCTTCCTTACTTCGTGACTGCACTGAGAAGGTGTAATTTTGCCAAAATCTTCCAACTTCTATTTCTGTTTTTTAAGCACATAAGTATTATTATGAGCACAATTTAAATTTTTATGGTTAAAGTTTCGTGATAAAGTAATTTCATTTCTCCGCTTTGGGAAATATCTGCTTGTTAATTATCTCTTATTTTCATCTACGCGGAGTATTTACATGAAATTGAATCCGATAAGTAATCAATGAAATGCGATAATCACGTGACATTATGATTGAGATATAATTTGAACTATTTTCTTTTACAAGGTGTTTTAATAAAACTTGGTATTTAGTTTTTTTTATAATTTCCCAGATGTGTTTTCAAACTGTTTAGGAATGTCAAATGTTGTTCCTGGTGCTGCACAATATATATTCGTGACAAGTTAAAAAAATAATCTACATAATTTGAACTACGCATGTTATTCAGAGGATTATTTTGTAAACTTTTAATTTTAACTAAACTGACTCAAAACACATCAAAATAAGGTTTTACACATTCGATTTTTACATAAAGTAATGGAGCCCTATTCACCGATGTTTTTAAATCTTTCTCTTAAAACTAGTTTTAGGAAAAATTACTTTTAACATTAATCATACACCTGACCATTTTTAAATATGCAATTAAATTTATCTTTAAACACATTTATTTTGCAGTTACTAAAATAATTTTTGAGTTTAAACGTAGTGGTTGATAGTTCAAATTTAAAATTAATATTAAAACTACTTCTAAAAGTACTTTTAAGATTTAAGAATACGGGCCATTATCAACAAATTAACGTTATTTGGAAAATTTTTTTAATGAATTTTTAATTTCTTCTTTGAGGTGGTATATCCTTTACAATTTCCACGAGTGGAAGTTTTTACTTTCAATTTGTTTAAATTAATGTCTTAATTTTCATTAAACAATTTTTTTATTCCATATGTAATTATCGATTATTTATTTTCTATGATACTTCTTATGCAAAAAATGTGAAATTAAGTACTTGTTTTACAACTTTTATTAAACTGTATCAGCCAGAAGTGCAATTCCCTACTGAAAATCTTTGTTTTTGCTATTAAAAATGTGTTCATTTTTACAATAAAGTGTAAAAACAAACTTGTGAAAGGAACATAACTCTAATATCATCTCTTATATACAGGGTGTCCCACGACGATTAAGACAAGTAATATATCAGAATTGGGCAGTAGTAGATAATTATAATTTTGGGGGTGTAAATTAGAACAAATGTTGCATCTTTTCTTGTTATTGTGTTACCCAATGAGGTATTGTTTTTGGTCACGTGACGTCGCATTCAAAATTATTAATGGGACAACCTGTATATTTGTGCCTTTCTGTGTTCCTCCCGATAAAACAATTCCAACTAATTAGCACGCTTGGGGTCTAAAGTGATTAATTCAAGAGCTACAGATACTTAAAGGATTGGAAGTTAAAAAATTCAAATTGAATCCCCTGTAATTTTCGGCTACAGATTTAGAAGATTTGAAAAAATACCTCATTGGGTAACACAATAACAAGAAAAGATGCAACATTTGTTCTAATTTACACCCCCAAAATTATAATTATTTACTACTGCCCAATTCTGATATATTACTTGTCTTAATCGTCGTGGGACACCATGTATACGCTGATTTCAAATCAATCGATAAATAGAGCGATGTGACCAACAAGTTTTCACGTTGATGAAATATTATTTGCAATTCTCATCGATTTTAAAAAATCGTGATCTGATACTTGAATAGATTTATTTAATTTATGTAAAGAAAGTATGATGTTACAACTTTCTTATTTTCGAAATTAGAGACAGATCAATTAATACTTCTTTTGATTTTGTATTATTAAGTTATTTTTCGAATATATATATTTTGAAATTTTTTGTTAAAATTTTTTGTATCAAATTTAAGTTATTCAAGTTTAAATTTTGCGTTTTGAAACATTTTATTCATATTTATGTAACTGCAAGAATATCTACATATTGTACTCAAATGTAACTTAATTAAATGAAACCTCGACTTGTAGAACCTGTTTCAAGGATCATATAAAAGTAGATCGGTTTTGAATCGATCAAAATATATGTTTACATTTTTTTTATAAGGGGGTGTAGCTCAGATGGTAGAGCGCTCGCTTAGCATGCGAGAGGTACCGGGATCAATGCCCGGCACCTCCAAAATTTTGTTCGTATTTGCCATTAATATAATTTTTTAGTTTTAATTGCAATTAATTTTTTTAAAATATCGAATTTTTGGAAAATTACCATTAGACGCTCTGCCTTTCAGCTGATTTTTTTTTTAAACCATGTACATTCCGAATATTGCCATTTAATGAGTATTGTGTATTTAGTGAAAGTGGGTTATCTTAAACACGTTCAAAATATCATTATACATGTAAATCAACTGGGGATGTAGCTCAAATGGTAGAGCGCTCGCTTTGCATGTGAGAGGTACCGGGATCGATCCCCGGCATCTCCAAGAATTCTTTTTGACAACTACTTTTTTGAAACCTGAATGATAAAGAACATTGTTTTGCGTTCAATGGATGTTTTTGAGAAGGACATTTTGTTAAAAATTATTTGTTCTTTTACATATTAGTTGTATTAAATGTTTGAAGTTGTTTTCAAAAAAAGTTAAAAAAAAAACCTAGACGATTTTGATTATTTGAATCAATTTGAAAGTTTTACGATATAAGTTGTCGTGCAGTGATGCAGTGATAAGGAATCATGGTGGGTATAATAAGATATCATCATGCGTCAAGTACGTGAAGTAAGATCTTCACGCACGTGTTGCACACTATGCTTTTATACGACCATAGGTACTGTTAAAAGTAAGTTAATAAACATAAAATTTATGTAAGTAAATTTATGAGTTTGGCTTTTTACACTTTCCATTTATATGCTTTTATTAAATTGACATTATTTTGGATTCTAATTTTTAATATAAAAGAAAATAAAAAAATCTTTTTTCTGATTTTGACATATTACTAATGACATTTTTCATACTCAAAGTACGTATTAAATTGGTTAAATTTTCGTAACTAGTTACGAAGACTGCTATTTGTCAGATAGTTTTGACATTAATTTTGGAAATGGTACCCGCAGTAACATCAAACACACTCGATTAGAATTTGAATTCAAAATAGGTTACATGTAACGAAAGGTGATTTTTTGTAACACATTCGCTACAACATCATGCTTTTCGTCGCTGGTAACATAAATAGCTATATCGCCTCTACAAAAATCGATATTCTTAATTGTTTCGACATTTCGTACTTGTTCAACAATTGCTTGAAAGAAAATTACCAAACTCATTCAAATATGTTGTCTACGTTCATAAGTGAAAGGAAAATCACATAATCAGAAATAGTTTATATTAACAAATGTCCAAAAATGATTGCTTTCCAAAATAAAGGGGATAGATTTAATTTTTTTTGTTTAATATTTTGTTTATTTTAAAAAGGAAAGTAATATTTTTTCTAATTTTAAACAGTGATTTAAGGAATTAAGAGGAGTAATTTGAGTTAAATATTTTTTGAAATCCCCAAAAATTTGTCTTTATGATTTTTCATATTATCGCAAAGTTTACGAAAGAAAATAGTTATTTCTTTGAAGTTGGCATGAACATGACTCCCACCAGTCACAAAATTAGTTTTTCCTGACTAGTCACGAAAGTAATTATTAAATTTTTATTTTAACACTACATACTAAGCACAAATTTCACAATGTACATCAATTAGTTGTTTAGTAACATTTTAAATTGTTACTAAAGTAATATTTATACTAACGTTTGTTACATGTGATATGTTTATTGCCGGAAATATTGTTTTTTCTTGAAATTTTATTGTAGTGGTTTCTACACAATTTCCTTCTGTGGATGTGGTTGGAATTTCCACCTATATTTTTAATTAAATTTTAACCTATATCATTTTGTCCACTACAGGCAACTATATTTCTTTTCCTGATTTCTTATTTTGCTTGACTTGGAGCTCTTGCAGAAGGCCTCTTCATTTGGCAAAGTAGCATTAAAGTTTGATTTTTCATGACGAATGTGTTTTAGTTGTCGAGGCGACAGCTGAGGAAAATAAAACACATGAGCCATGAAAGAGGACTTTAATGCCGAGGTACTATTAATTTTTTTCCGATATCCTATATTTGAACAAAATTGAAGACTTTTAATATTCTTTAAGAAGTAAGTATAATAATAAGCTGTTCTCATTCTTAACGCCAAATTTTTGCAGTTTGCATTCGCGGTTCTAAGATTTTCACATACTTTACACATGTCTACCGGCAGAAAAATGAACTACAAAATGGTCCTATTATGAATTACTTCGGTGTCGATTTCAATCACTTTGCTGCCGATTTTTGGTTACTTTGGGCGTTAGTTACAGCACGTTTTTTACAATTAGAAAGTCCTAATTTTTTTGTGCCTTCCTGTATGAAATTTTTTAAAAATATTTTTATACTCCAACCCCTTCTGTCCCGAAAAGGTATATTTATTAAATGTCGCTCCGAGCAACAGTTTTTGAGACAATTGGATTTTTGCTTTGGCTTTGACATTCTTTCTGTTGTTGACCTTTTGGTTTTTAAATTTATTATTGTTGTTTGCCCGTTGGCCTTTAGACACGCTTAATTATTAGTTGGGACCAGTCCTAAGCCTAGATAAAGTGTGAAGAAAGGCAGTGACCAAATTGTCTATTTAATTAAAGAAAAAGTAAACATCTAATTATCTCACAGTTTGCCACGGTTTGATGTTTCATACTTTTCAATTTTATGCTTTTTTTAATTAAGAAAACATCTTTTTCATGACTACTATAAAAAGTTAAATTTCGTAGTCATAAACCACTAGAGAAAATTTGTCATATCTGTAATATCTAGAGAAAACAATTTCGTTCCTAAAAACGGCACTCAATTGACTGTATGTAATTGCAAAAACTAGTTTGTTGCTAGTTTTGAATTAAAACTAACGTTTTAAAATTTGTCAAAAATACGTGATAATTCAATTAAAAAAGTTATAATTATTGTTCACTATTGAGAATAAAAAAATGTTTGGTAGTCATGAAAACACCTATATTTTTTTGAGTTGCCAAACTGATAGTTATATTGCAAATCAATTTTTGATAAAACTTGTATATACTACATCGTGATCGTGGAAAAAGTATGGTGTATTACTTAAGGATAAAATCATATTTAATTGCTCGTGATTATCAAGGCTCGGGACACCACCCTCGCGCAACTAACCCACTTGCATGAAAAGTTTGATTTTTCTTTGTGTAATACAATACACGGGGTGTAACAAAATAAGTGCAAAACATTTCAGGGGTGATTCCTCATCGAAAAAGAGATAGGGTCTTTTAGTTACTACCTGCATCAAAATATAGTTAAAGATGAATAAACAAAACTAATTTATTAATAACAAAACATACAACATGTAGAAATCATAGTAAATGTGTCCACCTTCAATCGTTATTGAGTCACATATTCGCTCAAATATTCTGGGAGTCCCTGCACGCATCAATGTTGCGGTTTCTTAAGTCCTTGACATTGCGAACAGGAGTAGGATAAACCAAACTCTGTAAATGGCCATAAGTAGAGAAATCAAGCGGGCCAATTCTGTGATTCTCCTCGACCTATCCATTGATTTGGATATGTTTGAGTAAATGCTGACGTGCTGCTTGAATAAAATGTACGGGAACCCCATCATGCATAAAGAACATATCCCTTCTGACGCCCAAAGGAACTTCCTCTATCAGTACTGGATGCACTTCTTTTAAAAATCGAATGTATGAAGGCTAATTAAATAATCCCCAATAACTCTGACCCATACGTTAATTTCTTGATATACTTTATACGTTAATTCTTGATGGTTAGCTTGGACAATAGATTGAGAGTTTTCATCAGCCCATATGTGGTTATTATGAAAATTAATAATCTTGTCTCGAGAAAAAGCACATTCATCTGTGAATTCGATCGTCTTCAGAAAGTCAAGATTTTTTCTAATCATTTCCAGCATCCAATTGGAAAATTTAAGGCGATTCGGAAAATCTCGCGGTAACAGTGTCTGTACTCGTTGTAAACATCGTGCCACCAAAGAAGATACTTGCGTCATTACTTTCCGATGTACGAAATAACATGTCAATCATTGTATCAATTAGACGTATATATGTGTAAAATAAAGAGGGAAGATGTACTATATGCGTTATGAATAAAGTTACTCAATTGACTTCAATTTCATTTAAGTTGACGTTCTGTCAAATGTCGGTCACTGTCATTCTTGGCTCATTCTGTATTTTTGGTTATAAATTGCTGTCAATTGTTATTTTTTAAGGTTAGTATTTCAAGTGACAACCACATATCTTGCCAACACTGTTTTAGTTACTTTTAATTCTAACTAGTAACTAAATAGTAAATGATCAAATTGACTCGGAAGTTTTTAATATTGATTCATATGCTTATACTTATGACGCAGGGATCTTCTTTCCTGGGAAGAAGTATAGACGGTAAGGGTATCAGAGTTGTTCCTTTAAAATTTGAAATACCGTCATATGATCAGCATTTAACTCGAAAGCAATCTTTCTAGTACTGCTCTGCTAGTAGATTGTTCTTCAACCAAATTAAGTACTGCTTCCTCAAGCTGTGGTGTTCTAACTTCTCGATGGTGACCACAATTCTGCGTTCTTTTGTTAAATGAACCTTATTTTCGTAATTGTTGATGAAGCCGGGTAAATATTCAATTTCAAAATTTACAAACTGACAGCGTGATACCAATTTAATTGTCACTATCACTAATAGCGGCCCACTAGATAAATTAGTTTCGCATTTTTGTTTTATGCCAATGTATCTCTGCAGTTGTTCGTAAAATAACTTTTTGCTGCAAACTGGTTAATTTTGGGAAAAAAATTCAAAAGACATTTTTTGTTTAGAATGAAACAAACTTTTGTAAATACATTTTTAAATGGTAAACAAATAATAAGACATAATAAGACAAAAAATTACATTGGAAATAAATTTTAGGGTTGCGTTTTTCACCTCTTACAACCTTGGGGCAAACCAAATAAATTACTGGCTAAGTATCTTTTTGATAGTAGAAAATGTCACCTTAATTTCAATTTTTTAACTTTTTTAGTGTTTGTGAAAAAATTGTAAACCAAATTTTATGTATGCCCTTTAAGGGGCTGTATCTTAAGAAGGGATGCTCCAATGAAGTTTCTTTATATGAAAAACCCTATCTTTTTGTCGATGAGGAATCACCCCTTCAAATGTTTTACACTTATTTTTACACCCTGTATAATACAGGGCTTCTATAAATGATTGGCTTATCAAGTTGGCAATTAAATGAACAAAATTAACGATAAATAACAAACAACACACAATTACAATTAGTAATAATAATTACAACGGAACGATAAAATAACTGACAAATGATGACATTATCATAAATTAATGCACTATCAATTTAAGCTGCAAATTTGAATTTTTTAAATTTTCCAATGTTCACCTGATGAGACAAGCGCTGTAGCCAAGTATAACAAAACATAATCTGATAATTACGAAGCGAATGAGTTTCGTTACTGGTTACATAGTAGATAATAATTTCGAAATTTAATTTTCGGTCGTCCGTCCATAATAACTGGTTTTGCATATCTCAAAAGCGGTCAGAAACACCCCTTTTCTTAGCCTAGGCGGGCAAAAAAGTTACTAAATGTTGGCAATATCACATTATACTCATGACACTGAAACCAGTATAATCCTCATGATGAAATACGTAAGTAATACGTTGCAATACTCTTTTACATCTTATTTTGAACGATTTTATAGGCCTTTTGGCATTTAAACGCAAACATTGAAAAAAGATACGCATTTTAATATGCCAAAATGACACCGTGTTGAATGCTGCCAAATTGCGTTACCAACACAAATCACACACCTTTAAATATGAAACTCCCATATTAAAAATAAATTACAATTTATAGCGCCATCTTGTGGTAGTAGGGGCAATTACATACTACGTCATTTATGGAATTTGTTAAGATCTATTTCCTCATCTGAACTATTTCAAAAAATAAATGAAATTTTTTTCTATGTTTTATAATTGCAAATATAATTACACAAATCAAACAATTATTACTATGTAAATTTCAACAAATTTTTAAAAAACATAAACACGATGTTTGCTGTAATACACTTATGACTTCTTTTTCTTTAACTGCTTACTTGTCTTTTTCATATAAATTGTTTACCATCACTTCCAAAGATCAGTAACTTATTTGGTGATATTATTTTTATTATTTCATTACCAAAATCACAATAAAATAAACCTGGACTCACATTAAACTGACATTTACAATATACAGTATCTTCATAAATATGAACAAAACACTGCTAACTAAATGTCAAACTTTAATAATTACGCGATGATCGGTAACACAGGATTCTACGTTACCCACACAGTACTACTGCAGCATTCTAACGGTTGTGGGGGGGAACTATTTATTATACCAAACTGTCAAAGGTTACACATATAAAAGTACGTAATTTGTGGTTACCAACGGAAAATGTTTTGGCATATAGTAATATTTGAAAGTTTAAGTTTCGACAAATTAAACAATTTGTCGGCCCAAAAAATTGTGTGTATTACGTGGCGAGAATCGGTTTTGCGACTGCGCGGACTTGCCGGCCACGGATAACGCCTAGGCCTTCAAACCATCCACGCACTCGCAAAAGGTCAGTTTCTTCAACTTTAGTTACGGTGTTAAGAGGAGTTATTTCAGTTAGTTGAAAATTAATAGATTTACCATTAGTGTGCAGGTGGGCTACAGAATTAAGATTTTCTTCAAAAAAGTATACAGTGTGGCCCAAAAGTCTGCAATAATGAGTGTAACTTTTAAAATATGGAAAACATAAATAAATAGTTAATACAAGTTGTTTGGTAGTTTACTTCAACTTCGAAAAAAAAATTTCGAAGCCTTCCAAGGAAGGCAACATCTTTGTTTTAATTGCAACCGCTGTTTTTGGCCTTAAATTTTGAAACCTGGAATTTAATAAAATATTTATATTATGCAATCAAAATTGTTGAAAATAATAATATGATAAATTTTTATCTGTGAATAGAGAAAGTAACACTAAAAAAGGATAGAACCTGTTATCGACAACTAAAAGCAAAAGAAGAATATTTCCGTGCAGGTGAATTGGTGGACGTGAGTAGAGTGGCTTGCGAGGTACTCAGACTTAACACCCCTAGATTATTTTTTATGGAGTTATTAGAAATCAGTGGTCTACAAACGTATATCCGTTCTTGGAGAAAGAATAATTGATGGAATTCACATTGTTTAAGACGTTTGACTGCAAAATGCTATCCAAGCAGTCTTGCGGTTAACGGCGAACGTTTTGAATTTTTTTGATTTTTTCAAATATTTTGATTAAATAAAGGTTTTGTTAAATTTTGAATTTCAGGTAATTTTTCAAAAGTATCATTTAGATCAAAAAGGGGGGTTACAATTGAAAAAAAAATTTAGCCACTTTGGGGGAGAGGGCTCTGAAGTTTTTTTCCGAAGTTGGCAATCTCACTGTAAAATTTGAAGTAAACTACCTAATAACTTTTGTTAAAACTTTTTTTTTTTATTTTCCATTTTACCGAGGCTTTGATCCAGCCGAGGCATTCAATTAACTTTACTGCCTAATTAAACATCTTATAATCTTTTTGCCAATTGCCGTTCTTGAAATTAATTTGCGCATGTGAACTTTCATCTTATTTTATTATCCGCATAATAATAGAAGATAATATCATTTTCTTGCTAAAAAATATTCAAATTTTGAAAAAATAGATATTATCTCGAGAATCGTTTGTGTTAAATAAATAGTTATTTATGGATCAAGGCTGTAAAGTTTGATTTTTCATAACGAATGTGTTTGAGTTGCAGAGGCGATAGTAAACAAGCAGGGTAAATCATCAAGAGTAAAAGTTTCCGAGAAAACAAAAATACGAAATGTTTTCGATTCAAGGACATGATTGAGATATGAATTCTCTGACTAAAAATCTTTGTTTTTTCTGTTGAAATGTGGGGTTTAAAAAAATTAATTGCATTTTCATTAAAGTGGAATAACAAAATAATAATGCATTTGTTCTGATATAATCTCTTACAAATAGGTAACTTCATATCAATTGATAAATTGTGCGTTTTGTAGATCAACTTTTTACATTGATAACAATCAACGTTTGATGGAACAATTCTTAATTTTGATGATACTTGTAGAAGTTATTTCTCAAAACAATCTATATTTATTTATTTTTTTTTAGATTTCGTATTTAAAATATACTTGGTATATACACTGAATATATAATTAGTATGTTAATTGGTTGTAAATGAAATACGTAGCTGTTACAAATGAAATCTCGACTTACAGAACCAGTTTGAAAGTCCATATGATAGTAAATCAATTCTGCACCGATGAAAATATTTTTAATATTTGTTTGTCAGGGGTGTAGCTCAGATGGTAGAGCGCTCGCTTAGCATGCGAGAGGTACCGGATCGATGCCCGGCACCTCCAAACTTTGTCATTAAATTAATTTTTAATTTGATTTGCAATTCAAGTGTTTTTTTTGTAAATATTGTATATTTGAAAATTATTATCAAGCGCTCTCCTTTTCACTTGTTTTTCTCTTTAAAAACATGAACTTGTATCTAAAATTACTGGCTATTGTCATTTAATGAGTATTGTGTATTTAGTGAAAGTTGGTTACCTTAAAATCAATGAAAACATCATTGTGCGTGTAAATTAACTGGGTATGTAACTTTAATGGTAGAACGCTCGCTTTACATGTGGAGGTACCGGAATCGATCCCCGGCATCTCCAAGCAGTTTTTTACATCCATTTTTTGATGTTTTTGAGAAAATATTTCGTTAAAGATTTAATGTTTTCCTGCTGATATACATCAGAAAAAAGCTTCCGCTGGAAGAGATGATTGACGGAGATAATTTTGATAATTTGAGTCAATTTTCAATATTTTACTGAATAAGGGCTGCTGTCATGATAATGAATCATGGTGTGTTAATAATAAGATATTGTACTAGAATATTGGGATTGAAGTGGATGAAGTAAAATTTTCACCCACATGTTGCACACTATACTTTTCTATAAATTAATACATAAAATTAATATTAGTTTTACTGTATATAAAAATGCATTACTCTGTAACAACAGGTAAAAAAGCAATTGGAGATGCCGGGGATCGATCTCGGTGCCTCTCACATGCAAAGCGAGCGCTCTACCATTTGAGCTACATCCCCATTTAAAAAACAAACTCTAAAGTTTTGCTAACACAAGTGGTTAGCTTCTTCAGAGAGCTAGGTTTGAGGGGCGGGGCTTACATCGCGCTGGTTAAATTCGGATCTTCGTAAGTTGCTCTTGAGGAACGAATTCCATATATCATTGAGCTTTAAATTTTCTTTCCTTCTGTTGAAGTTTTCTGGTTGTGGATCTCAATGGCTTCTGTTAACCTTTGAGAGCAATTTGAAGTTCTCAAAGAAATAGAAGAGGTCTGAAAAGAGCATTGTCATTGTATCAGCTTACTAGGAAAACTTTACCGTTCTTCTAAAAACTACAACCAAAAAACTATTGAACTATTAGATCCAACAAATTAGAGTGGCAATAGGAAGTCCAGTAAGTCCAGCGATAATCAATCTCTTCATGGAAAATTTTGAAAAGAAAGTTATCGAGTCCGCGGAATACAAGCTAGCGACATAGTGCAGGTACGTAAATGATACTTCTTTCGCTTAGAAACGCTAAATAGAGACACTTAACTAGTTTTACAAAATAAACAACATTTTGATACTTGATAGAACACCCTAGTATCTAGTTCAACATGGAGGCAGAACATAAACAACAAATGGCTTTCTTAGATGCGTTGGTGGAAAAACTAGGATACAAATTAGGCAACACAGTGTACAGAAAACCTACACATACGGACAGGTATCTTTATGCCTTTTCGAGGCACGAGGCTTAAAAAATCGAGCAAACTGCCGAAAAGTCAGGCAGCTGAACATACGCTTAGCAATGGAGATCACAAGATACTTTTCGAGAATTACAAGTTGTTATGAAATGTTGACCATTATCACCAGATTCGTTAGAGACGCTATCGAGATTCCAAAAATCCTTACATAGATTTGCATTTCACCGGCTCGATGCGATACCCTCCCTATCAGCAGTTAAATACAAACTTTAAGGTAGAAATTATCAGTCAACACCCTACATCGAAAATAGACCGACCTCTGAAAAAACTGATCTTTGTGTTAACTAAATGTTAGAAAGGTATTCCAATCAATAACGATCTTTAGACCAGAATCTAAACGACACTAATTTATAGTTATTTACTTTATTTATTACTTTATTATTAACGTAGCAAATCATTGCGAATATTATTTATAAAGATGATCTTATTCGTTTTCTAAAAATTTCTAGCATTAAATGATAGAGCGTTCGCTTTAGATTTGAGACGTACCTAGACGTCCAGACGCTTCCAAATTTTCTTAACAATTTAGTACTATACTTTAGGATGGGGTAAAAGAGCTCAATTACAACAGTTTTCCAGTCGTTAAGTATCCATTTAAATTCGATATTAAAGGATTGTGTCACTTTCTTAATGCCGTTTTAAATTTAATAATACAAATTAAGATTTTACAATTTTTTATAACTTAAAGTAAACTAAAAAGTCATAATCTCAAGACCAACCGCTTACTGCACTCACAAACCTTCATTGCTCATCGAAATATCAAGGGTTAAAATCATTGTTTTAAGAACGGAACAGAAAGGGATCTTTTAATGGGATTTTTAGGTCCTGTAACATCCCAAACTTTATTAGCGCGGAAAGTAAGTAATTAAAAAATCAGTAAGCAATCAATCACATTAATCATTTTATTTGGTTTATACTTGCAACCTTTTTGGGAGGGACAGGCTAAGTTGTTCCTTCTCAGCGTTTGCCTAATCTTCTTCTTTATCTGTCAAATAGTAATAAGGTAATGGTGTGGAAGCTATTACTACATGACTACCACCGTCATTATCATTCTCCAACACAGATATACCATTTGTGGAACTTCTGTAACAATTCTGCTAAATGATCGAACACTGCACGAATGCTTTGCTACACCCACATCTAGCACTACAGGATTCCATGGTGCATAGTTTTAATGTTTCATCCGGTGCAACTGGACAAGAGCCGATTCCGTTTTCACCCCTATAGTTCAGGGAACTTCATACTCAAGCCAAACCTGGACCTGGTGGTGCTTATGGAAACAGTTGTTGGTATAGACTAGAGGAAAACAATAGTATCGATAGTTATTCAGAGAGGTTTCCTTCTGTTTCACTTCATTACCTCAAACAGCAGTAGTTTCTCTTTTCATTTGTCAGAATGCGTCAAATATGTCAATTTTAAAACTAAAAATAGTTTTAGTAGATTGAGTGAAAATCAGCTACTCAAACCCCAAAAAAATGTATATTGCAAGCCAGTTTAAAGGAGTACATTTGCGTAGAAAAGAAATATTTTTATATTAAGCATTACTATTTTTTGGAAGGTTATAGTATGCTCTATTTTGTAGGATACTTGCTCCAACATTTTTTTGTGCATATAGTAGGCGCAATACTACTCCAATAACGAAATTAAAAAACCTTGTTTGATTTCATTACTTTCGGGTTGGCCTAAAATTGTCGTTTTACCAAATCTACAAACTGCATTATTATTTTGTACAAATCTAGTACTTCCAAATTTCCGAGTACATTCTGGATGAGTGAGGTTGAATTATTATGTAGTTTGGCAGTTTCGTAATTTATAGAAGTACCCAAAATACACGTACTTTAAACCACCAATATTTTTGTCTAATTTGCTTGAAAATACAATAGAAAGTTGATTGTTTAAAATTAATAGACGAAAACCTTCTTCTCCTTTAACTGGATGGCACTTTACCGCATATGGTCCCAAACCAAAAAAATATAAAATTCTGAAAGTTCCGGGTATCGATTCCCATTAAATTTGTTAAATCAATTAATCAAAAATTGTTAAAAAAACAGTCAGCAATTGATGTGGTGTTAGCCTATTATACGTTGATATTTGATGTTTATTGCAACAACGAAAATCATGTTTTATTAAAAATCACAAAAAACAAAACTTAGCACGAATCTTATAAATTTACGTGAAAAATGATTAATTCATTCTTATGCCTAAAATATTTGTTACAAATAATGTGAAAGATAAAATTTTTAACTACTACAAGTAGTAGACAAAAAGGCAATTGGAGATGCCGGGATCGATCCCGGTGCCTCTCACATGCAAAGCGAGCGCTCTACCATTTGAGCTACATCCCCATTTAAGAAACGACTGGCACCCATTTCTAATGGTTTTTGGAATGATATAATTAGTTTATAAGTGTAGGTGAAAGTAATTCACTTTAAAATCGATTACAACAAGTATTTATAAGTGTAATAACTGGGGATGTAGCTCAAATGGTAGAGCGCTCGCTTTGCATGAGAGATCGATCCCCAGCATCTCCAACCCACATTTTTATTTTGTGATATATACTTATTAAATGTATTTTCTATTGCATTTATGGGCAGGAGCGAATTTTCTTAAACCATAATTGGTTTCTAGCCTAGGGCTTGATGATAAACTTGTGTGGTATTAATAATTAAATTTGAATAAATTTATTGCTCAAGGGACATAAGAAAACATGGCTTCTTTAAATTTTATTCATGAATAATTACACCGATCTGCAAAATTGCATTGTTCACAGTTTCAAGAATTATTGAAATTGCCTCACCATCTCAGGTTTTGTTGAAATTTTAACTGAAATGTTCAAAAAATAGCTATTTTAACGATTTTTATAAATTTTCTTTGAGAGTCAAATTTTTTGTATCAATTTTCCGCAATTGCATCACATAGTACTACTAACCAACTGATCGGATCTTCTTCTGATCTTGCCTAATTCAAAATAACCATTTCAGCTAATACTTCAAAAAAGAGTAATTTTAAGGTTAGATTCGTTTTCAGCGCCAAACACAAATCTACAAAAATCAGTCCCACACATTCTTGAAACTGTATCTCGCAGGATTATGTTATCGGGTACATAATATGTATAATTAAATATAAATATGCATTCAAGAAAGAAGATTCTACATATACCATAACAACGCCATGTTTAGGGTGATACAAATAAATCTTGGTCGTTCACGCTCCGCGACGGACTTATTTTTAGATTCCTGCATCAAAGAGAACATTGATATCGCCCTTATACAGGAGCCAAATATTAAACTTGCGGTAAACTCTACCAAATGGCTGTTAAATAATTGCGGAAGTGCGGCGATTTACGTACTTAGTGGCAAACCTTCTCCAACGCTTCACGTTCATTTACGTCAGACCAAAAGTAAAAGAAGATGAACTCATGTTTAACTTGCTTGAGCTGGATTCCAAATTGTCAATACAGAGTATGGCGCATATTCTCGGCGGAGACCTCAACGCAACGGCAACCACCTGGGGCGCTCCTGTGGAAGACCATAAAGGATCAATTATAGTAGAATGGTGTAACACACACAACCTAGAAGTACTGAACACCGGACACATACCTACATTCTCGAACAAAAATGGTTCATCATTTATCGATATAACCATGGCCACCCCTCTCATTGCTTCAAAAACGATAAACTGGACTGTTTCGTTAGAAGAAAATCTCAGGCAACACCGATACATATTCTATGACATCATGCTTGACAAGAATGACCCACAACAACATTCAACTACACAAACTCGCCCATTTACATATCGATATGATAAACTAACCATGCCGTCCATCATCAAACACCTACAGCATACTCTTCAGAACCCAACCATTACTAATAATAATGAATTTGAGCTGATCAACACAGCAATAAAGGAAGCCTGCGATTTATTGCTAAAAAAATCAATAGAGTAATACTTCTAACAAATTCAAATCTGCATATTGGTGGAATAACAACATAAACATAAAACCTCAAGAATGCAACAAACACAGGAGAGCTCTTCAAAGAATGAATAATAGACACAACATAACTAACATTGATGAAATCTATACAAGATATATACTAGCCAAGAAGGACCTTAAAACAGCCATTTTACATAGTAAGCAAGAAGCTTGGAAAAAGATAACGATATATGGGATCTGGGATAGAAAATCGTCACCAAAAAGCTAAATACATTAGCACCCATCAATAAAGTTATTAATCTAGCACTAAAAGTCGCTAAAGCTCTGTTCCCTGACAAACCGCGTCAAGTATGGACATACACCTGTGTAAATGTACACGATCAAATTTCGGCACTAACTGATTCTGAAATTAGTAAAGCTGCGAACTAAATAAAGACTAAAAAAGCCCCTGGACCTGACGGCTTACTTCCGGAAGGCATCAAAGAAATCGCTATGAGCATACCCTCTATCATTAAGCGATACTTTCAGTCTCTACTTCTGAATTGCAACTTTCCGACACTTTGGAAAACAGTTAATTTAGTCCTGATCAAAAAACGCAACAACTCTGCAGGGGACAAATCATACCGACTCATCAATCTATTAAGCAAGCTGAGTAAACTTTTTGAAAGGATTATTAATACTAAACTCCTTAAAGAAATTGAACACAATGGAGAAATATCTAATAGATAATTTTGTTTTCGGAAAGGGTGTTCCACCGTGGATGCCATAAAAAAAGACTTAATTAAAAGCTATTTATTCCAAAGGTCTTTAATCGTTTGCTAATCAAAAAACCTACCCCTAACCTGCGGAGTCCCGCAAGGCTCAGTTTTAGGCCCGACACTTTGGAATGTCCTATACAACTCCATCCTCCTTTGCAACTTACCACCTGGAGTTAACACCGTCGCATATTCAGATGATCTTGCGGTCCTGGTTGCAGATACTACCAAGAAAAAACTTGAAAATAAAGCAAACCGAGCTATTCGAATTATTGAAGAGGGTCTTCAGAATATAGGCTTCAGACTGTCTCCTTGAGGTTTTAATTCTAGCTGGTCGTTATAAACTCAAATCAATCTCTGTTAACATCGCTGGCGAACTAATACACAGCAAGAGGGAAATCAAATACCTGGGGTGCAACATGGGGCATAACACTAATTTGGGTCTCCACATAAGTAAAAGCATTTTAAAAACCAATCAATACATCGCGGCACTCAACAAACTATTCCGATACAATAACATAGTAAAATCTAGCAAACGGAGCATACTCTCACAAGTAGTAAATTCAGTTGTTCTCTATGCAGCGTCGGTAGGGGTTGACTGGTTAGCTTGTAAAAAATATGAAAAGGTGCTGGATAAACTACAAAGGAAAATTGCCATTAACATCTGTAAGGCCTATAGAACCACGTCGACCGAAGCCCTCTTTGTTGTAGCATGTACTATACCCTTAAAATTACTGGCTCACGAACGTTCGTATGAACCACACGCCAACAAAAAAGATGCAAAAAATGTTGCCAGAGCAACAACACTGAGGAAATGGGATGAAGATGGGTGCAGGACACACCAACAGCCAAGTGGACTAAAACAATTTTACATAATACAGGGTGTCCCAAATAAGAGTGACTGATTTTAAACAGAAATTCCCAATTTATTAATTGCTCCAAAGAGATGGGGTTTTCACTAATTTATCAAAATGATTTTTTAGGCTTGGCTGGCATTTAATCTCATCAATACAGGGTGTTTTACTAATGTTGGTCAAATTCAAAGGGAAAAATATGTTTTATTTTTAACGGAACACCCTATAATTTTTGATCTCATTCGAAAGAGCAATCATTCTCCTTTCCAAAAATGTATAGTTTTTTATCATTTGTTTCATTAAAAACAAAGATATTCGAGGTTTCATGTAGTAGTACATTTTTAATTAGTAGTTTTATATGAACGTATTTTGATGCGTAAAATCAACTCATGATATGACCGTTTGACGCATAACAAAATCATTTAAGTCGGTTTCATGTAGTATGCATTTTTAATTAAGTAAATAATTGCCAACAAATCTGACAAACAGTTTATTTAGTAAGAAAACATAATAACATTATTCAATACAACAAAAAAGTTACAATCAATGCTGCATATGCCTACCCTCTTCGTTTACGCATAACTGTAAGCGAAATTTTAAATTTTCAAATGAATTTTCTAACATTTCTTGCGGAATGTTTTCAATAATGTTCCTGATATTATTTTTTAGTTCTGCTAAATTGTTAGGCTTAGGATTGTAGCACCTATCCTTCACATATCCCCAGAGATAAAAATCTGGGACAGTTAATTCAGGAGGCCGCGGTGCCCATGAAACCTCGAATATATTTGTGGTTAATGAAACAAAAGATAGAAAACTATACATTTTTGGAAAGGAGAATGATTGCTCTTTCGAATGAGATCGGATGTTCCATTTAAAATAAAACATATTTTCCCTTTGAAATTGACCAACATTAGTAAAACACCCTGTGTTGATGAGATGAAATGCCAGCCAAGCCTAAAAAAATCTTTTTGATAAACTAGTGAAACTAGTGAAAACCTCATCTCTTTGGAGCAATTAATAAGCTGGGAATTTATGTTTAAAATCAGTCACTCTTATTTGGGACACCCTGTATAACACCATGGATAAACAGATCCCATGAAGAAGTGGATTACTACCTTACACAAATACTAACAGGCCATGGATGTTTCAATGCATATCTACACCGCTTTAAGAGGAGCGATTCACCGAAGTGCATCTACTGTGACAGAGAGTAGGACACAGTGGAACACACATTCTTCGATTGCACATTCTGGGAGGACTTTAGAAACACCACGGAAGGAGCAATTAATACACGCATAAGACTCGAGAACCTGATAGACACCATGCTAGCGTCAGCTCATAACTGGTACGAAATTTCCAAACTAGCTCACAAAATTCTTAAAACTCAAGAACGTGACGAAAGGGACTCGACGGTCAGAGGTCCCCCTTCTGTTAAAAGATAGGCTAATCTAGTTTGCACACTTGATTATAGGCAACACACTGTACACCTTGAATAAAATAAATTAAAATAGGTGCTTTCATTGTGACAATAATCATAATAGACAAATTTTAAACTAGTATTCATACTAATACACCGTAGCCAAATGTTATTAGATTTGTATGCACAATTGTATGACGAGACCATGACCCGGCGAAAAATACCGAAACGTG
This sequence comes from Abscondita cerata, assembly GCA_030710515.1. Taxonomy (NCBI): domain Eukaryota; kingdom Metazoa; phylum Arthropoda; class Insecta; order Coleoptera; family Lampyridae; genus Abscondita; species Abscondita cerata. Next base: position 153,905 of record JALBCR010000811.1, on the reverse strand, counting down.
ATGCCACGGGTCATGGCTGGCCGAGGAGAGGGCCACTTGAGCCTGTCAAGGAGGCAGGCCAACGCCCGGGGTAAAAAAACATAAATATGCAATGTGAGATTTGAATGAACCTAATCTAAAAATATCTAGATTTTAAAGAGTAGTACATACAACGCTCTGGTTTAATATAATAAAAATATACTAATTGACAGAGGTTGTCCAAATTGAAATTTTAACTTCAGTGAAAAACAATAAGAAACCTCTTTTAATAGTGTTTGAAAATCCATTTTAATAAAAAAAATGGAGGTGCCAGACATCGATCCGGTACCTCCCTCATGCGAATCCAGCGCTCTACCATCTAAGGCCGTAATAGCAAATTATGGTAATCATGCTCTGACTGAGGCGACACGAACCTACTTTTGTTATAATGAAAAACTAATTTGAATTAAATATCACTAAAATTTTTTATCACTAAAACATTTTAACCAAAAACATAAAAATAAATTGGAGAAGCCGGGGAATCGAACCCAGTACTTTTCATATGCAATTGTTTTTAAATCTGTCTCTAAAACTAGATTTAGTTTTTGCTATTAAAAATATCATTATAACTATGAGAAGTAGATACTACAAACCTTAATAAAAGTTGTTTCAAATTAGGAGCTAAATACAAAAATATCATAAAAAAACATATTCCATTTAAGGTAAAGAAGTTGATGTCAACTTCCGGCACAACAGGAAGTGCAATATAAGCGAAAATATTTTACCATTAAATTTAAGTATGAATAATATGTAACCACAAATTTTCAAAATTTAAATATAATTAATTCTCCATAAACGTCTACTAGGCCACCCTGCTAAAATTAATTATGTAAGAATATACAGAGCGTTCCATTAAAAAAAAAACTTTTATAGAAACCTTGTATAGGACAGGATGTATATAATCAAAATGTTTATAGCATGTGTAGCATACGCGTGCTTACTTGGTGGTAAAAACCTCATGTCGATATCTTCAATAGCAAAAAAGTTATGGACCAATTACACATCCCTGGGTCACCCGATATAATGCTCTCGGGAGAGTTGAGTGTACCATGAATCGTTTAAATTTTTGTGAAAAATTAATAACCAATTTTTTATATGATCATAATAAAATCTTTTACTGCTTCTATTATTCTAGATAAAAGCAATTGGAAATGCCGGGTGCCTCTCACATGCAAAGCGAGCGCTCTACCATTTCAGCTACATTGGAGATGTTATTACATTTATAAAAATTTGTTGTAATCGAGTTTAAATCGAATTACTTTCACTAGGTTTACACTTAAAACTCTCGGTATTTGTTTACTATTGTTTTTATTTTTGCTAACACTTAGTTGGCTATAATTATCGAAGGATCGACTTATGTAACTGCTTTTACAGATCTGTCAACATAGTTGCTTAATGCTAATGCATTTTCGTACGTGATCGTTAACACGAGTCGACACTAGGTGTAGTAATAAATTATATTAGTCCAGTAAACTATTTGTAATATTTGTCAATTGTTTTTTAAATGGAGAAGTAGCTCAAATGGTAGAGCTCTCGCTTTGCATGTGAGAGACACCGTGATCTATCCCCGGCATCTCCAACCGCATTTTTGTTCTATAATTTAGTTAATGTTTTACATACTTTCTTTTACCTTATTTTTATTGATTTACGAGGGCTTTTATGTTAACTAATGTGAAATTAATTATGAAATATGAAAATTTTTTTTTTGCTTAAGGGACTTGAGAAACCAATTAAACCGTTATTCATAGATAATTATCAGAAATATAATAGTGAAAACCTAAAACAAAAATATTCAATGTCGGATTTGAATGAATCTGATGTAAAAAATGTAGAAAGTTTGGTTTTAAAAACGGTCCATCTATATTCTAAAGAGATGCCACTCTGTGGTTTAATAGTATATTATGTAACAAGGGGCTAAAGTGCTTTGTTAATCATGTTAACGCACTTTAGTCTTCTGGTTCATACATTGTTTTATGCACTCCAGTTCTTGGTAGGTATAATTAAGAACTTTGAAAAAAATTAAATTGATAGAAAAATTAATTGCAGTTAAAGAAAGTCAGTGTCAGTGTTTACTCCATATGTTACTATAGAAACAGAATATTTATTTTACTTTAAATCTCTTGGAATTTTAAACTGCTCTAATTCCCTTAAGAATTAAAATAGTACTTTAATCTTTGAAAGGATACTTTAGTCTCTGGAGTGCATAAAATAACAAAATATAAAACCAATAAGTGTTGCGACAACTAGTGTCGACTCGTGCTAATAAAAATATAGGTACACCTCTGACAGTACTGTCCAAATTGACATTTTGATTTCAATCAAAAAAGGTTAAAGAATTCACTTATGAGTATTTAAAAATCTATTTTTAATTAAAAAAGTGGAGGTGCCGGGCATCGATCCCGGTACCTCTCGCATGCTAAGCGAGCGCACTACCATCTGAGCTACACCCCCTAATAGGAAATTGAGGTAATCAAACACTGATCGAAGCCATAGTCCATAATCAAAAACTAATTTAAATTACGTATGAGTTGCAAAATTTACAACCTAAAACAAAAAAAAGAAGTTGTAGATGCTAAGATTCGATCGCGCCTTTACAACACCATTCACAATTTTAAGTCCCATCCTTATTGTTAACTGTACTAGGTAGTTTGAACGAGTTAAAATAGTTCAGGCATATTATAGACTTCTGCTTTCATTTCAATAGATAATCTGAATTTGTGTATACGAGTTTCTATTGGCGTTCTATGTAAATATTTTTAGTAATCATTTTGTGTTAAGTAATTATTAACATTATTAACGGAAAAATTAAAAGATCCTGGATTGTTATTTAAAAAGATGTTTAGGCCCGGTTGCACAAAATCTCAAATAATCTCCCGCTACGTAAATAGCCGTACAATATAACAACTGATTTTAGTGAAGCACAAATAATTATTGCATCTATCGTTATAATTGTGACCATAGTGTTTAGCAAAGTAACGTTTAACGGCCTGTTAAACTGTTGTGTAACATGCATGTTGATTTTGGAACCATAAAGTAAGTAAAATTTTCACGTGCGTGTGCACATGTATTTCTTGAACAATGCGCTTTTTATACATTAAATATAATTATAAAATGCGTTTAGATGTGTAAAAATAGTTATTTATTATACAAGGGAGAAAAGTAATTGATTTTTGCCCGAGGTGTTTGTTTGTCTCCCGACGCCGAGAGCAGAAATTTTACTATTTTTCTGCGACATAAAAATTTTAATGTAAGTAATTAAATAGAAAAGAATTACTAAATAGCACAATCTAAAATTTCAATTGTTTTGTTTCCATGGTATGTTAAAACATCTGTGGTTAAACAACTGTTGCGTTAAATTAATACTCTTATACATTTGTACTATTATTTATTGCAAATTGCAAGAAAATAATTTAAGATTTCGACGGCAAAGTTTCTTGCACTCCTCCGCCCGAAATAGTAGCAACAAAGTATCTTCAAAATTAATACTACAAAAATCAAGGAAACTTTACGAAGATGCATATTCGACGTTTCTGAAGTGCCAAACAACAAAAACATATAATGTTAATAAACATTTTACAATTACGCAACGCTATAAGGTACAGGTATGTATGTCCGGGAAAAAATAATATTTTTTTCCCACGGGAAAGATGTAATTTCAAAAAGTCACATTTTTATCTCTATCAATGGAAACAACAAAGCCAACTTTTTTACCGTCGGAGAAAAAGTATGTTATTTTCTTTCCGAGTCTTTAAACTTTTTCGACTAAGACTAAAACAATTTTAATAAATCAACTTGAAATTTTAACTCGTCTTATCCAATTAATGAACTGAATTTTACAATCGTGCTGATACTAACAAGCCTGTAAAAGAAAATAGGAAATGTTCAGCGACATAAAACATTTTGTTCCAAAAATAAAATAAACATGTAAGATCGTAAAAAAGTGCACTTAACTTGCAAATTTTTGATAAAAAAAGTGAAAAAAAAATGATACAAAAATATATCTAACTGTTTTAACCAGCAGTCGTACGCTCATCCCCTTGAACACGTTCTAAGCCTGGAAATAGGTATTGATAATAACATTACCAGAAAGTTTTTTCTCATAATTTTTTTTGTTTAAGTAATATTCTTGGAGATATTGTTAAAATAATTAATCTCACGTCATATCTCAGTAATTACTTAAGGAGTCAAATAATAGTTTAAACAAACTTTAATTTGAACATTTGAATGTGTAAAATTAAAATTGTACGACTAGGAAAATCTATGTTGATTAGGAGCCCTTATGGCACGACGGATTATGCGCAGAATCAAATCAGATTACCGGCTGCATAATGAATAACAGCTATATGACATGATTATTAAAATCGCATCGACGGTTTCTTAGATTTCGTGTTTACATAAGGCCAGCGGTGCTACCAAATAAACAATTTAAAAAAAAATTATTATAAAGTACCAACTCTAAATCGTCAAAAAAAGGTAAAACTCCTCATAACTTTCCATCTTATATCTAAGATGTGGAGTAAAAATATATTGTGTAATACTCGTCTATTCAATCGTGGAAGGGAATACGTCACGGCGGTCATATGCATTGTCAACATTAAGATATGTTAAGAGGATGTTGATGTTTTATTTTACACGGATGTTCCTAAAAAATGCATAGTTGCAGTTCCGTGCCTGTGTAGCTAGGTCTTTTCACCTTCAATTAACTTTATCAGTCGGTTAACTACTATGGAAACACAGTATTGAGCCAATCAAATTTTTAGAAAATCGTGTTTCTAAGGTAAATGAGAAGACCAGACCTTAGTGATACAAACAACTATTGCACAAGTTTAAAAAATTTATATAACTCTCATAAAACTGATACGCCCCTAATCTACCTGAAGTATAGTTCAGCCATCCCCAAAAACCACTTTCATACTTTAATTTTTTTTCCTTATACTAGTTCTTTAGTGCTTTTAGCAATTGGGACTAATAGATTACTTACGATTTTTACAATATCTCAAAATTTGTTCAATATGAAATTGAACCTAAAATTGGTATGTATTTTCAAATCTGCACAGTTTCTTTAAAACTCAATATACCTATTGAGAAAAAGTTTTTGTCTTCTTCTTCTTCTTTCGTGTCCGGAGCCACCATATTAAATATTTTTAAATTTGATCTTTCCAAAAATCAGCGGCATATATTGCCTTGTCATTGGCTAAAATTAGATCCTGTAAGGTGACACTTTCCTTCATTATCAAGCACCTCATTAGGCGCTCAGAGTCCTGCACCATACCACAGGAACACTTATTATCTTCACTAAACCCCCACTTCATTAGGTTCGATTTGCACCTTGCAGTTTCCGTTCTCAATCTATTCAGAGACCGCCATACATTATATGGCAGTTGGTCGCCCGCAGACACGTCCTCCTTCAGTTTTATCAAAGGTTCAGGCACCCTTTGCTTCCACAGCTCTAACCGGCGTGCTCCTGGTTGTACTTGAGGGCGTCGGTTGTTGCCATGAAGCTTTTGCGAGATTTGAGTCTGGCTGGTTGGCTTTCGTGTCCATATAGCGGGTGACGGGGGTCTCCTTTCTGCTTTGCTCTCTCCATTTCAGCGGCTACATTTCTTCGGACTTTGGGTGGTGCTATTCCGATTATAGGGTAGATTTTTTTGATTGGTGTTGGTCTGAGCCACCCTGATACGAAACGCGTGGTTTCATTTATTGCGACATCGACCTTTTTTGCATGTGCCGAGTTCTTCCATACGGGTGCAGCGTATTTTGAAGTAGAGAAGCTTAAACCTAGGCCTGTTGTTCGCAACACGTAGGGATGGGCTCCCCAAGACGAACCTGTGAGCTTTCTTAGTACGTTATTTCTTGCATGCACATCCTTTTTTGTATCCTGACAATGGTACTTGAACGTCAGCGCTCTGTCTAGTTTCACTCCCAAATATTTCGGGGTCTCGCAATGCTGTAATTCTTGACCCTGCCAGCTGACTTTAAGCCTTCTCTTGGCCTGCATATTTCTGAGATGGAAAGCGCAAACCTGATATTTAGTGGGGTTTGGCCTCAGGCCGTTGTCCTCGTAATACACTGCCAGCTCCTCCAGGGCTCTTGTAAGTTTATACTCAACTTCCTCGAAAGATTTCTCCTGCGCGGCTACTGCTGTGTCATCCGCATATATGAACTTCCTTGTAGAAGAATTTACTGGTTGGTCATTAGTGTATATGTTAAACAGTATTGGAGCCAGCACACTTTCCTGGGCGAGGCCGTTCTTTTGGTTTCTCGGCTCTTCTTGTCCTGGAGCGCTTGTCCTGTAGCAGGCACCCTATGAACTTGGTCAGCGTGTAATCTTTCGTTAGTTTGTGTACTTTTTGGGCAAGGACCTTGTGGTTGACAGTGTCGTAGGCTGCACTGAGATTTAAAAAGGTGACCTCTCTACACCCTTCTTCAATATACTGAGTTAGATTCAGAACCTGCCCGCAGCATGATTTACCTGGTTTGAATCCTGCTTGTTCCTTAATTAAGGCTTTGTCTACAAAACCTGATATGCGCTTCAGTATCATTTGCTCCAGAACTTTGAATGTATGACAAAGTAGTGAGACAGGCCTAAAGTTCTTGGCTTCCGTTGGTTCTTTGCCTGGTTTCAGTAAAGCGACGACCCGGGCTTTTCTCCAGATCTTTGGTATTTGCATATTCGTGACACAGTTGTTCATTAATTGAAGCACCCAACTCAGTGCTCTCGGTCTAAAATGTTTGATTTGTTCAGTCCTAAGGTCATCTAGTCCCGCTGCTTTGTTGGTTTTCATTTCGTACACAGCATCTTTCAGCTCTTGGAGTGAAAACGGATTTGTCAGGAAATTGTTTTCTTTGCCAGCCTCTCTTCGGATCTTGGTGTTCCGGAATCTTATTTTATTTTTCCCATTCAGTAGTAGATGGTGGGCGACTTGGTCAGCTATGACGTCACTATGCATGGATTGTGAACTAGTTGGATCGTCGCTTAAGTTCTTAATCAGCTTCCATGCTTTCCTGCTGCTGTGTTTCATGTCAGTGTCGTTGAGCAGGTTACACCACTTTTCTCTTCTAGCCTCTGAGATCTTCTAAATTACTTATAACGTTTTTTAAATTTCTAGTCCACATTCAGTTTGCTTAAAAAACACATTTTTATTTGTTGTTGTTTGAAGTTGTTGAGATGATTATCTAATTCTCTTATTGGAAGTAAATTGGCTCTTCTTCTCGTAACACAATCGATATATTAGCAGTGACACTTGTGGACGTGGTAGCTCATAACCTTACTTACGTGTAACTGTTAATCTTTTATTGTAGATCTGATTTAAGCAAGTTTATTAGAAATACAGTATTATTTTTCAAATTTTAATCCGCACAAAAATGATGGTGCGCATTATACTCGAGAAAATGTTGTTTTAAACATTTAATATATATTTAATATTCTAAATTTTTAATTATACAGTGTCCGCCATAAAGTTGGAACCATATGGCAATTTTTGTATTAAAAACTTTGGAGTGCAATCACTTCTGCTTCTGAAATAACTTAAAATGCGCCAAGTCAAAGTTGACAGGTAACATCTGTCAATTGTCAAGTTCGTAATTTTGGAAAAAATGCCCTAAAAATGGGTCAATTTGTTAAAATTTCGAAAAATGTTACTAGGAAGTTATGATGCTATTCACATTTTATGCCCATGTGCCGATTTTCAGAGAGAAATTTTGATGTTCAATAAATTTCATATTTTCGTATTTTTTATTCTAATAATTTAATTCTCTCAATTTTACTTTAAACGGAATTAACAGTAAAACAAGAAAACAATTTCAAAGAAAAATGTATTGATTTAAATTTTTTGAAAAGTCGATTTAAATTATATAGACTTCAGTAAAAAAATTGAGAATATTATTTGTATTAATTTTTAACTCTGCTTTGCACTTTTACTGATTCTGAACAGCTTTTTTTATTGACATTTGTGCATATCTCGTCCCCAAAGAGCACTTTACTGTTGTGCACAAACGTTTCTTGAAAATTTCAAGGGCACCCTTATGTCACAAATTAGTTTCCAACCAAGCAGGGCTGATCCCCAAGCTCAAAATTCAATTCGAATATTTTTTGTCTTTTTCAAGAGACAACCAAACAATCGAGGGCTACACTCTAAAATTGAAATACAAAAATTTTAATGAATTTTAACATTATAGTGGAGTGCCGTTAGACGTAAAAATTGAAAAATCAATAAATTCCGTCAAAGGTAACGGATTTTCGTGAAACCTTTTTCATTGTGTTTTGCAAGGCTTAAATAGAAAAGTTAAAAAATCAAAAGTTTGAGCTTTCAATTTTTTATTAACAATTTATTGCAAAATTAAAAAAAAATTAAAAAGAAAATTTTTTTTATGGTCAACGCGACACATGATATTTCTATTTTAGTGTACATAATTTTTCAGCTGAAAATACTCTAATTTGTTGATAACAATTTCTTGAAAAATTAAAAAAATAAGTATATTTATATTTCCAGAACTCGCCGCTCTATAAAGAATGCATGCACTGACATCATATTCGACAAAAACACGCCTCTCAAAATTGCACAAGAAAAATTGTTATCTAACTCACAAAATAAAAGTCGACTTATAAACATGCTGCGAGACACAATCTCGGTAAATGAAATCTTTTCTTGTCAAGAAGATGCTGATGCTGATCGTTTAATTATTGAAACAGCGATCAACTTACAACGTGAAAATGTTGCTGTAGTTTCCGAGGATGTGGATGTTTTGGTTTTGTGGACTGCCCTTGCGCACCAGAAGATCGAGAAATTTATTTCCGAAAGCCAGCAAAAGGAAAAGTGGAACAAATAGTTTATTCTTCCAAATTCCTTGAAACTACTTTGCCAAAGTGTAAGCAGCATATTCTGTTCCTGCATTCTTTCATTGGCTGTGATAGTACATCTGCTTTTTTCAACTGTGAAAAAAATGTGTTTGCAAAAACATTTGAGAAACGTCAGGATTTGCAAGATGGTGCAGCGGTTTTCGAAATCGAAAGCGGAGGAACGAATGCGATTTTCAGTGCTGGTGTAACGTGCAATTTAGCTTTATACTCTGCCCCTAAGAAAATTAAGAATCTCAGGTAATAACTCTTTTATTTAAAGGAAGTAAAACTAGTAGCGTAAAACTAAAAAATTTGGCGCCTACTTCTGATGCTGTTTCTGAACATTTCAAAAGAGTATACCTGCAAGTTCAAACATGGCTTGGAAAAGAGATATCGGCAGAAGAATGGGGTTGGAAGAAAGAATCTGGAATACTAGCACCAGTTAAGATGAAGCAGCCACCAGCTCTAGAAAATCTAATGAAAATGATGTTTTGCTCGTGCAAAAGCGGATGTGGATCGTCTTGCGGGTGCAGGAAAAGTGGATTAAGTTGCAGCGTCGCCTGTTTAAAATGTAATGGCGACTGCTGTACTAATCCTGCCCCTATAATGCAAATGAATGAAGTGGAAGATGACGTCGATGATGCAGATGATGATTAAGTGGGCCAAAAAAAGTCTAATTTTGTAAATATCTATTTGATTTCCAATGCTTTTATGTAATGAGTTAATAAATAATTATTATTTTCTTTTTAAATCTCGTCTAATTGTCATTTATAATATATGTTTGACCTATTTGGAAATAAATTGTTACTAACAAATTAGAGTATTTTAGCTGAAAAATTATGAATATATACTAAAATAGAAATACCCCACTCAATAGGGCAAATAATTAGTAAATTTTGACAAAAATAATAATAGAATATCGCATGCGCCATGTAATTGTAAATAGTATGAAGTACTTTAAATTCATGTTTTATACCGAAAATGAATTGTCATTATATAGTTAATTAACATTTATATGCAAAGAAACGTGTTTTTTCAACTTTTTTTCTGAGTGAAAAGTAATAAACCAATGTTAATGGTGTAAAAAGAAAAGCTATAGAAGATAAAAATACGAATAAAATGAGCACCAATTGGACTCAATCAGGTAATAACTTTCATTTTTTGAGATGTAGCATAAATCTTTCAGGAAATAGGAGGTTATGATTTTGTGTGTGCAAAACCCTGCAATTGTTGGGCAATTAGTTTATGCACAATTGCGATTTAAATTTTTTAAAGCAATATATTCAATCGAGGCTGAATGCTCGTGTGGTCATCCAATTGTCAAAAATAAAAAAGTATTGTAAAGTTGAAATAAAAAGGAACAAAACTTATATTCTCATTTATGATATTTAACACCCAAAAATTGCATGCAAAGATGACTGAAAATGAACTTCCTATCTTTTTTCAAACCGAAGATATCAATGAAACAAATGTTTGACCGCTGACTATGCAACGTCTATTACATATTTTATGTAGAAAATGAATTTAAATTAATTGAAACCATTTAATTAATGTCGCCCTAAATGTTCAAATAGTCGTTCATCGTTTTCGATGCACTTAAGCATCTAAAACCGACAATGTATGCAAAAGAAGAGAATAAAATGGTAAATAATAATCAGTTCTTAGCGAAGGCGTCCGTCATAAAATTAGTAGGCTGTGAAACAAAATTGGAAGCAATACGTCAAAATATTGGAACAATTGAATTTCATGTCAATATCATTTAGTTGCTATTTTTCAAAGCTTGTTCTCGATTTTGTTATTGCGTTTGATTGTTTGAGTTTTTTGTGTAGTTTGAGTTTACTTGTTGTTTGTGTTACGTTACTGTTAGTTTGTTAGTTTTTCTTGTCGTTTTTTGTGTTACGTTAGTGTTATTAGTATTAGATAGTCTTAGTGCTGTGCTGTTAAGTGTTACAAAATGCTTTATAGCAACGAAGAGTTATTTGACATGATAGGTGTCTATTTTGAATGCATGAGAAATGCTACAGTTGCTGAAAGGGTATATGCATAGCAATATCCCGATAGACGGCACCCGAGTAAAAAGGTTTTTCTGCAAGTTATCCATCGTTTACAAACAACTTATGGGGTCGAGTAAAAGATATAGTTTTTGCAACCGGACCCACTACACGTGATAACATGATTGGACGAATAAGAGACTGTATGCAAACTCTTTCAGTAGCTGAACTATAGAGTGCAGTTTGGTCTACTAGGGAAAGGATGCTTAAGTGCATCGAAAACGATGGACGGCAGTTTGATCATTTAGGACGGCATTTATTAAATGTTTCAACTAATTTAAATTTGTTTTACGCGTAAAATATGTAAATAGTCAGCGGTCTAACATTTGTTTTATTGATATCTTCGGTTTCAAAAAAGATAGGAAGTTGCGGTTTGCACCGACTATTTAACAATTTTGTCCTCTATTTAACTTTGTAAAAAGATACATAGGGTGCTATTTAAAAATCTCATGATAATGCGCAATGATAATGCTCAATAATTGTTTCGGAATTTATTCGGACTATCTTTATACAGCATATTATTGAGTAAGAAGAGCTCTTTTAAACGAGTCCTAGTTTGTTCAATTCTGTTAACTTATACCGAAGTTATTTCCATTTAAATAAAAACTTGTTTGACGTTCCCCCACCACTACATTTTATAAGAGAGACTAAAATACTCTAAACAAAAAAATCAGAAATTTTGCAGTCTTTACTACGGCAATATTTAAAATATATTTATATTTGCATATTTTTGGAGAAAGAGCCAATTTTATGATCGGCCATAACAGTTTCGCCCCTAGCGGCCATCTTACAAACTTGAAAATAATTTCCCGCGATTTCTCGTAGCCGATTTACCTATTAAAATTTTTTTTTCAATATTGTCAGATTTATAATTCCCGAGATATAGCCGGCGTCCATTCTTAGTTGGCCACCCGGTACATAATGTAATTGCTTCAAACAAACTTTTCAAATATTCATTATGTACATTTTTAATAGTATTTGAATAAAAGTGAGCATTTCTATTACGTTTATAATTTTAATTCTTAAAATAAAAATAAATTGAATTTCTATTATGAACTTACATAAAATTAATTCTTAAATAAAATGAAAGGAGTTTTCATTATGTACATACATAAATTTAACTCTCAGCATGAAATAGTAGATTATTTTACTAGGAGTTTAATAATATAATTGTTGAGCTTAAAAGTTTGCTGGCGAGGCATTAGCCAAGACAGCAAATTAAGCGAAACAATTATGTTTTTAACTCCAAGTAAAATATATTATTTTTCTTCAAGCGTTTATTGCTAGTTTTCATGTTATTTTCAAATTTTCGAGATTCTCGAGTGTTATAGTGACGTTTTATTCTCGACGAATTAAGTTGGTACTTTACTGTTACATTCATAATATGACATAACCGAGGTACCAACCTTTAAATAGTTGTGAAAACAAAAGAACTGTTGCTTTTAATGTTTAGACAGTATAGCCTAGTTTTCACAGATACGAACTTCGCAATATTTGTCCGAAAAAACATGGCTGTCCGAAATTCGGAAAATATTAAGAGTATTTTAACTCAGTCCGAACTTCGGATGCGAAATTGTACTTCTCTTTTTTTTTATCTTGTTTTCTCTGTTATTACTAAATTTTCAAAACAGTTACCACTGTAAATCTTTGATTTCAAATTTCCCCACAGAAAGAAAGCATTAGGAGAAAGGTCAGGACTCCGAGCAGGCCAATAAATTTCGTATCATCTAGCAATAACTTTGTCATTAAAGCTTTCATTTAAATATTCGCGGACGACCCAAGTGTTATGTGCAGGACACCCATCCATTTGAAACCAAACTTCTTCATTTTCCGGTGCAACCTCATTTATAGATGGCGTTATTTCTTCGGACAATATTTGTAGAAAAAGTTCAGATGTTAAATTTCCGTCAAGGAAAAACGGTCCTATAATATGATGGCCTAAGGTACCAGCCCCAACATTTAATTTTGGAGGATATTGAGTTCTCGTTGCTAAATGAGTATGAGGATTTTGTGTAGCCTAAGTCCTACAGTTTTGCGCGTTTGGCTGTAAAACCAACATATCTATCTTCGTTTGCCTTCTCCATAATAGTGTAGTAAAATTCAGCCCATCTCTCCATATCATTCGGAAGCAACTCTTAATGGCAATGGTATTTACATGAACGGTACTAGTGGTTTTTCAAAATTTTGTCTACTGTAGTGTGGTGCATCCTAATATTTTCTGCTAGTTGACGTACACTTACATTATGATTTTCAGTCACTGAAAGTAGTACGTTGACATCGTTTGCATTTTCTCGGTATCTAACATTCTGCAAGGCGTTTTTATTACATTTACAGTTATTATTTACGGTACTAGTTGCTTCAAGTAGTGTGGTTTGGAATTAGTCAATTTCACTATTAGAATCTATTCATTTAACGAATACATGATATTAACTCAAAATTACTTAAAATACTTCTACGTTTATTATTAAGACGTTAATATACCAACTAGCTAACGACTGTTGTTTGTTTCAACGATTCTAAGGCACTACCTATTTTTGTTAAAATAATAATTTTAATTTCCTTAATTTTAACTCCTTTATACAAAGTAACAAAATAAGTAAGTAATGATACGGTAGTATTATTTTTTCTCTACAAAAACTTATTTAAAGTTTTTCTCTAAAATAATTTGGGGAGCCAATATTTAAACATTAAGAATTTAACACGGAAATCCCTATTGTGCGTGAACCAATTTTACACCCTGTTTACATAAAAATCAATGCCACTTTTCGTTGTAATTTTATAACTCAAGAACGGGCTCACCTATCCAAACCAAATGTTTAGTCTTTGTTCTGACTATTTAGTAGATGGTTTATGTGAAGTTTGCACAAAATCGGTCTAGCGGTTCTTCATTTATCACCCCATGTACTTATCCGGAAAGGAAAGAAAGAAAAACGATTTTTGATGGGGATTGTGCTGTCAAATTGAAACTTTTTTTCATTGTTTACAGTACAAGCATGTATTTATGTCATTCATGCGGTCATTTCATTTTGGACGTGCTTCGATTAAAGCAAATTGTTAGCGATAATTATTGCTTTGTGTTTATATTTTTAAACATATTGTTGAGTGCATTCATACAAACGGTGAGTCTTGAATTGTTCAAATGTACTATGTATATGTGTGCGTGTACTTTGCTCAGTTTTTTAGCGAGTCGTTGGTGTTTCATATCGTTTACAGGCAGTGGGTGTGCATGTTTCTGAGGAGGTCGAAATGTACTGCTAGCAATTCTTTTATTTACCGTAGCGAAGCGCGGCGGGACAGCTAGTAATTCACAAAATTTTGATTCTCGAAAGGGTTAGAAATAAGGAAAAAAAAAGTTTCCGCCCTAATCGTGGGTGGAACATCCCCTTTTAAACAAAAAACAATCCTTGGCGCGGACTCGTTAGGAGTTTTCCTTTTTAACTTCTAAATAGTTGCTTGGACGACAAAGTATCATAGGACTAAAAATATTCACTATAAAATTTTTGCATAAAAAAGCTTTATATACCATAAAGCTTATTTTTATAGAATTCTCGCAAGGTTGTTTCAATTCAATGACTGAAGAAGAGTTACTTGGAGAAGACCATGAAGACAATTAAGGAAAATAAAAAAAAGAAAATTGAAGTGGAATAGGCTTACAGAGGAAACCACTTAAAAAAAACCGACAAGTTTACCTCATAGGTGTTGTGGAAATGAATAACAATTATGGAATGCATTTTTTGCGTAAAAAGTCGGTAAAGAATAGAAACAAAAATTGTAAGACATGTATGTACTTTGTAGAAAATTTTGTGCTCTACAATTTTTTTTCTTATCATTTTTGCATAAAAATAACGGTTTCGGAGTTATTTCTTGCGAAAGTAATTTTATAATAACAATTTTATAATAATTTTATAAATTTTATAATTTTTATAATATTATAATATTATAATAAGAATTAGCTTTATGAAAATTTTATAGCAAATATTTTTAGTCTTATAATATTTTGTCGTCCAAGCAACGATTTAGAAGTTAAATGAGGAAAAAATCCGAATGAATCTGCCCACGGGTAATTTTTCGTCCAAAAAGGGACGTTCCATCCTTAATTATAGTGAACACTTTTTCTCCTTATTTCTAACGCTTTCGAAAAATTATTGTCAAAAATTTAAAATCATATACATTATTTTTTTTCAACGTCTAATGTGCCTGAACTCTCAACTTTGAAACCTAATTGCAAGAATTCTATAAGAATTAACTTTATGGAATATAAGACTTTTTTATCCAAAATTTTATGGCGAATATTTTTAGTCCTATGATATTTTGTCGTCCGAGCAACTATTTACAGGTTAAATGAGGAAAACTCCGCGCCAGGGGTAGTTTTCGTCCAAAAAGGGATGTTCCACCTACGATTAGGGTGGGAACTTTTTCTTCCTTATTTCTAACCCTTTCAAGAATTCACTGTCGAAAAATCAAAATATTATAAATTATTTTTTATCAAATGTCTAAAGTGACTGGACTACTACACGATTTTCTATTTTTGGTTTGGAGTCTACTCTAGCACCGAAATTACGTCATTTTGGTCATACTTACGTCAAAAAATTAATAAAAATATCTTTCTGTAACCAAGGTAACAATATTTTATAAATGCCACGAATTACTGCAAAATTCTCCAGATTTAAAAATTATTGATAAAGTATTAAAAAATTCCTAAGTAGAAAAAATAGAATAAAATACTCGTTGCAGGAAACACTTTAGGCATTCATTCGTCCCTCAACATTCTCGAGTTCCGAATACGTACTGATAGCTGATTTCTGCCCTTTGTGTTTTAATTACTATTTTATTGAATTAAGTTTATTTGATTTTCGTTTTTATAACACCTTTACAGCAGCGTTCTATCGAAGTGAATGTAAATTTGTTTACACTTGTGAAACCAGTTTACGCATTTTAAAAGAAATAGAACAATAATTATTCGATCAAACTAGTTTTTTTAAGTACGATATAAGGGGGTGTAGCTCAGATGGTAGAGCGCTCGCTTAGCATGCGAGAGGTACCGGGATCGATGCCCGGCACCTCCACTTCAATTTTTCTGGGCAGATTGATTTTTGAAAGAAACAGAATTAAACATTTTTTAAAATACTTTTTTGGCCAACTGATAAAGTGCACAGATTTAATGGAAAAAATAAATCTTTCAATCATGTAATTAGTTTTTCATGCAAACTGATTTGGAGGATATAGAGAATCCACCGGGAACATGAATTTTCCAGCTTTATTTCTTCCACAAGTAAGATTTGTTAAAATTCCTAGATTGTGGGTTGTTGGTATTAATTTATTAATATAATATACAGTGTGTAACAAAAATGTAGGGCATAAATTAAACCACATATTCTGAGGCTAAAAATAACTCGATTGAACTTAACTTACCTCAGTACAAATGTGCATGCAAAAAAAGTTACAGGGTGTCAAAGTTATAATTTTTTGTAAATAAGTAAGATTAAATAAAAATTTTGGGACCTGCGAATAACATAAAAATTCATTTATACTTTTATTTTTTGTTTATTCGAGTTTTTGTGGTATAATGAAAAAGAGGCCCTATCTCGATAACAACTAAAGATTCAGTGTCGATTTTCTTGGAAAGCAGATAACATGATATATCAACGAATACGTAAATAAATTCCGCATCTAATGAGAATATACTCGTAAAAAATTCACTTGCAATTTAAAAAAATTGGCTCCTTGACAATTTTAATTTTATTAACTACCGTTACACCAGGACCTCACGTAGAAATAAATTTCAAAAGTATCTAATATTAAAAACATAGTTATAACCGTTGTACAAGTTTCGCTTATTTGCCTTTTATGTTTCATGAAATATTAAATTTTCAGTAAATTCCAATTTTCGTTGCTAACGCCTGAAATTATTTGTTTTCTTAATAATGGTAAGAGATAAGTAGATCAAACCTGGTAGTAGAAGGCGTACAATTTCATGCGGAAACCGAAAATAAAATAAAAATAACAAAGTTGGTATCCACTTCCGGTATAACCGAAAGTGACACCGCCATGAAAATATTTTCAGTGAGTAGAACATGTCCATTGGTATAAAATTACAAGTTTTCAGCTGACTCGGTTCGTTCTCTATTCGTCTAATCTCCTACCGCCGTGACACACCCTGTATAGGGGGTGTAGCTCAGATGGTAGAGCGCTCGCTTAGCATGCGAGAGGTACCGGGATCGATGCCCGGCACCTCCAAATTTTTCTGTGTAATTTTAAAATAACCTTGCCCTTCAAAATATCAAACAATTTAGTGAATTACATAGAAAGTAATAGTTTAAATGACGTACGCCCAAGGTGTTCCCAATAACGGTTTTGTAGATAAACAATATTATGTAACCGGGGCTGGTTTTTTTAACGATCCTTTTTCTAATAGTTTTTACTGTAAATAAACAATTGGGTAAAAAATTTAAAACAACGTTTATTTAAAACAAAATTAAAAAAAATATTTTTATTCTAAAAAATAGGAATTAAACCAATTTCAATTAACATTTAATCTAGTGTGACCAATGTTACCACGAATGTTAAAATCATCTCACAAGTGGCGAAAAATTTAACTTTTCGTAACTAGTAACGAAAATTTTTACTTTTAAAGGTATGGAAAAGTGAAAGATTTTGACACCTACTTCGATTAAGAAAAATGTTACCTTATATATCAAAATTAGAAAAGTATTACTTTCAACATTTCGTATCATTTTCGAGGGCAAAACAATTAGAGGCGAATCAGTCAAAACTGTCAGAACGTGCCCTCAAGGAATTATTAATGTTGGATCAGGTACTCGTAAAACCTTTACTCAAAATTATCATATTACTACTAATGATTTCTTTATTTATTTAATTAATATTGAATTAGTGTCGGATTAAAAGCGAAAGAGCAATTTTTGCTAGAAGAAACTAAAAAAGTTTCAAAATGTCACATGGAAAAATTTTGAAATTGTTTTTTCTAAAAATAAGGGCGATGAGATTTAAATAATAATAATTTACGTGACGACTAATTTTTATTTCAATATCTACTTTATTTAAATTATTATCTTTCATGAATGACATAGGTTAAATTATTCATAATTCCTCTCTCTCTCTCTCTCTCTCTCTATCTCTCTATTAGAATTATTTTCAAAATGTTGCTCAACTGTCAATTTGAAAGTATTGTTGGTCATTTTTATGTCAAATAATGAAGTTTCTATAAGGTTTCGTAAAGGAAAATTTGATCTGTTATGACAAATTGATTTACACTTTTGCGGCCTATTCGTAACCAGTGTGGTCTAGAATCGGGTCTAAAGGCCGTCGTTGATTCGAATTTCTTTCTACCGTTTTGGCAATGCGAGGTCAGAGGTCCTTCTATCTCCGATGTTGGATGCAGATGGATAAGGTCTGCTTCTTAGGGTAAAAATATAGTGCAGCGACGAGGTTCGAGATTAGCGACGAGGGATTAATTTCATATTTATGTAGGAGCGCACATAGTGGAGCGTAGGGTGTCTCGTTATAGCATAGAGACAAAGCGAGCGACGAGGCTAGATTCAAATTTTTATTTGTTTACCTCGCGACACGTAGCGACAAGTTCATATTTATAGTTTTAGTCTGAAGGTGGCAGAGAAATGAGCAGAATTAACGAAAATTTAATAATTTGTGTTTACAATAAATGACCATTATGGAATCAATCGCATCCAGATCACGGTAATAGGTATATTTTAGATCGGTTGTGGGCTGCGGTCGCCAATGAAACCGAAATGACAGGCAAATATGACATTCCTTTTTTTATTGTCATACAGAAGTAGGTAGTAATGATTACTAATTAACAATATATTATATACAGGGTGTTTCAAAAAAACATGGCCAAGGTTCACAAGCTGAAACTACATCGAAAAATAATAATTAAAAACGTTCCTTTAAATGTGTGTCCAAAAATGCGACGTTGCCAAGTTATACCCTATTGAAACAGCTTGGGAAAAAACGGTTTTTTCTAATATCTGGAGAAAGCTAACAGATAAATAAATTAAATTTGGTAAACTTGGTTTCTGCTCCTGAACGTTGGCCATTTTTTTTGGAAACATTTAACATTTAAGTATTATAATGAATGGTAAACGAATTGACGTAATTTTTAAAAATGTCTCTTACAATTTGAGCTTGATTAGTTGAACGTCCTTTCGGCTTCATTACAACATTTTTAGGAATTGTATCAGTTACCAGTTTCAAATGCTTTTCAAAACCTTTCTTGTGGATGATAGTGTTATGCAAAACACATATTGCTTTTATTATTTGATCAGCAGTTTTTTTGTCGGTTTCAATTGATTTGGATATTATGCGCCATTTCGAGTACAAAATACCAAATGCGCATTCTATTGTTTTCCGCGCTCGTGAGAGACGCGTGTTGAAATTCATATTTTTAGGAGTTAAGTTTTGTCTGCTATATGGTTTTAATAAATTTGTCATGAGTGGATAGGCTTCATCAGCAATGAATACGAATGGCGATTTAATGTTGGTTTGAGGCAGAAAGTTATCCATAGGAATCTTCAATTTTGTTTTTAAGTAAATTATACATAGTTGAGCTTTGAAATGTGCCTCCATCACTTTGTTTTCCAAACCCACCAACATCAATAATTGTAAAAACATAATTTGCGTCACAAACTGCCTGAAGAACTATGGAATAGTATTGTTTATAATTATAGTACATTGAACCAGAATGTTTGGGACATTTGATTTTAACGAGCACCAATACAATTGGGAAAATACCATAACCGCATGTAATCAGCACTTATTTAAAGGAAAGCTTTTGTTGAAGGTGCTGGCATGTGTTCAGGTTGCAAAACTTCCCACAAGATCGTCACTGTCTCTTTTACAATTTGTCCTACCGTCGAGGCTCCCATTCGAAATGAAAATGACAAACTTTTAAAGGATTCCCCAGTAGCCAAATATCTGAAAAATAAAAAATACTCTAAAAAAATGTATGCATTTAACAACGACCTAGCTCATACTCCAAATATCTAACTTCTTACATTTTTGTTGAAACTAGCACATAGCTAATTAAATTGTAATTTGCAGTAAAACAAGCTCAAGCCAAGTGGAAAAACCTCAGAGATTATTTTAGACGAGAACTAAAAAAAAATACACCTTCCTCGTTCTGGCAACCGTGGAAGTATAGAGACGAAGTCTAATGGGGCTTACTTCAAACAAATGCTATTTTTGAAGGACCAATTCACACCAAAGACCATCTGATAGCAATCTTATTAACACCCAGGATGACAACGATTTTGACAACTCTGCTAGTGTTTCTTTAAATAGTCCATCTTTCCCCAATGCGGTTACTTCTGATAGCGAAGACTATAATTTACAACATTCAACAGAGGATACTCAGTCTGAAATTATCTCGACGTCACCACCTCCCATCTTCCACATCAGCGGCCACTTCCGCTTACAAGGAACTTCGAACGGTGTTGCAAGATAGACGTCGACGTTATAGAGCAAATTAAGTTGACGAACTTTTGGACATTGAAAAACAAAAACTAGACTATATACAGAAAAGACGAGCAACAGTGCCCCAGCCAGAATCAACTCCCGATGATGATGAACTGTTTTTTGGCAGTCTCATTCCTCACGTGAAGAAAATTGCCGATGCAAGAAAACTAGCGTAATGAAATTCAGAATATAATCTAAGATTATGCCTATCCATCAGGACAAAGTTTCAATTATGATTCCAATTATTCACTTGCCACACCATATCACAGTTCAAATCAGCAAGCAACATCAATTAACGTTCCTCAAAACTCTCCTTTTAGTTCCTAAATGCAATCAAATTTTTCTCTTTAATAATATAGAATAAGTATCGTAAGAATGTTCTTTTTTATTTTTAATAAACTAAGTACATTCATGAAATTTAAAACTTGGACACACAATTTCTGTAAACAAAGTTTGCACATTGTGAGCGGGCTTAAGGGTATCATTTACAATTCTAACAGCAGGTAGTCTCAGCAGGGGTTATCTTATAGAAGGATTGTAGAATGAATCATTACACTAAATTTTGATTCGATAATTAATCGAGCTATGGTGTTTAATTAGCGATACCTTCAAATATATTCTTTAAAGAAAAACATTAAGTAAGCAACGTAAATTACCTATTTTCTAAAACGTGCTTAGTGTAATGATTCATTCTACAGTCCTTCTATAAGATAACCCCTGCTGAGACTACCTGCTGTTAGAATTGTAAATGATACCCTTAAGCCCGCTTCACACTGTGCAAACTTTTGTTTACAGAAATTGTGGTGTCCAAGTTTTAAATTTCATGAGTGTACCTTATTCGTAAAATGAATCTTTTACTTACCTTAAAGTAAATAAAAGTCTTTCTTCAGGCGAAATGGGCTGTCGTAAAAAATTTGTGCACATCTTTGTTAGAAATGGCGAGACTCGCTCTAGTATGTACGAAAATGTAGATAAATCCATTCTGACATGATTACAAAACCTTTCAGGATGTTTTTCTAATTATCTGAACAAAGTGTAATAGGCTCCATATTTTCTTCTTCGTTTATTAATAGGATGCACAGCATCTTGCCTTTTTAAAAGAATTAAATTTCGCAGTGACTCACTAGAGAGAAGAATTTTGTCTTCACTGTCCGACAGTATTTTGACAACTGATATTTAAGATTTGGTCTTACAAATCGCAAAACGAGTCGGTCTACTATGTGATATGTGACTTTTTGCGGTTTAGTCTCGTCGCTAATCTCGAACCTCGTCGCTGCACTATGTTTTTACCCTTAGGTTATTAAGTATATAAAAACCATGGTTATATTTGTATTGGTTTGATGGGGGCGGGGCTTCTATCGCGCCGTTCAAATCTGGATTATTGTAAGGTACCGTTCGCGTGTTCTTGAGGATTGGATTCCTGATCTGGTTGAGCTTCAGAGGTTCTTCCTCTCTCTTGAAGTTTTCTGAATGTTGATGGATCTCGATGGCTTTCCTATCTAATCTATTATGATAACCGTTAGCCGTTGCTAGTAATTTGGAGATTTTGAAGAGTATCTTGTATACATATATTTGTATAGTCGCTCAAAAATTAGTTACGACCACCAATTTCATTTTTTCAAACGGAAACACATATTTTTAATTTTATTTTGGAATTCTACACCGAATTCTAACTATCTTTCATGTAGTATGTCTTAAACTCAACAGTCCTCTATAACATTAAAGTTGACTTGTTTCGGCATATTTAAGATTTTGCCTTGAGTTGAGTCACACTGTATATAGAAATAAATATTATCTAGACTTTGCTACCTTTTTGAAATTTTATTATTATTACAATAATTAACAAGTTTGTATTATAATTGTAGCAAATTTTTATTTTCTTTGCCGGTTCGTTACCTTAGCTCAACACTCACGAATAAATAAACATACGCATTATTAAAAAAAAGGCCATAGTCAAGCAGAAGTTGCGAAACGTCGCCTCCGGTTTGACGTTTATAAAAAAGCTTGAATTCTCAAAGGAACAGCATAACTTGCAAGTGATATGCATGAACTTTCACTGACTTTAATATTTCTTCACCTACACCTCCCTGGCTATTTCTCTTAGTGGTGTCTATTTGTTCAGAATTTTGGCGACCAGCATGGCTATCTTAACTTTGTCAGCTGTTGCACGGAAACGTTCTGTAGTAGTAAGGGAGAACCATTTTCTTAAATTGTGTAACCCTGAAATTCTCTTTTTTAACCTCTCGTTCCATATACCTTAGCCTGTAGTATAAGTTGCAGTAGGCCATAACATATGGTATGGATTCTTTTAACAAGAAGATATTCCTTACTCTTACATCTTTTGATCATATATTTATTATGTTTTTCACCAATACATAATCTATAATGGACCTATCAATGTGTCAATGTTTGACACGAGATGTCGTAAGACACACATTTTACTTATGGACCTATCTTCTGTGTTTGGAGTTTGCCTCCAAAATTCATCAAACCATTGAACGTTTTAAAAAGCTATTTTATTGATTTTATGAAAAAATGAAAAACTGTAATTAATTATAGTTTTCTAGATGAGTTATTTCAATATTTATTCTTAGTTAATTAATGCAAAAGTACAAGACAGTTACAAATAATTTCATACTAGTTTATAAATATCGTCAAGGACATGACGTTGACTAGGAAACCTTCCAAAATACTTTTATTTTACGTAAAGCTCGAACACTTTTATTTTTACTTTTCATTGATTTTTATTAGATGATAATGCTTTTGAATGAAATTAAGAATATACAAATTTTTCGGACCGGCCGGTGGAAGAATGCTTAACATATATTTATTTGTTTTGGTTTTTACGATACGGTTTTTTATTACATTGAAATAGTTTGATGTACAAATCTTTTTTTGTAACTTAATGGCCCTTATTGTTATTAATCCGTTGGTTGGTTCTTAAAAGACCCAATGCCACTTTTCTCTTTTTCTAATATTTTCCTTTTAAATTATTTTGAACTCAATTAAAGATAATTGTTCAAATATTTCTGTATTTCCTTTCATTTATTAATCCAATTTTCTGTAACATTTCCCCTTTTAGAACGAAACCACAGAATTGGTAATTTTCTGACTATTGAACCATAATCGGAAGAAGTTTACAATATCACTAAAGCGTACCATCATAGTAGATGCTACCACACGTTTGATGCGCACATTTTTCTCTTTATTCTGACTCGATCCTCGGAAGAGTTATCAGTGAATGTGAATATTTTTTTATGATAGAAACGCGAAACTAGTTGCAGCTATCCTGTGTAATAACAAATTTGGTTATAATGATTTAGGATGACGGAGTTGAATGGTTGCAATTAAAATGTTCAAACTTTTACAATTCATTGGTTAAAAGTAGTGAGATTAAATTGGGAAAAAACTCATGCTTGATGCCGTTTGCGTGAACACATAGGGTTCGCAGCGACAACTGTAGCTTAAACTTTATCGAATAGTATATTATGTAAGTATGAAAGCGATTATTTCATCTCGTGCCACGCTCAATACTACCTACAACAGCTGCTACATTAAACAAATTTAATTCTGACAATCAAATTAGTCTAAATTTTTGTTTGATTAGCTAATCGGAAATACCACAGTTTGTGTAAATTTAAAGAAGTGAGTGACATAAAAATCACCTTCTGATAAGGAGCTGATTTATTTATGATTTTTTAAAAATTTTAATTTATTTAAAGATGTTACTTGCTTCTTTCATTAATGTTTCCGTCATACCTTTTTTGCCGACATTTCTATTGGGCTTTGGACAACATTCTTCATGGTTTCCAAAACACATTGTGTGGTAATGTGTAAAAGCCTGAAGAAGACTATACATAGTACAATTAATATGTATCTAAAAATCATATTTTGGCATTGTTAAATGCACTCACACATTATAATCATCCTTCTATTTTAACGGGAAAGTCGACTCCTCTGGGTTTTGTATGTTGTTGCCATAAAACTATTCCTTACCTTGAAAATCAGTATGTGTTAAATTAGTTCAATTACTTACAGACCGGTTGCCCCAGTACCCATGCAGCAAGTTGTCGTTCCCGAAGAAATTCCATCAGAACTACTGACTGAGGGTGTGCCCGCCGAAATCGAAAGCATCGCTCAAGATGCGAAAAGTTGTTGTTGTCGTCAACCAACCGATAATTTATACGCATCTTCAATGTTAAAAGAACGACCAGCCAAAGTTCATAATAAAGCCGTAAAAGGTGTGTACTGAATACCATGCATTTAATTATTATACCGCAAACATGTATCGTATCAGGTCAACCCGGTAGAAAAGGTTATCCTATATTATCAGAACAAGAACCGCCTTGGAACACAGAAGGTATTCAAAAAATCGCTAACTTTAAAAATCTAATCACTTATAATAGATTTGCAGCCAATTATGGACTTAGTTGGAGCCGCACCGAAAAGTCAAGCACCCGCTGCAGATGTTACGGATATAGATGTGAACGTAACGCCCGTATTTTACCACAACGAACAGGAAAACGTGCTAGAATATCATTTAACACCACAACCTCCACGTTTTACATCAAATGTGCAACTTAGAGGGTCTCAAAAACCATACTGGTTTCCTGGTAACTATCAAAATCAGAACTGAGCATCACTAGCTAACAATTTTAGGTTACTACATGGCATTGCCTGAAAATATTCGATGTGTTACGTCACCTTGTGGTGTTCTGCCCGCTGCCTGGCAAGCTGTCCAGCCAGATATTTTTGCCGAAGACAGTTTCCTAATTATCGGATAAACAATACCTATTTTTAAAACCCTTTAATTTATTTTAAATTAATTTAACAACAAGTATTTTTATTGTCAATATTCTATTTTGAAGACTGTTTTTATTGCAATACTTTATTTACAAGCCCTTGTTGTACCACAGCGAATGAGGCGGATTGTTTCCGAATTTTTGGTCCAGTTTTTCCTGTAATATTTCGTGGTTATACGTGAAAATTTGTTTTTTAATTATGTTGTACCTTAAGTTCTGGTTCTATGTTCCCGTATTTAATTTCAGCTTTTGTTTAAAAACTGCGCAAGCTAGGGGTGGCGAATGTTAAACAAAACCTACTAAAGATACTTGGATCGGAAGTGCCATCCATGGTGCTTTGCAGAAGAGATCCTAGCCGATCTAGTCGGTTCATTACTACCGGCACTAACACTGCAAAAAAAAGTTGAATAATTATTAGCTTAAATTGGGGATTGGAAGTGAAATACCCATTCCTGGGGCGGCCATGGCAACTCTACTAAACGTTACTTGTATTATGCCGTCTCTGGCTGCATTCTTTGATAATCCTAATCTGTTTCCATTATCATCATATACTGGGGTTCCGTCTATCAGTTCCCTAAAGTTGTAATATAATAATCTAGATGTTTTAGGTTTATTTTACTTACTGTGATCTCATTAACGGTATGTTTACACAGTTAGCGGCTGCGACAGCAACGAAAGGTACGAGTCTACCAACAATTGGAGACGCGTTTTTTACAAGGCGATTTAAACCTAAAGCGGTGGTTAGTGCACCACCCGTAGCACAAGCGTAAGATGTTAGTAAATGGCTGCAAAAAACATACATCAATTGTTTACCAAAAGTATTCTTGAAAGTATAAAGTTTAATGTTAAACTGCTTTTTACTATAACTGAAGTCCTCGAGTATCATTGGTGGTCATTTTTTGACCACATTTTTTTCAAATCCAAATTAAAAAGGGGGTAATAAATGAATACTAAACATTAAAAATACGAATAGTTATCAATACAGATTTCAATTAATTAAATACTAATTTCAATTGATTCCAATAATTTAATCAAGGACATTTACATCAGATGTAATAAATATCAATCGAAGTGTCGATCATCGATATTAAATATACCTAATTTATATGAAGACGTATTTAGTAACCCTTTCTTCAAATTTATTTCAATTCCACGAAAATTTTAAAATTATTAAAATTATATACCTACCTAATAGCAGCTTTTGAGAAAAATATGTTGCAGAAGGATGTAATAATTTAAAAAAAAACCTAGTGAATGAACGCACAAAACTGTAAGCATATGACTGATAACGTTAACAAACAAAGATAAGTAATTATAGGAAAACCCTAATTAAGATTGCATTTGATCTCTTGTGGTTTGATAATAATAAGCAATGATTAATTAATACGAAAAATAATTAAAACAAAACAGTAATTGATTTTGATACGATGGAAAAATTTTATAGGAAAACATTACATGTCCTTTATTGAAACGTACTGAACAATATTTATCAGAATAATATATTATGTAAAAGTGTCATATAAGATATGTTATTCAGGTACGAATTTCAAATTTTTAACACTATTTGTGATTGGTGAAATTTATAAAATATTTGTTAAAGAAAGTTTTGGCATAAGTATGACAGTTGACCAACATAGATGATAAACAAACGGCATTTTAAGACTCAGTTAAAATAGACTTATTATTCTATACAAAATTTAAAAATATCTTGTTTTGGTTTTCAATAAATAACTTATTAGTTGTAAAATTTGGTTACGTTGATACTGTATTGAACTTGAGTTAGAATTTTCTCAGCGTATGCAATAAATTAAGTTTATTATCAATGAAACTTGCCCTTTCACATAGCAAGAAAAGTTATTTGTTAGGATTCGTCCTAAGTATTTTAGAAGTTACGTTTCACTAATAAGAGAAGAATTCCATTTCATTTTGTTCATTGATACAATTCGTTGATGAAAAGTTGCAAGAAAAAAGTAAACATACAATCTACACTGTATAAACATTCATCTGCAAATGTTAGAAGAGTGAGTAAGTAGAAGCTTTGATGAAATAGAAAGTTAGTGCTAAAAAAATGGTTTGAGACAAATTAAAGCATAGGGAGAAAAAAAAGGCGAATAAATACCTAGTATATAGATTATTTTACTAGGAGTTAAACAATATAATTGTTGAGCTTAAAAATTTGCTGGGGAGGCGCCTGCCGTCAAGCGTTTATTGCTGGTTTTCATGTGCCATTCCCAAATTTTCGAGATTCTCAAGTGACATAGTGAAGTTTTATTCTCGACGAATCAGGTTGGTACTTTACTATCAACCAGGTTTAGATGAGAAACTCATATGGATGTATTGAGAATGATTTTGGACTTGACTAATACTTTTCCCTGCACCGTTGTATGGTTGTATGGCGTTGCATCGTGCAATGGCGGATTACTAAGTTATATCCATAGATATATATATATATATATATATATATATATATATATATATATATACTTGTTACATCACAGTTACATTCTGTATTTTAATTATTAGAATGCAGTTTGCATTATTTATTGACAGTTGAGCTGACACCGGCTAACATGTTGAAATGTCAGCTGTTAGTTGTTTCAACAACGTATTCCGTTTGAAGTTTATTGTGAGGTGTAAAATTTAATTTTGTTTACAAAATACATAATTTTGTAGAATTGTTAGTTCTTATTCGTAAAGAGATTTTTCTGAAATCTTATAACGCCTAATATATGGACTAAAAAACAAAGTGGTAAAATTTTTAAACATTATTGTGCAATCAAATCCAACTCGAATCGAACTTAATTGCAATTAAACTCTTAATTCGGTATTTTATTGGCACAATTTAAAAGTTCCGCTAATAAACTCCCTAATTAAGTATTTAATGAATCACATATCTTTCGACTACATACTACAAACTGGTTCAAAAAATTTAAATTAACCGCGCTTCAACTTTACTTTTCCCTGCAACCACTTGTGGCGCTGAAGTTTATTCCGTTTGCTAATACATATACTTTTTGCTAATACGGAGCTTTCCTATCTAAAGCCGTTTATCTATGGTATCAACCTAAGTACTTGCGAAAACAAACGAAAAGTTACTTTTAACTGTAAGTTTTGCGACATCTAGTGTCGATTCGTGTTAGCGATCACGTACACAATGGTTCGCATTAAGCAACTTTGTCGACAGGTATGTAAAAGCAGTACATAAGTCGATCCTTCGATAATTATAGCCAACATAAGCGGCAAAAATAAAAATCTCGAATCGCCTGCGGTAAATTCGCAAGAGGTTTTACAATAGCAAACAAACACTGAAAATCACTCGCCAGCTGTTTCGTCCTTTTGGGATTCTTAAGGAGTTCGAGAACTCGAGTGTAAGTTCACTATTGTACAAATGCGTGCTGTCAACTATATTCCCTACTGGAGGGTACATCATATTCAAACTGTAAGTTTTGCGACATCTAGTGTCGATTCGTGTCAGCGATCACGTACGCAATGGTTCGCATTGAGCAACTTTGTCGACAGGTATGTAAAAGCAGTACATAATAAGTCCATCCTTCGATAATTATAGCCAACATAAGCGTTGGCAAAAATAAAAATCTCGAATCGCCTGCGGTAAATTCGCAAGAGGTTTTACAATAGCAAACAAACACTGAAAAATCACTCGCCAGCTGTTTCGTCCTTTTGGGATTCTTAAGGAGTTCGAGAACTCGAGTGTAAGTTCACTATTGTACAAATGCGTGCTGTCAACTATATTCCCTACTGGAGGGTACATCATATTCAAACTGTAAGTTTTGCGACATCTAGTGTCGATTCGTGTCAAGCGATCACGTACGCAATGGTTCGCAGATTGAGTAACTTTGTCGACAGGTATGTAAAGCAGTACATAATAAGTCCATCCTTCGATAATTATAGCCAACATAAGCGTTGGCAAAAATAAAAATCTCGAATCGCCTTATGTACTGCTTTTACATACCTGTCGACAAAGTTGGTTACTTTTAATCTTTAAAGCCCCTTTCACAATAAATACAATCATAAAAATAATTTATAAACGTAAAACATAAACGCGTGTATGTACACATCTAACGTAAAAGTTATGTTTTGCCCACGAAAATATAGCCTGTAGCTCAGGCGTTGAACAAATAGCTGATGGATAACCAAGAATTGCAAAAATTACTGTTCGAACTTTTGTTACGCCCTAAAAAACAAGAAAAAACTAAATTACTAAATTATATACGATCGATTATTTCGCTCATTTTAGCACCTTTAAGGTTAATGAAGGAAGTTACTTTGTTTGTTGGTACTACCATATACAGGTTGTTAAAAAAAGAGTGTAAAATATTTCAGGAGGTAATAGTATGAACCAAAATAAGCAGAAAAGTCTTAATAAACATGGGCCCGCAAAGTAACGGTTGCGGAGATATGGACCACTATTCGTTTTTCAAACATTTTATTTTAGTAGGAATAAACCGACAAAGGAAGCTTTCCTAGAAACAAAAAACAAAGTTACAGAAGATGTTCAAAATATCCTCCGTCCATTTCCAAGCAGGCACGACATCTTCGTATCAACGATATTCGAACTCTTTTGGAAACACCCTTCTTGGTTTGGATTTCTTGACACTTTTGATTAATCCGTAGCTGCAGCTCTTCCAGGCTATTTACAGGAGTAAATATCCCCAAACAAAGAAATCTAGAGGGTTTAGATCAGGCGATCTTGGAGGCCATAAAACAGGTCCCGCCCTTCCTACCCATCTATGTGGAAAAGTTTGGTGTAAATGCTCTCTAACGGCCATGGAAAAAGGAGCTGGAGCACCATCTGATTCAAAGGAATGTCTTCCAAAAACTCATACAGTGTGTTCTGCAAAAAGTTGAGGTAAGCAGCGCCTGTTAATCGGTTTGGTAAAACAACAGGACCTAGAAACCTGACACATACAATACCTATCCAAATGTTTAATGAAAAACGTGCCTGATGTCCAGATTCTATTAGAGCATGAGGATTTTCGTAGACCCAAATATGCGTATTGTGAAAATTAAACACTCTATTTCTTGTGAATCCGGCCTCATCAGTAAAAAGAATGTTTGCAAGAAAACGAGGGTCTTCAGTATCATGACGTAGAAACCAGCGGCAAAAAACCAAACGTGCTTGATGTTCATTTATTGGATTTAAGGCCTGTATTACTTGCACATGGTACGGATAAAGCAGTTATTCGTGAAGGATTCTCCACTAATTCCTATCTCGGCTGATATTCTCCGCACACTCGTACCTGGATTCTGCTCTACCAGTGCTACAATTTCTTCTTCTGCTCTAGGAGTAGATACCGACCTTGGTCTTCCGGATAAATGGCACTGTTTGCTCAAGGAACCGGTATCACGCAATCTTTGGTGAATTCTTCCAAACATGCGTTGTGAAGGAATCTGGCGATTTGGATAAGCGTCAACATAAAGTCGTCGCGCTTCGGTGGCGTTCCCATTAGCACGACCATACATAAAATGCATATCTGTTAATTCTGCGTTAGAGTAACCAGCCATAGCGAAAGAAAACTTATGCACTGAGAACAACTGTCAAATGCGTACTGTTTATTTCAACAAACAGCAAGCTACGACGTGTTTGCAAAATAACAAAAGGTGCTAAAAAACATAAAACATTGCGGACCCATGTTTATTAAGACTTTTCTGCTTATTTTGGTTCATACTATTACCTTCTGAAATATTTTACACTCTTTTTTTAACACCCTGTATCAAATAAGAGTACCGCAGCTTTGTAGAAATCATATATAAGGTGAGTTTGCGTATTTCTAAATTTTACATAACTTTTATGTAAATGTTGGATCTTTTTCAATTTTTAAATTGTGTTTATGTATTTCAATGTTGTCTCATAAACACAAACACAAACGTAACTGATTGTAACAAGTCCCATAAAGAATCGTTGAATTAACTTTACGTTAATGTTTACGTTTAGGTTTAAGTTTGTTGTGAAAGACCCTTTAGAGTTTAGACCATAAAATGCTTTTTAAAAAAAAATTTAAGAATATGGTGGTAAAGGTATGACCATAATCAAAAAACACAACGCTGCCGATCCCCGATTTTTAATAAGATTAACAAAGGAAACCAATAAAAATCAATTTATTAGTGAGGCAAAACTTTTTTCAAGCGTAGGACACAATTTAAAAATTACGTAATTTTTCTTTGTTAAATTAAACAATACAATTAACAAGCGAAATCAATGAACAATAATTTCAAACAATTAAAATTTAAAAACCAATTGTCTTATTCTCAAAATAAAAACTATAACAGTTCAGAAAAACAATTAAAATAATAAGACGAATTGCTTAAATTTTGCGAATTATCAACTTTTACCTAATTTAACAATCTGATTAGATTTTGTTAATGCGTTTCAATGTTTTTTTATTCCTCCTTATCGTTTTTTTACCAAGAAAACGATTAAATAAAAGTACACACTCAAGCAACACATTCTTTTGAATGAGGATACCTATTTTCCAACCCAAAACTGTCACAAAATTGATGTCACAAGGAAATGAACACCTGGTTAGCTTTGGAGCTGATTTTTTTTATTTAATTACAGTCTACTAACTTTAATGTTTAATTTTTCAATTTTGATATCGTCCCATTTCATAAAAGGTTTACATAAAACTCTCCTTACAAACAGAACCTACAACTACTAGACGTTAATTTTATGTAGATTGAACCTAATTTACTTCAATCCGAAAATATTTTCTAAGGAACCTAGCGCCATTTGAAATTGGTCTCTTAAAGTCCTATTTCCTTAAATTTAAATATGTCGTTCATAAGAAATTCTTCACTCGAAATTGGATTCCTTCATGAGAAGAATCAACTTGGTTTGAATTCTAAAGTATGTTTCATACGTGAAGAAATGCTAAAATAGTATATTGTGTTGCAATTTTTAAGAGCCAACAAGGTCAGAAATTTTGTTTTTAGAAGATTTGTCGCAGTAATCTTTCTAAAATCAAACGAAAGATACACCTGCCATGGGTAGCCTTTGAAAAGTTAAGTTACATCTTAGAGATAAGATAATAGCTATCTACCTAAAACGAAAGACCTATAGTAGGTGTGTACTTCCGATAATGACGTATGGTTTAGAAACCATGACGGCCAGAAGAACAATTAGAAGTATTCCATAGAGCCATAAAAAGAATTATGTCAGGTGTTACCTTAAGAGATAGGGTACAAATTAACGAAACTCATAGTAGAATCAAAATAACGGATATTATTAAGCTAATAGCGAGTCTTAAATGGCAGTGGATAGGGCACATAGCAAGACAAGACACAAATAGTTGGGCACAAAGAGTAACTTCTTGGAAACTGATAAAAACGAAGAGAAGTATTGTACGACTTTAGAAAAGATGGTTAGATGATGTTCAGAAGATATCAGGAAAGAAATGAATGACAATAGCAAGAGGTAGGCCTATATTCAACAATAGATGGAGCAAGACTGAAGAAGAAAAACAAAGGCAGTCCCTGTGTTATACACTCAACTGTTTTTCACGTGCAATGTGCCAAAAAAATGCGAAATGACAATATAAATTATCCAGATTAGGAAATAATGGTTCAAAATTTAGAAGCCTGTGGACAGAAAATCTAATTTACAATTTTTTAAGGTTGCTTGCTATGATATTTATTTTTAGGAATGAGAGTCAAAACGAAAATCATCAAAAATATATTTACGTTGCCAGAAATGTGAACGACGAATTCTGCATTGAGATTAATAAAAGTATTAGAAAATCTTTATAATGTGTTAGCTTTGTAGAAAAATAAGAAGGGGAAACTAAGATTTACTTCAAAAATCACAAAAGGATACAATATCTGGTGAGTAGACTCATATCCAGTCGACAGTTCCAAATATTGTGAAAAGTTTTGCAGAGTGGTTGAAAGATAATTGCAGTAGAACGAAATGTTTTATTAGTAAAGTAAAATGGTAATAATTGAAAACCAAGAGCACACAGCATGGTCATACGTGTTAACAGTTTAAAATAAATATTCAACAAATACTCAATCAAAGAAAATTAAAAGAGAATTACTGAATAAGTTTGTAGAACCAAGGTTACAAGAACAGTTAGATCATTAGCAACATATAAACATTCAGACCCAGATGTCATTGTACATGTTATTTAAAGTCAGCACGTTCTCAAATATGTGATAACTGTTTATTGAAACCGAAGTAATTATCCAAAGTTTGGTTGCTTTTAAAACTCTGTTAACTATTATTGCCTTAATTAAGTAATATATTTATTTGAAATTTGTGCCAAAACTTGAAAAATTTTTACATACCAGAACTGTCAAGGACTGTTAACTCACTAGATTGTGTACTGAACATTATACAGTTACTCTGCAATGGGCAAAAAACATCTGAAAATAAAAACGCGAAAAAATGAAACACAAAATATGTCCTAAAAATGGAAACAACAATTGAGAAAAAACAAGAACAAAATTGTATGCATAAAGAAGATCTAATGAAAAAGAGAGAAAAAAGGATACATCACACGAATGGGGCATAGAAAATTATATATCAACAATAAACTTTAGTAATGGGGTATAGAAACAAAGGCACTAAGGGAAAAATAATACAAGGATAATAGTAGGTAAGAAAGCTATCCTGTAGCTGAGAAAAGAATGTTGACAAACAGATCAGTGAAGAAGGACAATAATAAATATAAAAAAATACTACAAAATAAGACGAGTAAGAAACTCGTAAAAAATCAGAATATAAAAAAAATATTAAAATTAGAAACTTGAAACCAAAAAGTTAAAAGGAAAGATGGAGAAATAATAGAAGAACTCGAAATATTGAGCATAACGAAAATAAAAAAAGACAGAGGCATAACTAGATTAAACAAAGTAGAAGGGCAAGTAGGAATAATACTAGCACCGAGCACGTTGGATCACGTAGTAAAAGAAAAACGTAGAAAAAAAATAATAGCCATATAAATGAAACTAGTAGGAGAAAAAGTATATAAACTTATTGTAGCCAATGAAGAGAATGAACATGCAAGGAAAGAAGAAGAATACTAGTTTTTGAAACATTACAAGAGGAAATAGATGAAAGTGAAGATAGTTTAATTTATCATTGGTGATGTGAACGGAAGGGTTGGAAATCAGCACATAAGAAACGAAAGTGTAATGGGAAAAGAAGAAAGAGTTACAATCAAGTGTAGAAAGACTGCCAACACAAAATTCAAACACGAAATACATAACAGACAAGAAATGTCAATTATCGACTACTTCTAGCAAGGCAACAAAAATAGAAAATAAGAAAACACAAGAGTGTCAAGAGAAATTGAGGTAGGAAGTGACCATTATCTAGTGAAAATGAGAATAGAAACAAACATAATAGAGAAGTTGTGGAACAACGAAAATAACACCAATATAAAGGACGTAAGAAACTACAGAAAAAGACTAAACTAACAGAACTATTATTTGCTGAAGATATGACAATAATAGCAGATTTGGAACAGAAACTTAAACTGTAATATAAACATAATAAAAGAAGAAATGATGAAAATGAACATGACAATAAATGTACACAACACAAAAACAATCATAATATGTGAGCAAGTAAAAATTTTTTAATACTTGTGATGGTGACGGAGGAAACTGTAATAAACAAGAAAGTGAAGTTAACGATAAAATTGGAAAACCTAGTAAATTATATAACACATTAATAACAACATTTCTTGGAATATGGGAAGCAAGAACGCAAGTTAAAAACATAAACGCACATGGAAGTAAAAGTCAAATCAACGCAACGGAAATGAGATTCCTAAGAAAGCGTTGAAAAGATATGATCAGAAAAGAGGTCTTTAGAGATCAGTTAAACATGCACTCAAAAAAGAAGACAATACTTGAACATATATTGGCAGCAGAGCCACTTGCTAGAAGGGTATATGAGGCAAAAGTATCAGGAAAAAAGCTGCAGATGAGAGAAGAATAACATTTAAGGAGGTGACAGAAACCCAGTACAGAGAAGAGTGGAAAAATAAAAATTAACTCTACTCAACTTAAGTAAGTAAATTCTTCAAATAAAAGTTGTTTGTAATTTAATTATACGTACTAATTATTGAGATATGAGAATCGCGCTAGACTAATTTTTTAACATTATCTCCAAAAATATAAATTATACAAAAAAGTTATGAATAAAAAGCTTTCGATCAAATTTTTGTTGAGACACACTTTCTACACGATGTTACACGTTAATTAGTGCAAAGGCGATGTGAATTTCTGCGCGAAACACTTGTTTTTATATTTACATTTCTTTACAATTCATAAATTTTATTCTCTTTTATTATCTCACATATCCAGTAATGACTAGTAAATTTCATTGCCGTGTTGGTTTTTTTACCAACGAAAGTGTACCGCAATTGTTCGGTTCTATGAGCGTAAACAAATTTATATTTCATGATTTTGTGTCATTTCGGAAAATCCATTCAATTACGTACACAAAATCAATTGATAAGTTATTTGTCAACAACCACTTATGAATGTTTGTATAACTCGAAAAACAAATTATCTCAACAAGAAATTGGTCTACTTTTCCGAAAAAGTAATTGAATTTTTTCTTGCCGCATTACAAAAATAAAACAAATTTTAAAAAAATTTAAACGAATATTTTTAGAAATCACACTGTTCGGTGCTACGTAATTTTTTTTGTAAACAAAACACGTTTTCCGCAAGTTTATTTTTAAAATCAAGGGCACAAGGCACAAACGTAAAGATTGTACTATTTTCAAGGATTCTTGTGAAACACATTTCTTATGAATAACTTTTTGGCAACTCTCGTTAATTTATCGGAGCATTTTGTCACCGGGTATTTACCTATTGCTTAGTTGGGCGTCTCCACTTCTGTTCGTATAATTTACTAAAGCGTTAAAAGATTGATTAATCCATTGCCAGAAGACAACAGCCGGCGTGCTCTTGTAGAAAGTCAACATTCCACCGGTAATTAACATGTTCATGGGCACCTGGGCAGACATCCTACCTACAATGTTCATTTTTTCACCTGTATCTGGATGGAAGGCTGAATCGTATAACGTTTTAGCTGACCATAGCCCATCGATGGTAAGACCATCGGGCAAAGGCTCCTTAAGTCTGAAACAAAAATATGTTTAATTTTTGTTTAAAATGCAAACTATTTTTACCTGTGTTTTGTAACAACACTTCTCGCATCTTCTAAAGCTTGGGATGTTGCAAACACGTTAAGAGGATTCGTAACTTGCAGAAAGTGTTTTGCTCGACCTACGTAAGTATTTTGATCATATCTAGGTTGATTGATATCAATTTCTAACAAAGATTTAGAACTCGCACTCATTTTTTTTTCAAACTTATTGCACAGTGATGTAACACGGACAGACAATTTAATATGTTTTAATATAAATAAATTGATAGTCACGCTATTATTGAAACATGATAATTAAAACAAAATTGTTGTTAAGCTAACACCAGCAACACTGAATCACTTTTGGTTTTACTATCGTTAACCTTGACTTGTTTAGCTTAGAATTTAAAGATTTTACTTAGATTAAAATTTAATATCTATTCGATAGAGAGAAATTGAACTGATTCTATAATTAGGTATACGAACGATATTTAATTTATTTTTGAAAACGATTGCGTTCAGTAAATCGATTTTACCGGTTGCGATTCAATGTTTTAGGCGCCGACGCGGTTATATCGATACACTTTCACCTTTTCTCAAATTTCTCAAAACAAAAAATAAAATTATTTTCAATAATAAATTAGATCAACTTTACGAGACGGTTTTAATGGTACTGAGTTGCTCTAGATTACGTCGCTGTTTAAATATCGTTTTGTACCATTGATTGTAGGACTATGTTTTTAGTTGGAAATTACGACTGATAAGGTATACATTTTATCACCCATAAATAAAAACCGTGTTTATTTAATGTTACTCATAAATTTAGCTCTTATTAGCGGCTTAGTGTGATATTTGTTGATAGGGTGTACCTATTCCTTGCATACGAGGTGCAATTGAGAAGGATTTGCAGTTATAGCCTGTTCACTAACGATTCGATCCCTGGTTAGTTCTAAATACGATCGTACAGGGGGCGATATTAGTTTTTAGGGAGCGTTCCCCTATCGAATGCTTTTGTTCGCGTTGAACAAGTTATTTGTAAGTGTATTTTCAGTTATAAAATTACATTTCCTCTTTAATTAAACATACAAACATACTATAAATAATCTATTAAGTCACATGTATACCTATACGTAATTTAAAACTAAAATCTTTATTTTTTAACTAGTAGGTAATACTACTAATAAATTATTATAAATATACCTAACTAATTTTATATTAAAAAGAGAATTCAAAAGGTTATCAAATTATTTAAACTGTTTTAAAGTGCATCAATAACAAAGGTTATTTGCACTTTATGCATGTGTTGTCTAAATATCATTTAGAAAATCGCATTCATTTAAAAATGTGATCAGACGTTTATCGTCAAACGCTTCAAATTTCCAAATGTCGCTCATTTCTACATTATGTATTTCATATTTCGCTCTTATAAGATGTAATTCTAGAAATTCCACTAACATGTATCGTACGGTTTAGATATTTTTACATCTCTCATATTTAGGAGGCGCGACACCTTTTACGACATACCTTCTGTCCATATCCATCCGATAGATTTTTTGCAGAAATGTTATTATCCTCGGAGCAGTTTTTCTTAGATTTCACTAGATCCTGATCTAT
Organism: Abscondita cerata; assembly: GCA_030710515.1. Taxonomy (NCBI): domain Eukaryota; kingdom Metazoa; phylum Arthropoda; class Insecta; order Coleoptera; family Lampyridae; genus Abscondita; species Abscondita cerata. The sequence continues at coordinate 115,967 of JALBCR010000811.1, read as the reverse complement.
CCCCTGTTTTGTGAATGAAGCGTTGAAGTCGTATTTGACTTTGGTGCAAAAACATATTTCGAAAATCAACATAAAAAATCATCTAAACAATTGTGGAAGTGTATTAAAGAATACAATCTTACTAATAAAAATGACAAAATCATTCCATCAAATCTTGCTAATCTCACACAAATTTGCCCACCCTGTACACAATGTTAACGTACGATTTAAACACCTAACACAAAACAGAGTTCTTTAAAAAATGTTTCAGTTATAGAAAAGCTTATATTTACAATAAAATACATGAAAACTTAAGAAACTTCCCTTAAATCTTTTTAAGAAAAAATTAGCCAGACACTAGCAAAGGAAACAAAACTTAAATGTACATAAATGAATTTGTTCTCTTCTACGGTACACCACACATACCAACTTAACATTACGGATCTACATCTTCTCTACATAACAATAACTAAATGAATTTGTGTTAATTTACTGTTATCGACGATTTTATATAGGTACCAACGTGTGAGTGGAAGAGCAGGAACAACATCAGAGTGGAAACTCGACTCCACCTTCAATTTTAATAAATTTTTTACTGTAATATCTATAGTATTTGTTAACTAATTTTTGAAATAAAGCAATTTTATTATTATTATTATTTTTTAAAATTATTTAAGGAAGTCTCAACTACTAGGGTTATTTGTCTACGGTATCGAAGTAGTATTATAATGTAGGTAGGTACACTCTACATATTTTTGTACATATTAATGCTTTTAGAATATCAGTGTATTTCGTATTCTTTGTAGATTAGATAAATTTTCTTTAATTTCTAGATTTATATCGTACAGTCTGCGTTGGACATTGAACTGGGGACAATTACAAAGCATGTGGGTAACGGTAAAATTTATATTACACATATGGCATTTAGGCCAATTCTCTTTTTTCAGCAGGTGCTAGTGTGTAATAGCTGTATGGCCAATGCGCAACCTGTGGGTAATCACTGTTTCTTGCCTGGAGAGTTTAAGTACAAGATAAGCAGATCTCACGTCTGGTTTTATCGCGGTTAGTTGGATATTACTTCTAGACTATCGCTCTTGTCAATTATCTATAATCTTGTTCTTGATTGTATGTTTCAGTTCTTTTCGTTTCATAGACTTTACATCTACTACTAGTTGTGTCATTGCACAGCGGGCAGCTTTATAAGCCTCTTCATTAGCCATCACACCTATGTGACTTGGAGTCCATATAAATGTTATTTGGCATTTCTCTTGTACATGTTTAATTAGTGCTTGTATCCTAGGAGTTATAGAATCCATGGTATAAATATCTCTCAATCCTAACAGAACACTCATCAAGTCTGTGACTACGACACACCTCCCAGCATTTATACATATTACACAGTAGAGGAGAGCTTGCAAGATGGCGTACTGTTTCGCTGTATATATATATATATATATATATATATATATATATATATATAAATTGCGGTAAAATTGGCCTGCGGTAAAGTGACCTCCGATACACGGAGCCCATTTTGTAACGCACTTTAAATTTTTTCCCTACTAGGCGGAGGTCATTTTACGCCATTTTCTGACAATATTATTCACCATAGTACTACCTAAATGCCAATAGAGACGTAAAAGTCAATTAATCGTATATAATTGTTCATATACTTGTACCGGTAACATTAGCCTCCGTTAACATTGACAACAACGAGACGTCGCTTTTTAAAATTATATTTGAAATATTTTATCCGGTTCATTTGTGGTTCTAATAAACAATGACCTACGTCAAATTAACGTAGTTTTTTTATCTACTTCTTGCTACTTTACAACCACACCTTCATTATTTAATATCAAGCCAGAAATGCATTCCTACCTTTAGGGTAGTTAAACGCCAAGTACAGCAATTTTTATTGCTATTATTAATATGTTGCATATTGGAACAATTAATTTGTATGTCATATACAAGTGTACTTAAAAACACCGACAAAATTTAGGGGTGATTCTGTGATGAAAATTAAGATGGGTATTCGGTATAAAATTTTTGAAAAACGTCTGAAGATTTAGAAAAAGGTTTTTTTTTTATTTTTCTTGTAGCTAACGACACGAAACTTGCTAAATATTATTTGTTAATAAAGCAAAACATATTTTGAAATTTTTACAATCTTGAATTATGGTTAGAAAGGGTTGAAATAGTCAACCCCTAAAATATTTTTTCATATAACTTTTTTTGATTAAAAATTTTTCTCTTAAAAAAAAGTGGCCGAAAAGCTCTATTCATTTACCAGAAAAAAAATAAGTACAATGCATTTGCAAAAAGATGTTAATGTGTGCTTTGCAATGACACTCATAAACACAATAATACTGATCCCAGGATTGTGGAATGTCATTTTCTGTTGCCTTTCTTATTGTTTCACAAGTTACATTATTTGATTGAAAATATGTATGCATTAAGAATTTAGAAATGACAGATATGAATTTTACATAGAGTCGTACTAACGGTAATGCATTTCATTTATTTATTTCTCGTAAATGCTTCAGTTTTCAAAACAAACTTGTAGAAAAAAGTTAGTAAATTGATTGTGTCTTTTGGCCATATTAAAAAAAAATTTATTCAAAAGTTGTAAGAAAAATATTTTAGGGGTTGACTATTCCAACCATACTTCAGAGTTGAAAAATTTTAAAATATGTTGTTTTATTGACAAATAATATTGACCAAGTTTCGGATCTTCAGCTTTATATACAGGTGAAATAAGAAAGTAATTGAGTAAGTTCCTTCAAATTATTATTTATATCATTATGTTCCTTGTTATTACCTCCACCATAGGAAGCCTAATAACAAGAAACATAATCATATAAAAGTAAAACCCTTTTTTTTTTAACGTTTTCGGGAAGAGATTCTTCAAAAATTTATATTAAAATATTCACCTTAATTTTCATCACAGAATCACCTATAAAATTTTTTGGTGTTATTTAGATACACCGCGTATAGTATGTCCCTCGGATCGATTTTAAAAGGAGAAACATTTCTTATTTTTGATTACCTTAATGTTTTGTCCTGCTTGTTTTCAATTCTCCAAAACACAAAAATTATTTTTCTAATTTTGGCATATAAAGTGACATTTTTCATAATCGTAGTAGGTGTCAAAATAAAATGAAGTAATATTTTTCGTAATTTGTTACGAAAAGTAAAGTTTTTCGCTACTTGTCAGATTGTTTTCACATTTGTTTTGGAAATGGTAAACATCGCAATATCGGTCACACTTGATTAGAATTTGAATTAGAAATAAAAATATAATAGAAAATAAAAACAAAGTGAAAAAGATAATAGATTTCAAAAATAGAAAATATAGGCGCAATAAGATGAAATGGTGAAATGAAAGGATCGAATACAAGAAAAACAATGAGATACTGTATGAATGCTGCAAGGAAGTAGAGGCACAGAAAATAAAATACGGGAAAAGAAAAGAAGAAAATATTATGAAAGAGGTGGATATGAAAAAGAAGAAATAAAGAGGGTAAGACAGAAAGCAAGATGTATAAAAAGGAAATAATATCAAGAGGTTAAGACACACACATGCAGGAAAGAAGAGCAAGAACAAAGGAAGGAAAATACTGTGTGAGAATGAATGAGAAAACAGAACACATTAAAAAAAGAATGCCGAGAATTACGACCAAAAGAAATGGAGTGGTGGATACTATTAAGGGAGTGACAAAGGAGAAGAAAATAAATATTAAAGACCTAGTGGGTGTGGGAGTTAATAAAGATGTGTTTTGTTAAAAACAAATCTTTTCCTAATTTAAATTTTATGTCATAATGCTTTGCAGTCTCTGGTGTTATAGATTATTATTTTCGTGTTGTTTCTGATGTTTCTACCCCATATAGCTGTATATAACTGTTTTATGCCTATTCTAATTTGCTCTAGCCTACTTTTATTTTTCTCCTCTTTAGTTGTGTGTTTTTAGTTAGTATGAATTTTAGTTATCTGAATTTAACTGTGCCTTTGATTTGTATATTTTCTTGTACTTCTAGGTTTCTTATTTCCTTGTCTATCATTGTTTTCTTTATATTTATTTCCAACCCTGCTTTTCCATTCCTTTAAGGTTCTAACTATGTAGAGAAAATTTTTTGCAATTTTTCAGTTTTAAATTGAAGTGAGTGATTTACTAAAAAATACTTCGATGATAAAGTGCAACTAAATAACTATGTGTAGAGGATTCTGACTTGACAACACTGTAAGGTTCCCATTTTGACAAAGAAAGGAATATATGGAAGTCGGGATGTATTAAAATGTGAAACTATAATACACGGATGTCATTTTCACCGTTTAATGTATAACTTCAGTTATACGAGTATATAGGAGGAAGTCGACGTGTATGGTTATTGTACGGATGCTAATTTGTGCGCCAACTGTATATATATAAATATGGTTGTTTACATTTACGTACGTGAACGTTTTCACGAGTCGACACTAGATGTCGAAAACTTATCATTTAAATATATATATATAATGATTTATTCTTTCACGTGTAAACATGTTTGTAATAAAAAATCTTTGGGGTTTAAACACGTGTAATAAAACGTTGTAATTTTCAATATTTATTACACGTGTTTTAAACCCCAAAGATTTTATTATTACAAATATATATATGTATATATATATATATATATATATATATATATTTGTAATAAATATATATATATATATATATATATATATATATATATATATATATATATATTACTGCATAGTACTTTGTGACTTCCAAATCAGATACACAGTAAACGTTGTGACTTCATATATAACGCTGTGACTTCCATTTTGGAAGTCATAGCGTTTTCTCTTGTTTTCAACGTGAACATGGACTAGATGTCGCTAAAAGCCTAATTATAAAAAGTTTGTCGGAAGTCACTTGTACCCTCGTATGAGCCCAAGATTTTGATTTAGTTCAGGTGTAGATCTCAGGCGCTAGTGTCGCCTCATAGTAGATACGTCTAGCGCGTACTGACTTCTTTGTGTTGCATTTCTGTATTTTGTTACTGAAACTGTTATTGTTCTTGTTTAACCCTAATTAGAGCAATCATGTCTTATTCACTTGCTTCTCGTTTTATGCATGAGAATGCCGACAACGTCGCATTAAATTAATAATACGTTTTAATTCTGTTCACGTTCAAAACTTACACATATAAACGTTACTCTTTCGATGCGCGTTGACTTCCAGTTAGTGAATTTCGTAAGTTCATTAATTGTTAATATGGCACTAACACAAAGAGGTCGTCTCCTAGTTTCTATGGCTACTAAAGATAGTAAGTAAAATTTTTCAAATTATATACATTTAGAACAGTACTCAAATAAATACTTTGTAAAGTCATAAAGAAATCGGTTATTTAAAACGGTCCCCACAAGTCGTTGCTCAAATTAATTTGTTTGTTTTATTTCTTAAATCGATATATTTTCTAATTCAATTAAGGTTTGAGCCATTGCAGAAGAGATGGTCTTGTGTATAATGCGACTTCTATAAAATTAAAAATTTTAAGACATATATTATGCAGACATTTAACGTAATTCAAATTTTAAGGCTTTACATTATTGAATGCAACAATTTAGTAAATTTAGTAATTTATTAATTGGAAATCTAGTAGGTACTGTTACATGGCAAGTTAGTTTGAAATTGCAATTTAACCTTTCTTTGTGTACATGGCGCCTGATTGTCGCTGATATTGTTAAAAATATTAATACATTTAAGTACTGAGATAAATCAAATCTGCTCACTAAAATGCATGATCGTATGTTTAAATTAAAACAAAAGTACATGTAAATCAACGTTCAGTTGTAAAAATGTCAATGTATACATCAGTACCTAATAGAAGTAATGTTTAAGATTTAGAAAATAAACAATTCTTAACTGGATCCAGAAAATGCATAGGTAAAAGTAAGAATGAAAATCCAGCAAAACTAGAACTTTCAAACAATCAAAAACACATGTAAGTACATTTTGCATTGTACTTATTTTCTTTTTATCGTGTGTTGTTGTAGGATTGGATTTACAATACCAATTTTGATGACTGTTCTGAACACAGCAATTTTGAAATATTTGACGATAACAAAATGATTTGAAAAGTCATATAGAAGAAACGTATGCAATAATACCTCACGAAACAGTATATGAAAACAACACAAATTATTGTGATAGTAATAGAGACAATTTAGAATGTTCTTTTCCAACAAAAATTACGGTACTACTTAAAAATTACAAATTTACTGTTTTACGTTAAAGAATTTTTTAGATTTTGCAAAACGTGCGTATTGATCCTGTTATAAAATAAGCAATATAGAACAAAGTCATAAGTGCCCCTGCTCTGTGATATCCGATTCAGTTTCTCTGCCAGATGATAAAGAGTCAGAATTGTTTATTCAGGATAAAATTATTTTAGAAAATACTGTACATTCCCCTTCCGAATACAAAACTGAGAACATCGAGTTCAAAGATATTCCTCCTAATATAAAAATAATTTTGAAACAGATGATTACAAATCGAATTCAAATAGTCTTGAAGATGATGATTCAAGAGATAAAGATTTCAAGATTTCTGAATATTCAAGTGACACTACCACCAATTCTTCTAAAAGTGATACAGAAAATAATGCAACTGATATCCACATTACTTCTGAACCATTTTGCCGGCCAACTTTTTGCCCTATATCAGAGAGAATAAAGGTAAATGCAAAGTAGTATCAGTATAAACACCCGTCTAAGTTAGTTAATAAACATTAGTGTTGAACATGACAATTAGAATTTCATGACAAGATATTTTTGTAATTTTCGTCAGTTGATTTTAGTAAAATACTTAAGAGATTCTACGTCTATTTGAATGAGAAGATCTTTTCTCTCTTTCCATCTCCTTTAAAATAACTTTAAGTTTTTCTAGAAATAAGAGCAACTTATGAAGTGCAGTTACACTCGCTTCTTTTCAAAAATTATATACTTATTAATAAAACAACTGTACAAATTACAGAGAATACCTTGCACAGGGATATGTGAACATTTTTTTGATTTTTGTTCATGTATATTCTGTTATATATATTTATAGAGCGAGAATAAAAACAAAAAAATTCGTTGCAAGTATTGTGATGAAGACATAGATACCAAAACTTTAATCGCCATTTGCAAAGAAAACATTTAAATGAAATAGAAGTCCACGACATAATGCAATATCCAAAAAATAGCAAAGAGAGGAAACAAGCACTAGCGTTTTTAAGAAACGGAACAAATTTTGATCTGTATATCAAGGGTACCATAAGACCTAACAGAGAGCAAAATATTTCTTCAAATGAAGCAGTCGAATCTAATCAGTACTACCCGTGCTCTTACTGCAAAGGATTGTTTCTTAAGAAGTATTTGAGACGTCATGCAAAAAGTGTTTCGGTTACAAAATACACTCCAATCAAGGATCAAAGACGAATCATCTCTCACGCTCTCAGACAATTACGGCCTGTGCGGTTGATCCCACAAACGTTATTTCTAAATTAAATGTTAAAGAACAGGTACATATTCTTTTTATTTCTGATGTTCTAATGTTGCTTATTCTCGTATTGAAGCTGTTCCGGTGTACAAATGGTTTATTTATAGTTTTAATTTTAGGTGTATGACATAATGAAACCTGACAATATTTCTTTCGAAGCCAAAAAGATCTACTTATAGCTTATTTTGGAAATTCTTATTTGAAAAAACACAAACGCGAACGTATGGCGTATGCTTGTAGCACGCGTATGCGTGAACTTGCTCGTTTACTGTTGGCTTACAGAAAAATTATTAATAATGATAATGTATGTCTTAAGGATTTACTACATCCAAAGTTGTTTGATAGGGTGGTATGTGCTGTTAGAAATATCGTTGGATATGATCATGTTAAAAAACCTTTAAGTCACCTAGTCTTGCCATGCATTTGGGTACATCACTGAAAATAGTATGTGATGAATATCAACATTTGGTTTTAATGGATATTGATGGATTTAAATACCAGTCAATGGAGGAACGAAAAATAATATTAGACGACTTAAAACATTTCAAAAATTAATTGAATCTCGATGGAATATCGAACTAGGGGCACTAGCAAATAAGGACTTACAAGAAAAAGATGGTCAAAACCACTTCTCATGCCATTAGTTCGCGATATCAAGAAGTTTCGCAATGAAACCCTTAATATTGCAAATAACTGCAAACAGTTATTTGATAATCATGAAGATAATCGAAATACTTATAAGGAATTAGTAAACTGCACTTTGGCTTTATTAATCGTTTTCAACAGAAGAAGAATTGGAGATGTGCAGTTTTTGAAACTTAAAGATTATGCAGTGGATAATAAAACAGATTTCACTGATTTTGAATCTGTTTTAACTGAAACAGAAAAATGTTAACACAGAAATATAAAAGGGTTATTAATAGTGGAAAGGGATCTAGAGCGGTTGTAATACTAGTACCAGAAATAATTCAAAGTTTCATTAAGGTTTTATTAGAAAATAGAAGTAAATACATACCACCAGATAATGAATACGTTTTCGCAACTCCAGGTAGTAGAATAAAGTGGGGCAAAGGAGATGTGGCAATAAGAACACTCTCTAAAAAAATTAAATTAGAAAATCCACAAACAATATCTAGCAATAAACTAAGAAAGCAGATTGCTACAATTATGCAACTATTACATTTAAGCAATGACGAGACGAAGCAGTTTTCGGATTTTATGGGCCACAACCTAAAACTCACCAACAATTCTACGAGTAATTATTCCAATGAACAAATGAATTTTTTATCAAAAATGTTTTTTAGACTTCCAGTTGATATTTTCCAAACCGGAAAAGTATCCAAAATACTTCTTATGGCAGAGAAAGGATGTGTTCCGGCAGAATATAAAGGAAAATCGCTAAGTGAAATTAATCTTGACAGTAATTTTGAATTTGTAGAAGAAAATGATAGTGACGATAACAGTAAGTAATTCCTAAATGGAAAATCATACCCTGCAGTAAAAATTAATTTTTAAGATGGTAATACTAATTTAAATAAAGAGAAAACTTCGCACACAATATCTAACAATGATATGTCATACCAGAAGAAAAAAGAAAATATTCAAGACAAAGGTATAATTTTAATATTCGTTTATTTTAACAAAATTTAGTGGCTATGGATTGTCAAAACATACCAATGATTTAAATAGAATTTATGCAGTAATAGGAATACGGAGTTTGGCAGTACTACTCGAAATTGTTTTAGAAGAAATTGTCACTGTCTGATAGTCAAATTTTATTATTACAAATCGTATTGGCCTAGAATTCCTAACGAATTCCAGTATTTGAATTAAAATCAGGAAATTTTATCTTGATCTCGAATTTTTTGACAAATATTTTCCAAAAAAAAATTACCCAAATAATTCATACGCTATGATATTACCTATAAATGAAGATCGCATTTTAAATTTAACATTCTAATTGAGAACTTTACATTTATTGCTGTCCCCATAGAAATACAAAAATATTTCCGGAAATAATTTTGCTGCAATGAACCTCGAAAAAAATATTTCCGAAAATATTCACGGTGCTTGGTGTGAGAATATTAGTTTGTGTACCTAGCCGAGAAAGTAGTGTTTTTCGGGCTGATGGAAGAGATGGCCACTTCCATGGGTCCGGAAAACACTTTCTCGGCGAGATGCACACAATATTTTTATTCGACACACCACCTCTTCAGAATTGCTTTCATATTTATTTTTACTGTCAAATATAAAATGAATATTTTGACGTTTACTAAATTGAAATCACTGAACAATTATTGTTGCCAAGTAGGTAATTACCATATTGTGATGTTAATTGGTGACGACATCTGGAAATTTCTGTCGGTGTTTTTTTTCGGCTAGCCATAGAAAATACTATTTTCTCGCTGTTTCAAGACTCGAAAATTTTGTTTTCTACGGTAGTCGGAAGAAAAATATTTTCAATAACGATATATTTTAAGCTTTTGTTTGTCTTAAATTTGTTTATTTATTTTATCAATTTACACATCCAATTGTTTACAATTATTATAATTCATTATTGATTGACAAAATGTATTTTTAATGAATTAATCAAAGTGCAAACACCGTCGGTTGATTTTTTCCTCACTGTTTCAACTATTTTTTATGATAGTTCGCATACATTTGTATATGAGAGGCAATACAGGGTGTCCACTTATATTTTACCCTATTTTAACTGCCTATAACTTCTAAACGGTTTAAGATAGAAACATGCGGTTTTCACGGAAATATTAAATTTTAGTAGGTATAAGCTTTTTTCAATACATTGAATTTTTATCGACTTCGAGGACGTCATAACAAAAATGGAGGATTTCTGAAAACTCTTTTAACTTTTTAATAGAACACCCGGTATATGTTTTGTAGTTTAAAAGAATTAACTTTCACCAATCCATTGATGCAAAGTTTTTCAAAATCGGTTAACAGGTGACCGAGTAATTAATTTTAAAATAAGAGATAAAAATCAAAATCGTACAACAAAACATCAATTTGTTCAGTTCTTGTAATCATGTATATCACATAAATGTCAAATTTACGCAAATCTTCCAAAATCGACTGTGATTACAAGAACTAAAGATGTTGATGTCCTGTTGTACCATTTTTGATTTGTATTAATGCTTAAAATTAATCTTTCGGTCATTTGCTAACCGATTTTTAAAGAACTTTGTATTGCTGTATAGGTGAAAATCAGTTCCTTCAAACTACCAAAATAATATACCGGGTATTCCATTAAAAGTTAACAAAAAATTGTCAAAATTCGCCACTTTTGTTATGACGTCCCCGAAGTCAGTAAAATTGAATGTATTCAAAGAAAACATGTAACATTTCAGTGAAAACCGCATGTTACTATCTTGAACCGTTCAGAAGTTATAGGCAGAAAAATATAAGTGAACACCCTGTATAATATACATTACTGTGGTCAGTTGTTTTGGTCAGTTGTTCTTCTAGCACACTGTTTTTCTCCAAGGTCGTAACAACAGTTGCTCGAATCGAGTGGTTGATAATTTTCGTTTTCTTGGCGTAAACATCTATCTTCTCAGCTGATGTCCATTTCCAAATTTCGTTTCGTATAACGGGACGTTTGTACCATCCTGTAGAATTCCACGTCCTGTCAACTTGGATTCAGCTTCGCGGGTCTTCTCTCAATTAATGTGTTCAATAACCTAATATAAAAACAATGCAATAATTAATTTATCTTTCAGAATTAAAAAAATTATTACCTGACTGGAGAAATTTCTGAATTTGCTAAATTAGTTGTCGAACATTTACTACCTGTTAATTTTTAGAACTACCTCCAACTCTCAAGATAAATACTGGACTGTATTCCACACGACTAGAAGTTTTATAACTGTTTGTTGTCTATTCTTTACGATAATGAACAAGACTCTCTTCATACACGCAAAAATTTCGTTGAAGACTCAGAAGTCTGTTTTCATCGCACAATTTTGTCATTTTGTATAATTCTTCACCATTCATGGCGGAAGAACTTTGTTTGCTCACACTGACTTCTTACACCGTTATGTACTTATTGTTTGGTATTTTTTGAAGAAGTTTCTTCAAATCAAGAAACTTTTAATTTTTTTCACGTTATTATGTAAACAAACTTTTGTTTATTATTCTAGCCAACGTGTGTCAACTCGATAAATTGATGAACGAGTAAAATTTGACCTCGTTTAGCTCATTAGTACATAGTTCAAAATGCGATTTTCTAACCCAATATCCCTCTTGCATTTGCAAATCAATATGCTAATAATATGTGCCACATGTATAATAATAGATTCTTTAACAAGATTCTATACAGTATCCACAATTTTTATAAAATTATTTTTTCAATTTTAATCCAATTCAAACCAGCGGAGACCGAAGAAACCATTCATGAAAACCAAAGTGACGAAGATACCCAACGTTTTCAAAAAGGTGGAAAGAAACGTAAGTAAAATATCAAATTTTTCTGAAATAATAAACATGTTTAAAGGATGGTCTACAAACCAAATCACTTTATTGGAGAAAAGATTTAAATTTCATATACAAAAATCAATACCCATCCGGCAAAGAGATTTCGAATTTATCCAAAACATAAATTTAACAGATCTGTTCCCATTGTGAAATCAAAATTACAACATCTGATGAAACTACATAAGAAATAAGTACTTTATTTTGTATTATTTTATTTTCTGTTCAACATTTATTATTTTTTACTTGAATTGTATACGGCGGAAGAAATAAACCGACGGTTTTACTCACATTTTCGCATTAAATATTGTTTTATTATTTTTTCTTTTAAAAACAGATATTTTGTTTCAAAGTAGAAATTACGTTTATTCAAATTTATAAAAATATTGTCGGGCTCAAATTTCCTCTAATTGAATTTGTTTCTGGTTCCTTATTGTCTTACCTAAATGTTAAAGATAATTCGACGATTGACATTTTGATTGATATTTCATTATTATTAAAATTACAAAAAGACTAATATTTTAGTAGTAAGTACAACAGTCGCGTTGTCACTTCCATATATCAGGCAACGTTGCTGGAAGTAACAAATGACCTATTATCGCCCTATCTATATATGAATTGGAAGCAACAGCGGATCTTGTATACATCTTATATATACCAAAAATTCAAGCAAGAAATTATTTCCCCTTGGTTGATAGTCGTGTTCTAGTGCTTCCCCTTACCCCAAATATACAAAATTTACATACATTGAGTGACTCTCTCTACTGGAAGTCAGGTCGTCTGTTCAAAATCACGGAAGTCACAGCTTAACATGTATCAATATATATATATATATATATATATATATATATATATATATATATATATATATATATATATATATATATATATATATATCCTACCAACACTAGAGCGCTGCTATATTGTGAAATTGCATTCACTAGAGGTCAGTGTATAGAGCGCCAGTGTACTGACGCTCCATGCACTTTCCATTGAAATTTGTTCTGTAGGGTGTTTATGATGCAAACACACTTTTTGGTAACTTTCGTTGAGCGCTTCAATGATGACTTTTTATCAAAAGTTATACTCTACTGTATATTTGCAGTACACCGGGTTGACTGCTATGAGCGCTGCCCGCGTTTGCGTATATAGAGTATAACTTTGTTTGCGTGATAAATTTTCGCGATTAGAGCGTCAGCACAATTTGGCAACAGTCTTTAGTATACTTTTATTACAACTTATATTATATCGCGTTTAATACTTCATTGTCTGTTCAACTTAATCTTTAAATCATATTTAACATCTTCTGATGAGTAACTTCGACTAATGTGAAGTTTCAAATTAACTGTAGTAGTAGTAGTGGCAGGAACAACAAACTTTTTATAAACTGAAGTTGACAAAATTTGATTTACAATTTTATCTTAAATTATTTACTAATCCAAACGTAAACAAAATAAAAGCAAGCGTTTACTGTAGAACTCCACATTGCGCCGTTAAGCAAAAATAAAATTGAGTTTTAGAAAAAATGGTTCAAACAAAAGCTATAGACAATAGAATTTCCAACAACTTTTCTCCTCAACTTTTTGTAAAATTGATATTGGTGGAGATATTGTTATAACAATTATTATCACGTGATTGTTTTATCTCAGTAATTACTTATCGGTTCAAAAAATTCAAACAAAAAGATTTGTATAATTAAATTATAAACAACCTTTATTTATAACAAAAATGTAAAATGAATATTTTTCTAAATATTGAACAAATTCGACAATCTGTGTAGGTTAACGGCCCTTTTGGCTACATAGAATATGCCCAAAATCTAATCAGATCTGCGGAATTATAAATAAGGTCCATGAACAAAGTTTCATAAAATCGGGTCGGTGTTTTTCTTGTTTATACACGGACGGGCGGCCGGCCGGCCTCCGGACATAATTTTTTTGCTTTATTATAACGCACTAACTCTAATTCGTCGGAAAAAGTGAAAAAAAGGGATGTTAAAATTTTGGTTTAGAAACTGTCGCTAACTCTCCATCTTATTTCATAAGATGTGGAGTAAAATATATTAAATCAAACATTCGATATTTTTGCATTGTTTTTCTGACATTTCAAGGACGAATACCATACTTTAGAGGAAAAGTTACTTTTCATGGCTTCCCATTTATTGCAAGCCCACTTAGAACAGATGCTATTTAGAGTAATCACTTTTCCTCCGTGTTAGATAATATACTAATACTTTTGAACTACAATAATAGCGTTGGAGATTGGAAACCTTTGCATTGAGTGTTGTCTGTTACATTTGAGTATGTCATTTTCTTTAATTAACTTTAATAACTACGCCCTTTTTTATTAACAATTGTGGTAGACATTGGAAACTTTTCTGTTAAACAATGTTCGTTAAAATTTACAAACTGGTTTTGGCTTTCGCGGTGTGTTTTTGAACTAGTGTTGTCTACATTCGGATTTAAAGCTAACGCTAATTTGTCGGTGTGTCCCAAACGACAGTTCGCTCGATGTTCATTAAGATTAGTTTCCATCGATCTCTTGATGGTTCCTATGTAAACTTTTACACAATAACAAATTATTCGGTAAACTCCTGCTGCTAAAAGAGAGTCTCTTTCGTCTTTTGTTGATTTGATAGTCTGCTTGGTTGGTTTGAAGATAGTTTTGATGTCGTGCTTCTTTAGAATTTTTTCTATACGGTCGATCACGTTGGATTTGTATGGTAGACATTCGTGGGTGGTAGTTCGGTGTTCTTAATCTTTTGGACCTCTTTGATTTTTTGATCTCCTTCCTAATGTACCCGTTAGCCTCAAAGGCAGTTTTTAAGTAATTGTGTTCCACCTGAAGATTCCTTCGAACTCATTCAGTCAGGGTCTTGATTATTCTGTACTTTTGGCCTGGGTAGTGGTTGAATAAGGCATGCAGGTACCTGCACACTGTGTGACTTAGTTTGTTTAGTTAGTTCAAGTGTCAATGAAACTGGTTAAGCTTTTCTATGCCGTGTTTCCAAACATCAACGTGCGGAACTATATCATTTGTGCCTCTACTACAGACAGCAAAAAAAAATTTTATAATGGTCATTCGTGTTTCGTTTACTTCCGGTATTAGTATTTTCTAGAAATTTTCTCAAAACATTCGTCCAATAATACTAGCTAACCATGCCAAATCTTATAAAAATCGTATAAGCTGTTTTGAATTTATAATAAAAAAACGATTTCAAAATTGTAACTTTAAGGCCGCATAGCGCCTAAACTAAGCGGCTTTGGACTAAGGTAAGTTTACTTAATTCGGCTTATTTTAGTCTAAGGAATATGTGGTAGGCGTGTGTAAAGACCTTTTACAGACTCCCTGTATAACATGACATTAAAAGATAATAATAAAATAAACATTTGAACATCAAAATTTCACTACTCTCTCTTTTCAAATTTTTATTCTAACTTCGTGTAGGTTTCCTTACTCAGAAGGAGTTCTATAGTAACAAAGAACGGTTATTCTATTCGCCGACGTTTCGGCAACTTAGTTGTGTTGTCCTTATCAGCATAAAACAAGGATAACTAAAAAAGAACTTTATTTTACGTCCTGATGAAGACAACACAACAAAGTTGCCGAAAAGTCAACGAATAGAGTAGCCGTTCTCTTGTTACTATCACAATCATATAGAAGGCCTTCTGAGTAAGGAAACCTATACGAAGTTAAACATAAAGGAGTAGATTACCCATAAATTTTATTCTAACTTTAACAAATATCTTTTTCTTTCTTTTAGCCCTCTCCTTCTTTCTACCACTTTCCTTATCCATTCTGCCCCTTCACCATTCTCGCCCAGTGAAGTCTTTCTTCCATTCTTACTTGACTGCACCTTACCAACAGACGTTCTATGTTTTCCCAGCCTTCGTCACACATTCTGCACATTCCCTTTTCTTCCGTTCTCCAATACTTTCTCGTTTCCTAACCTAAGCCTATTTCTCTGATGGTGATAATGATGTGTCTAGTGACGATGGTTATGATAGAGATTAGGTGATGATGTGATGTGGTGATGATATGATGATGATGATGGTGAGGATGTGATGGTAACGATGTGGTGATGTTGAAAACTTTCTAATAGTCTAGTCGAGAAGTGAGTTTTCTGCGAAAAATAAAATATGAACCATAGCTCATTCGATTCGGAATGCTATTCTGAGAAAAGCGTTTTTAGGATTTTTTCTGCCGATGAAAATTGCAATTGTTATTAACAAAAAACTAAAAAAATAATAGGCGGCTGAGCATCGTGGCGATAACTCAAAAACTATAAGAGATAGCGAAAATCTCAAACAATAATCTGAAAGAGAAGGAAATTTCCTATAAACAACCTCCAACACCCGAATCTGTAGCTCTTTTATATATAATTTTAATTTCAAGCTGAAAATAAGGTTCCGCGCGACCATTTCAGCATAAGCGTGCCGCTTCTAAATACATACAATACACCACATGTAACAATTTTTTATAGTAATAAATAATATTTAAAAATATTGAAAAACATTAAGGTGTCATCTAGACACTTGAAAGAATACGGTTCCGTTGTAAAAAATTGTTATCTCAATTTTTCGCAGAGTTATGCAATTGTTAATTAACTAATTTTTATCTGACATTCTTTTTATTAAAAGCATGATAAATGATCACAAAAATTTTCTTAAAAAAAATTTCTAATTGTTTATAATCGTTTTTTTATTTTTGGGCATATAAATAAATAGTTAAGACATTATTTTTTTTTAAATTTTAATTGACCGTTTTCAACGTAATTAATTTTTTTACCAACAATTTAATTGTTTATTACGTTAACAAATTATTATAAACGAATATAAATTTTCATTATATTTTTTTTCTGAAAGTACAAAAATTTAAAACAACAACCATGTATAACAAAGTGTTCAATAAGTTTGTTTACTATTTTTTATGGCGTTTTGAAAAAAAATGCAATTTTTCATATGAATGATCGATCAATGCTTTAAAAATTCGACTTGATTGTCAAATACCGTATCTTTAATAGTTCAAAAGTTATAACAATTTATAACTTGACAAATTGTGCAATATTTATAGTTTTAATATCGCTTTTTTTTCAAAACGCTATAAAAAAACCTTTTTTAACACTTTATTATACATGGTACATTGTAATTTTTGTACTTTAAAAAAAAATTAAAAATCATAATTGTTTGTAACAATTTGTTAACGTAATAAACAATTAAATTGTTGATAAAAAATTTTTTAAATTATTTTGAAACCAGTCAATAACGATTTAAAAATTATTTCTGAACTAATTATTTGTATACCCAAAAAATAAAAAAAACGGTTATAAACAATTATAAAATTTTTAAGAAAAAAAGTTTGTTTTAATTATAATAACCTTCGAATAAATAAAATGGTTAAAAAAATGTTTTCAAAAACATTGAATTAGTACATTTGTTTATAAACAATTTATTAAAAAGTGGCAATACCATACCAAATACAAAAAAAAATTTAATAGCATTGTTCTAATTTTTCTTTTTTTCTTAACTTTAAAAAATCATAATTAAGCAAATAAAAAACTTTGCTCAACCTTGCTTAAAGAAGCAAAAAGTATAGAAAATATAGAAAAGTTCAAACATTACAATTCCATAAATCTGTCACCCGTGCGAATCTTTTGCCAATGTTTTTACATTGATAAAATATATAAATTATGGCGAAGCTAAAGTACAAAAATAATAACGCAATGTCCACATCGGGTATACAATTAGAGTGAGGGAAAATATTTTTTTGGGTCTGTTTGTCTTAAAAATATCCTGATATTATCATTTTTTTTGTTGACATGTTTTTGATAAGTCAGTATGGTAATATTACCATGTGGAATAGTCTCGGGAATAGTTCTAACTGTCTGCTTTTATATTTGACAACGTAGGCTGGATATCATGAAATCGTTAAAAAGACCACGTTAAAGAATTATGTACTACAATTCTCCTCTGCAATACAAATAAGGAAAATTAATGAGGGAGCTGTAAACGCGATATAGTGTGCGTTCGTAAAAAATGTATACTATATACTAACATTTACGTACGTGAACGCTTTTACGAGTCGACACTAGATGTCGAAAAACTTATCGTTTAAATATTGTGATCCCTCCAGTAGGGCATATAGTCGACATCGCGCGTTTGTACAATAGTGAACTTACACTAGAGTTCTCTCACTCCCGATGAGTCCCAAAAGGACGAAACAGCTGTCGGGTGATTCTCAGTGTTTGTTTGCTATTGTACAACCTCTTGCGTACTTTACTGCAGGCGATTCGAAATTTTTATACTTGGCAACTGTTATGTTGGCTATAATTATAGAAGAATCGACTATGTAACTGCTTTACATACCTGTCGGCAAAGTTGCTAACATTTACGTACGTGAACGCTTTCACGAGTCGACACTAGATGTCGAAAAAGTTATTGTTTATATATATAAATATATATAGATGTGTTCTTGTCCAGCGTCCACGAATGAGATATATTATTTTCAACGAAGGCACAGCCCACACCTCCTTCAGTTTTGGAGCCGTCTATATCCAAGAGAATGTTGCCTCCCTATATTTGTAGCAGAGTTCATTAAAAGCCTGGTGGAAGCAAGTACGGATGTTGTATCTGAGTGAGTATGCCTTGCGAACACGAGGGACCAGTCAAAACAAGGTTTTGTTTTTTTGTAGGTATGTGGTAAGCGGTATACAAGTACTACTCGGTGATCGGTATCTAATCTAAGCATCACTTATTTTTTTAGTGAATACGGTTGCCTTGATTTCAGATGGGATTTTTGTAGCTTAGACCTCAGACTAAATATAAGTACCTATAGACAAGCACATTTGTCGCCATGATAGAAAGAGAGATGCAAAGACAGAGCTATCACTACTATACGTGACGCGTGGAAAAATAACAAAATTTAGCATATATGTAAATGTTAAATTCATGCTCCGGCTTGTTATCACTGTTAACCTAAAATACAAATCAACTGTCACTGTTAACCAATAAAATACATGACACACTTGTATATCTTCCACTTTCTAGCATTCCGGCTTTATTTTTTGGTATAAAGCGGATATAGCGTTACTCGTCTAGGTACTTATATTTAGTCTGAGGCTTAGGCAATACGGTATGTACATTTTATTTATTAAAAATTTCAAATGCTACGTTACTACGTAGTGTAAGTCCGTTGCCTCATCTGTCACTTCTCACAAAATTACCGTCATCTTCCTTCAAATCTACGAGTGAAGGTTAAAATCGGATTTGCGTCGAAGAAATCCTTTTGGTATGCATCCTCTAATATAGAACCTGGGCCAGCAGATCATAAATTTCAACATCCTTATCATACTTTCCTTCTTCGAACACAACATCCTCCTATAATTCCATACAAGTTTCCGGCTTAACGAAGAGTTTTTCTTTGCTACTTTCTTTTTTGTCTCTTTTTTTTTACTTTTTCTATTCAAATCCTTGTTTACAGGTGTGCTTGTGATGATGAGCGATTTTTTTCTTATTACGCTGAGTTTTGCTTTTGTCGTAAAATTGATGATGTCCTATAAGTATCTAGTGTAGTGTGGTAAACAGTTGGACGTCTCCCTGTGTACTAGTATGGTCTGTCTTGGATTCCATAAGGAGCTTTATTTTTAATAACTGATTGCATTGTTTTCTTCATTTTATTATTTTTGGTCCTACCACATATCTCAATATAGAGTTGTTTTTATGACTTTCTCACGTGGGTTGCGCATACGTTTGTTAAAAGTTGACAATCTGACAATAGTGATTCTTAGATAGGTAACTTCTAATTATGGTACAGTTATTTGATTATTTATTTTCTTGCTTTTTTCATCGCTTAGATCTCTGCCCTAGATTTTTCTGGAGCAATTTCCAAGTCCTTACACTTTATTCAAGTTTATGCTAGGTGTAACGCCACATCTCTTTTCCATATTAATTCCTTGCTGTGTTTGCCAAAATTACGATATTTGAGTCTCCTGCATAACAGTTGATTTGTATTCATTCCGATAGACTAATTCTCATAACATCATTACATACGAAATTTCACAACGTGGATCCAATATTGATTCTTGCAGTAATCCTACAATCATCTTTGTCAATCTTGGTGCTTCGGTCGGTCAGGTAAGATGTCATAATGTTTATCAGGTACTAATGCTCCTTTTTTCCAGGTATTTTAGTATGTTGTTTCGCAGGGTTCAATTAGGTGATCCTAAAAAATCTAGGTTAATATTACTTTTTTTAAAATTAAAATTCTGGGCTATATCTACTATAATTCACTATTTAGTAATGATTGAATAATATGAAGGATATTTTTCCTGAATGCCAACGTAGAGTAATAGCGATTGTTTAATTAAAAAATTGAGCTGGGTAGACCGCGTGAAACTGAATTGATTTAATTATTTTTACAGTGTACACAAAAGTACAGCAAAATAACCCGTGGTGGCGTGGAACTCTGCATTCGCACGTGATATAAATTCCAAAAAATATTAACCTACATAATGAAACGACACTAAGTTGATTTTACATATAAATCGTAAACTGCTTGTGAAAAAGCTTGATTATTCAACCTAATCGTGATCGTGATAGTGTACCGGATCTCAGTCAGACAGTTCTTGTGACATTAAACTTTTAATTAAATGTTTTAAGTCTCGAAGTATCATTTGAGACCCAAGTGGTAATGTTTACAAGAAAAGAAGAGATGGGTAATCAAATTGACAGAAATGTCAAGCCTGCGCTTAAAGCGAACGCGCGTTAGTTGATGTAACAAAAACGCAAGGCGGGATTTTTTATGTTCTAAAACGCCTTGGATAAAACCGGCCTAAAATACCTTGAACTGTAACTTAAACTTTGTTAAAAAATTACCAAACGCCTAAGACAATTTGTAGACCTACCCAGCCCAGTTTTGTTATTTGTACACCTGTTAGTTTAAAGTCTTTGATTAATGACCAGTTGCACCAAACTCGGTTAAATTTAATTGTAGGTTAAATACAATAGTATCCAAAGATTAACCATAGCAACGATTGTTCTTAATCTACGATTAAAGTTAACCGAGTTTGGTGCAACTAGCCCTTAATAGTTTCTTTAGAATTATATGTTATAATGAGTGTACATTAATCACTCAAAATAGTTTGATTGATTTTGAAATAAAATTAAAAAATAACTTTTACAGAATGGGTGCGAAGTGAAACTTAATAGTATTGTGAAGTAGTATTATGAGTTTTTAATTATATCAATTTTAATTTGGCGTGCAATATCAAATGCCTTGCAGCTGCTAAGCTAAATTATATTTCGGTCCCCAATTAATATTAATTTGGTAGTACGCCACTGCATTAGTTTAATCTACGTCTCTGTTCGCATTGCTGCCATTGGTTACTACATTTGATACTAAAGACAACTTCTGACATTTGGTTTGTTTACAAACTTTCGTATTTAAAATTTTGCAATGGCTGGTGTTGTGCCCACAAAAAATCAACATCTGGGCGAAAACAATGGACAATTCACGGTAACAAATCAATTAGTTAATGTTTACGTTCTTTCTAAAGATTTTCGTTTTATAGACGGTCCCCGGGGATCCTTAAAAAGGTTAAGAAATCAGTTGGCAAGCGACGGGTGTTGCGAATCGCAAGTTGTACTTGCAAAGCAACTTCTAGAGGAAGAATGCGGTAATTTCAACAATTAAATGCCTTGCTACTTCCCCTTTCAATTTGTCTTTTGTAGAATTTGATGCCGACAAACGTGACAATGAACGATTAGGTGTTTATTGGCTAATGAAATCGTCTGAGCAAGGGAACATTGAAGCAACTGAGTTGCTGAAAAAATGTTTTTTGAAAGGGAAAGGTATTACAGAACATAATTTTATGGATGTCAAATCGTGTATTAATATGACACAAGATGAAAAAATGGCGAGGAGAGCTGCACGAGAAATGTTTGCAAGGTATGATAATTCAGTGTGGGTCATTTAAAGTTTGTAATGTTATGTTTGCAGTTTATCAAATGGCGAGGACTATGTTACTTCGCAGCAGCTGCAAAGACGTATCTTGGAGATCAATCGAGAGCAGAAATCAGTTGAGCAGCATCCTGCTTATGATCGCAACGCATGTGGTGAACCTTCCAATGGGGAACTTATTAATAACTACGATGAATGTACTGGCGAATCCGAAGAAGAAATTGATTGGATGCGAAGGTTAGATGAACGTAACGAAAAACTCACAGAAGAAAACCTAGTTTCGGCAGCGACTGATTATTCTCATGGTCATTTGCCTTTAATTCACATGGATCTTGCCCTTTCAATTCCAAATTTGCATACTTTAGATCATATTCCGGTTGTTCACAGATCTATCCTCCATCCATTTTTGGCATGTAAAATATTGTACTATAAATTAATCAGGGTATTGGGTTGTAGGACGTTTTCCAGTTACATCCCAAGTATACAATCCGATATACAGTGGATTCTGATTATGTGTTTGTATTCGTTTGTCAGTTCCAGCAGTATGTTGCATTTCATTCCTATGGTTGTTTACTACGTGACTTTTTCGATTATGGTACTCACTACGTTTCATTTGTTGCAAAATAAACACCAATATCACGATTTCCGAAGCTGGTCCACTTTATTCCTTACGTATTCTGGAGGTAATTTAAACGCCGCTGAAGCTGAATATCAATTTGTTCGTAATAACTTGAAACCGTATGCCCATTTTTTCTTAGCCCTACTGGTAAACCTTCTGATTTATCCTTTGATATCGGACCAGTGGATACCCCAATCGGAATTGACGATATTCGCGTTTTGTTTAACTTTTATGACTCTACATAGTTTCATGATTAGAGAACGTGGACAATCGCTACCCGATTTTTTCGTATTATTCAGTTTTGCTTTAAACGTCTTAGCTAAGTATCCTTACGAAACGGATGCGGTAGTAACGCAGGGTTGGCGATTTCTCGACTTAAACATACCCACATTTGCCAGTTATATAATTGGAAATGGTATCGAATTCTGTATAAACTTTAGAGTTATATTTTACGTAATGATACCTTTAGTGTTCGTATGCATTGCGTCTCGCCAGAATTGGAAAGGAACTTACAAATACCTTATTCCTCATTGTGTAACTCTAAGCTGGTTGCAAATTGCTATAATAAATTCTCAAGGTGCCACCACCTTCGGTTTAATGCGCGGAACGTTAGCGTTAGTTGGCATTGTTATGTTTTTACCTCTAGTCGGTTTAACTACCATTATTTTACCTTCGATCGCTTTAACCAAGTGGATAGTGTCTTCGTTGTCGGTCTACAGCCTCACAATTTTTGCGCTGTTTACCAGCCTTGGTTTAGGAATAAGTTGGTTATTGGCTCATACACGCTTCAAACACCAGATAGCTCTTCTACAAGTCGTTACATCAATTGCGACGTTCTTTATCCTGATAAATTCCTTCTCTGTTAGCAACAACACGCTTAGCACCTACGTAGAAGATAGTACTGTTAACAGTATTTCTTGGGACCAGTACCAACAATTTTGTCACGGACCCGCGTGGGAAGTAGACAACGTCGCCGTAACGCAAATGCGTTGCTCCAAACTGGCCGACGTATCTGTGGAATGGAATGGTTACGTCAACGAAATTAAAATTAAGCGTATATCGAACTTTCGCAAACGAATTTTTGACCACCTTCCGTCAGTATTGAGCAAATACTTATACTGTTATTACGGCGAACCTCTTCAGCATGACTGTAATGACATACCGGAAATATTAGCCGACGATTGTCTCATGTTTTACGACGCAATTAAAGCTACAAAACCTTGCGGTTTAGAAAAATTCAACATATATCAATTCGAAATTGTAGTTCGCATGCAATCGGGCATGTGGGGGAAATCTGCAGAAGTTGTACTCGAAGCGGACGATTACTTCAAAAACTTTACTTTGGAATTGAAACCGAACGATCAAATTAAATTTAGAGGTTTATTGATGAACGGCGGTTCGAAGGATGATAACGAAATTTTAGGCAGTTTAACGCCGCACGTATATTTGCAGCATGTACAGTGTATTGCTTGTCACAATCCCAAATTAAACGAAATGAAATTGGAAACTCACAAATTCGTTGACTTCCCGTACGTGATCACTAAAAGCTTTTACTTAGGAATTAAATTCGTGTTAAATTTTTTGTTTCAACCAATCATTCTATTTACATAGAACGACGTAACAAAAACCTATTTATTAAAAAATTATTGTGTAATGAGTGTGTTATTTACTTTTGAAATCTTACAGTATTAATCATCTGATTATAAATCTGCCTGCTTGCAACAGAACTTCACAATGTCAGTAGCGTTCAATATTTTTTGTTAAAACATAAACTCCAGATGCAATAAGAGTGAGTCATAAGCACGTAATTCCTTCTTTGTGATACTCACTTGCAATCTTGAGTTTTAAGTTTTAATTAAAAAAATGCGTTTTAAAAAAAAGTTCAATAATAAGTATAGACAATTTTGCAGGAAACGAGGGTGAGTTTCCGATTTGAATAAAAATTGGGGAATACATTAATATTAAAGTTCTGAGGAAAAAAGTTTCTAATAGGAAAAATGTACTTAAAGCAGCAAATTGAGAAATTCGTAGAAACGGCTTGTACTACAGTGTTCTACGCATTGATTTACATCGTCTTATATTAAAATAGTCGCACACAATTTTTTGTCATTTTTAAAAAGTCTGTATAAAATCGCGAAAAAAATGTTTTATTTCAGATTTGACCAAAAATATTAAGGTGTAGAATACAAATATTCATTCAGTTGCACAGTGGGCCAGAAATTGAAAAAGGTGATCAAAATTAAACATTTTGTTTAAAATACTCAAATACAAACTAATTTGACCCTTCTGATTCTGAAAATCGATATTAGAATATCTAAATCCTAACACAAAGTCCTAAATTTAAGATGGCGCGTTTTTGGGTATAACGATTAAGCCATTTTCTTCTAAAAGTACATAATAAAAGTAATGGTGTTATAAAGCCGTTTAATGTAATAAAAGAGAGTAAGAAATAATAAACTGATATAAACTAATTCTTTAATTAAGAAGTAAATATGGCAACAACTGACTAAATATGCAAGTTCAATATTCTATGCTATAATATAAATTTAGTGATCTCAAAATTAAAAAAAAAATTTTCCAAATAACCAACACTCGCATACTAAAACTAAAACAAATATTTTATTAAACATTTTTCCAGTTTTAACATTTAATAAAAGCAAAATTTGTTTTCCGGTATTAAACAACTACATGAAATATAAAACAACTCAAACATCTTAACTCAGCAATAGCTCTTCAATCAGAGTTATGGGCGCTATTTTCCCTGCTTTCGTCTAAATTTGAAGAGTCTATGTACACTCATGAAATTTAAAACTTGGACACCACAATTTCTATAAACAAAAGTTTGCACATTGTAAAGCGAGCTTAAGGGTATCATTTACAATTCTAACAGCAGGTAGTCTCAGCAGGGGTTATCTTATAGAAGGACTGTAGAATGAATCATTACACTAAGCACGTTTTAGAAAATAGGTAATTTACGTTGCTTACTTAATTTTTTTCTTTAAATATATTTGAAGGTATCGCTAATTAAACACCATAGCTCGATTAATTATCGAATCAAAATTTTGTTTAGGAAATGTTTACAAAATAAAATTAGAAATAATTTTGATTTAAAAAACGTCTACAAGCAATAATTTTTAAATTAAATCAAAAAACTAAACATGGTTATTTGGGTTGACTGATTATTACTTATTTTTAAATAAATCTTACCTACTAATTATTGTAAGTTATTAAAAAAATCATTAAACTCTCTATTCATAATATTTAGTCATTGTAATATCAGGGAGTGATTTGGATCCTTAATTTACTATGCCCTTCCGTAAAGTGACTATATCTGGTTCTAAATCTGAGGTCGAATCTGTCTCTGTTTCGTTTTTTACTTCTATATAGCATTTGATAGAACTTTTTCACCAGTTTCAGTATTTCTTTTCTGTTTGTAATGACAACTTTTTTTATTTTCTCTTCTGTTTTATTTTACGATAGTTTTTGTTTTGATTTTTATTATTGCCATTGATATTTCTTATTGGTCAGGATTCTCAAGCGAATTATTAATGTTTCTCTGGAATATCTGTTGGATTAATCCATGGTCTATTGTTTTTCTTGTTTACGATTTTATATCTTTCTTTGTTGATATTGATTTATATGTGTGCTGTAACAATTCAGTGGTCACTTTCAATGCCGAACTTATTTAATGTTTTTAATTAGGGTTTTTCTTAGTTATTATAAAATCAATTTCATTTTAACAGAAGACTGCTCAGCTGAAACATATTGTTTTGAAACAGGAATCCTAGCATTGTCTCTTCTCTATCATTCTGTCTTCCAATCCATAGTCTCCAACTGCGATTACCGTATCATCGCTCTTAATACCTATTTTGGCATTGAAATCTCCGTACAGAACAGTGTTTTGTTTTTTGTCATGACTACTGCTGTGTCATCGTTGAATAAATACACATCTTCATCCGCATGGTTTGTAGTTGGTGCGTAAACTTGTATAATTTTGATACCGTATCTCTCACATAACCTTCATATGACATATATCACTCTATATGGGATTTTCTTAACACATACAATTTTGTTATTATGGCGTTTATTTATTATAATTCACGTTCTTCCTTGCCCACGACATATAACGTGTTGCCAGTTTTTAACTATATGAGTTGTTCGTCTTGCCTTCTCACCTCACTAAGGACAATTACGTCTCATTTGACTTTTTCCAGTTTGTTTTCAAGATTCATTAAGCGTTCTTCTGCCAGTTATGATCTCGTGTCATATGTTGTAATATGCAATTTTATCCTTTTGTGAGGATGTTCTGGGATTGTTTGCGAATCATTGCCTCCCCCAGATTTTTTGAGGCCGCCCTCATTGGAGGGTGAAATTTGTGTTTACCCACCTGAGAACCAGTTCCTTCCGTTCCTTCCTAAAATACATAGAAAGAGTGGTAGAGAATACAAACGTAAGCGGAGACCGAGACTAAGTTGTACCTATATTTTACCTATATATATATATATATATACTTTCAAATAAAGCAAATTATTTTGTTAGTTTTCCAAAAATTGACCTCAATTCAAAAACAAAATTTTCACATTACATTGATTTAGTCAAAATGTATATTTTATGACGTTTCATTTTTTTCTGTAGTTAATATAAAAGTGAAAATAAAAACTAAGGCAATTCTTATTGTCAACGTATATATTTAGTTTTTGACAAGAATTTATTACATAATTATAATTAAGATACCAAGTTATAGTTTAAAATTAAATGAAAACTTTTTTTTAAATAAAGGTATTACTATATAAATAAATATAAGAAATCAATAATGGGTGTGACCTTTATTATTATTGATACATTCTTGGAGGCGTCTGCTCATTGGCGCTATCAAGGTATCAATATAATTAATATTAATCGTTTCCCATGCGGTATCAATGGCTGCAATTAGTGCATTACGGTTTACTGGTATAAAATTTGGCCCTTGTTGTCTTCGGATAACAGCAAGTATTCGAGCTCAAACATTTTCGATAATGTTAAAATCTGGGCTTTTTGCTGGCCAGGGTAACAGCTCTAAGTTATTTTCTCGTATCCAATTGCGCACAATTATCTTGGATAATTAATCGAGCTATGGTGTTTAATTAGCGATACCTTCAAATATATTCTTTAAAGAAAAAAATTAATTAAGCAACGTAAATTACCTATTTTCTAAAACGTGCTTAGTGTAATGATTCATTCTACAGTCCTTCTATAAGATAACCCGTGCTGAGACTACCTGCTGTTAGAATTGTAAATGATACCCTTAAGCCCGCTTCACAATGTGCAAACTTTTGTTTACAGAAATTGTGGTGTCCAAGTTTTAAATTTCATGAGTGTACACTCAGGTGCTGCAAGAAGAAGAAGGGCGGAAGGAGATAAGCTGGTCATTTTCTTCTTTGGAAGTCGTCGCAAAGAAAAAATTAGTGGATCTGAGGAAATAAGTAGTCTTCGGATCATGTCTTCGTTTGTTTCCTTTCTAGAGCACTTTCTCTAAAAATGTTTTCCTTATTTCGAGACTCTTGTGCTTCCACTGAAATCATTCCGATTGGCAACAAGGCGGAGAATATCAATACTGGACCATGAATCAGTATCATACGTACCGATGCGATGCAGGCATGTTGAACCAATTGTAGTGAGCTACAAATAAACGAGCTGTTTCTAGGGCATATTCCTCAAAAGCTATGAGGTTCACCTTGTAACCCGATGAAAGTGCTTTAAGAATGACAGAAAATGATGACTTCATGTACTCCCGTTATCCCTACTGTCAAGTCAAAGAAGGGTCTTGGAAAAATATGCGAGCAGTATTACCATCATTGGTGGTCCCACTCCCTTCTTGTTTTGGCATATCCACTAGTAATCCCATTTCTTCCCTCAAGCTCGTCTGGATAGAGGTTTTTCTTTCCTTTACTTTTTCCTGATTTTCTTTCCCTCTTATCTGCCATTTTTTAATTTCCAGTCTGTAGGATAAGCGAAGGACACATTCCAGGAAACGGATCCAAGCGTGCAAAGTTCACAACCCAAAGTTTAAAGCTTTCTCGTCCACTTGCACGTCTTTAAAACGATCAATATCGTTTATCTGCGTTGGTAAGGCTTTGCATTTCTGTGCTGAGGATGTTTCAGTTAATGTATTACATACCTTTCCATCAATCATTGTTAACTGCAGATTATGCGAAACCAAAACTTCTTTGCCTTTGACTACAACCTTTGATGGGGCCAGGTTGTTGATTTGGCTTTGCATATACCGTTCTTCATCTACATTTTTTCCGTCAGCTTGCATCCGCAGTGGAACCAGAGATGTCAGAAAAATATCAGAATCATCCTTTGCTTCTTCTGTTCCCTTCTGCTTGTATTTTGAATGATCACTGCTACCATCAAAACCCCATTTTGTGATAAGTTCAACTTGACCTAAAAGTTCGTTCAAAACTGTATTGAGGACTTCTTCTTGAACTGCCAAAATTCTTTTAGCTGTATGGTCCAACAGGGACAGTAAATCAACATCGGCTATTGGATCTGTAACAGTTATCTTATCAGGATAACATTTTGATTTAACTACCCGAAGTTCATTGTACGATGGATAGATATTAGCATTCCTCTCTTTGACCCCTAACCGCATTAGCTCGTATTGTGATTTAGTCAATTTAGCTTTTTCAATTTTTGGCCCACTGTGAGTTGCCATAAAAATTTTACTCCGGAATCATTACGCACTTTTAAAGTTGCAGGGAAACAAACTTCGGTTGGAAAAAACGTAATTTATGCAGCAAATTGAGAAACTCGAAGAAACGGTTTGTAACAGTGAATTTTTCATCAAAAGAACAAGAGCTCAGGGTCATTGATAGTCGATGGTAGGTTAGACGTTTAAGGAAAACGAGGCGTAGTAGTAATCTGAAAATTTGGCTACTGCCATAAATAGACACGATCTATCTTTCTAAACTATTTTCAATTTGGCGGAGTTGCCGCTTCTACTCAAAAGTAGTATCAACTTAATAATTTTTAATGAAACACCTTGTATATTATTTAATTTTTAGAATCGCAATTTCTTACAGATAATTTTTTCTGAATAGTTCTCTATACCTATAAACACCGGTTTTCGAGATAATAATTATTTTAGGTTAGTTTCTTTCAAAATATGATCTCACCAAAATTTAAATTTAGCTGCTATTTGAACCCATATAAAGCTGAAATTTTAGATGCAGTTTGCAAAAGTCTTGTATTTAACAGCTACCTAAATAAATTTATTTTATCTTATGCAGGGCGGTTTAAAATCAATGATTTTAACGTGAAAAGGTCAAAACTTTATTTATTCAAGTGGAACACACTGTATATTACTTATAATTTTGATAGACAATTAAAATGCCTTCAAGTTGATATAGCATAGTGGTATAGCTAACTCGTCAACTTTTCGAAATAATCGCAATAATTATCAAAAATCACATTGTTTTCACATAATTTGCATTAGTTAGCTATGGTTTTGAGATTGTGATTGTGATTTACTACTTAATACTTATTCAAAAACAATTTACAATGGAGCGAAATAATTACTCGCATGAAGTTTTGATCATTCTATTTATTCTTCATGGACAATGTGACAAAATTGTAGCAAGAACATGTAGGAAATTCAATGAAATGTATTCTGATTTGCAGCCAATGAACGAAAGAAAGTTTATGCTTTAAGCTTAGAACCATAATTGATAAAGTTCTCCTGTATTCGCATAAACTTTCTTTCGTTCATTGGCTGAAATCAGGACACATTTCATTGAATTTCTATGTTCTAGCCACAATTTTGTCACATTGTCTATGAAGAATAAATAGATTCAAATTAACTATACTAAACGGCAAAAACACAGAAAAAATATTAAGAATTCTGCTTTTTTCAACTTAAATATTATATTCAAAAACCTGTTTGAAACGCTATCCAATTGCAAATATAGTAATAACTAACTGTTATATTTATCTAACTAGTTTTAACTAACACTGACAGAGATCGCCAATCCTTGGCCATCTACAGGCGATAATGGGTTCTTTAAAATAAACTCTGTGAATACAGCAGTTTTGTTTTCCTGGAAATTTGTTCTTCAGTAACTAGATGTCACAATACATCACAATTTTTAATTTTCGAATTTTCATTTCATTTTCATCAAATAATTTAATTATTTTATATTAAATTTATATTTTCCAAAATTAATTAATGCTCCAGTACAATCCGTTTCTACGAATTTCTCAAAATTGTTGAATAAATTACATTTTCCCGTTAGAAGTTTTTTCTCCGTAGAGAATATGTGCATAATAATTCCAATGATGGCACCTGATTGTATTTCTTTATTTTACCTTAATATTAGTGTATCTACCAATTTGTAATCAAATTGGAAACAAAAATATTTGTTGCCGATTTACTAGTAAAATTTGTCGAAGGATAAAATAAAAGTAAAAAAATACTAGTAAAAAACAAAGATGATCTTGGTTCTCCGTTCACCAACGTATCCTTCGATAAATTTTACTAGCAAATTTTAAGATAGATTCCTAACAGATTAGATTGAACTTGATCAGATTAAGGTACCGAACAATTTAATGTTAATATAGTTGAATGTTGTTATTTTGTTTTGGTTGATTTATTGGATTAATGAACGTATTTTGGGTGGAAATTTATGATTATAAAATTTGAAACTGATTGATTTTAAATTTATTTGGTTTATAAGTAAGGTTTGTTAATTTATCATGTGGTGCAGCTTGAACCGGTTAAGTATGATTAAACGGATGAATACGAGATAGAACAAAACCACAAAATAAAAAAGTTTACCAATAATAACACCGCAATATATTGGATCCAGTTAAACATGGAAAAAACACAATTACAAAGACGTCTGATAATGAAGTAATTAGGAGATTATTGAGTCAGAATCCTTCGGCACTCTTCTATTGAAGGCCTAACGTTTTGTTATGGATCTATCTAAAAATATTAAGTTACGGAGAAACATTTTAAACTAATTTACTAGTAAACTCACGAGCCTCAGAAGAAGAAAACAATTTATAAGAGTTCAAGGTATTTCAATCCAATGAAGTGGTTTCTACCACTTTTGTTGTTATTAATTATGACCAAATGGTCCTACAATTATTTTCAATTATTTCCTTTCTTTTTTAAAATTGTTAAAAAAAACTTTCATAATTTGACTAAGAATGTTTTAATCTTCAACTTTATAAAAAAAATTTTTTTATGACAACTTAAAACCTCATTTAGTATCTCTTTGATAATGATGATAATTTATTATATCAGTCGAAACTAGTTAGAATAAGATTTAAACAAATTTACTTGTATCGGTCAATATAAACGATTTCAAGACTTCAACTAATTTAATTCATTTCGATGTTACTTGACATCAAACAATAAAGTATAGTCCAATACCAAGGATATGGATCCACAATTTTTCTTTTTAATTTATAAGAGAATTATAAGTTTGTTTTGTCGCTTGGCTAATTCAGCTAATGTATCTACCAGGAAATAAAGTTAGATGGTTATAAGAAAAGGTTAACGTATGAGAACAAGTTGCGTACCAAACCTTTTGTTCAAAGGGATTAAAGTAGTAAAGTAGTAATCTTGCCCCAGAGTCATAATCAATCTGCTCTATCCCTTACTACTATGGAGTCACAATTGTCTTCTAATTAACGATTGGATACGACCAATCCACCCATCAAAGCTCTCAGAAAAGCAACTAATTTGATCCTTGTCACAGATCCATGGTTATATTGACATAATAAGGTCCATAACGCTAGTATCCAAAGACAGAAAGATGGGAGCGCTAAATCTTGTGTCATTCTAATTTCAAGACCTCCATTTCGACAAAGTAAATTTACTACAGATTAATGAAGGGGTTCTACCTTTACATTGAGAATTATTTCTAAAGTGCCTTTAGCGTTTTTATTGTCAATTTTTAGGATCACTTTTTCCATTTTCTTTTTTAGATTTAGGAATGACCTCACTGCATTCGCAACAGTTTTTAGTCCCTAAATCAACTTCTTTAGGACGAAGGTAATCACCAGTTTCCGTTACGACAGCTGTACAACACAATTTCGCAGCCCAACAAAGAAATGTACTGCTCACCGCAATAGGACTCTAGTTATATTTAAGTTGACGGATACCGATAACATAAAATTGACTAATTTCGTCAAGGATTGGATAAGTCAAGTACCCTTTTACCAGCTGCTTTACAAGTAATGTCCATTAGATGTTGAGGTCGTATACCATCCGATTTATTTATTTATTTATTCGAATGGTACATTTTTAGTATTGTATTGTGATGTAAGTATTATGTTTGGTGTCCCAGAAGATCAGTATAAACCTGTATAGTGTAGTGACGAAGCCGTGTGCAATTGAGGATTGGTTCGTCTTGGCAAAGCATTTGCTTCAAGGTTTAGGAAAACTATCCAAAAACTGTTGCAAACGTTAAATTCCCCGAATCAAATTTTTTGTAAGAATATATTAATTGCTGTAAAACTTTTGCCGCTGTCCAATTTTATCAATTTTACTAGCAAACCCGGCGAACTCCGTTTCGCCACCAGATGGCTTCGTTTTATGTAACATTTCGTTTGGTGATTAAAAGATGAAGAAACATTTTTTTTGTTTTATATTTGAAAAGGAAAAATTTTATTTCATTTTACAACAGTAATGAATTCAATTCGATTACAAAAATGAAGTGTTATTTAGTTGAACTTCTCTAAGTAAATGAAAGTGAATCCAAAGTAAATACTGAATCCGAAGCGTTATACGTGTCCGCAAATTATCCGTTTTATTGAAGTGCACTTTGGTAAACCACATTT
This sequence comes from Abscondita cerata, assembly GCA_030710515.1. NCBI lineage: Eukaryota > Metazoa > Arthropoda > Insecta > Coleoptera > Lampyridae > Abscondita > Abscondita cerata. The sequence continues at coordinate 82,568 of JALBCR010000811.1, read as the reverse complement.
TTGGTTTTTTGGTCTGACGTTAACACAAACAAAGCGGATGGTTTCCCAACTCGTGAACACGCAACGTATAACTGCCCATGTGAAAAACAATGATTTTCTAAATTTATCCCGCAAACACTAAGCGATTGACCTTGCGACTTGTTAATTGTCATTGCGACGCACCGGCGCCATCTACTTAAAATATTGGTTTGTAGTACATGCTATGTATCAGAGATGGCGCTGTATGTGAAAAAAGATTTTCCCGCTTTTCTGTTGAAATTTTCCTGAATTTTCTTTGCTATAAACCTCACGGAGCCCGAGACCTTTCCAACGAATGCAAAACCGTGGAAATCGGTTCGTGCGTTCTGGAGGAAAACCCGACTTATTTTTATATAGTAGAAGATTTTATTCTTTAATGATACTTACTCTAAATTAAGCCGAAACTACTGCAGTGGACACAAAAAGTTTTATCCAGAATTTATAAAAACCTAGATTGTTATTATAAATTTGTATAAGAAAGTTTGGTCGGTGGATGGTTCTACTACCATGTCGCACTACATATATTATAAGCAAGTGTTGGAAACAGGGCTGGATGACTTTCCAACTACTTCCAGAATTGTGAGAACATATAGTATATACTGGGTGGGCCAACGCCGACGAAACAGAGCCAATGGCAGCCACATCGATAATTAAAAAAAACAAACTCAAACCCGTCAATTTTATTTCTGAGGGGGACATCTTTTTAGCCTGTCTGCATTTCAGTATTACCTCTGGTTTTAACGAAAATTCCGTCACATCAAACTATTTAAATGGCAACCCACAGTTTTTTGTGCAAAATCGGATAGACGACAAAAATGCTTTTGAAAAACCCCACATGTTGCTAGTTTTCTTTGGCTGTTCGGCTAGAACAACCGTACAAAAACCCCTAGCGGGCCCTCACATGATTTCGCGGATTTGTCATTTAAATAAAACAAAAGATATTGCAGTAACAATTTAATAATGCAATTGAAAAAATTGAAAAGATGTCCCCATCAGAAATAAAATTGAGGGGTCTGAGTTATTTTTAAAATTATTGATGTGGCTGCAATTGATTCTGTTTCGTCGGCGTCGTCTGCTGAACAACTATCAACCTCATACTTGACTTCTGCAGAAAAATTGTATTGTTGTCCTATCATTTCCATCACATACTACCCATAATCTACAATCGTTACACATTGCAGTGTATAGTACATAGACATATATTTACAGAACAGCATTTTGTAGATAGTACCTATCGAGACCTTAGGGACCTTTCCACCTCGTTGGAAGACTTCGGCTGAGCGAAATGTGTGGTGCCTAGGGTGTCTTCAACTTTAGAGCAGCTTGCTGCATTAAAAGATGAAAAACCAACAAAACAGGCAACACCCCAAAAAACGATGAGCTTTGTCATATTCTGGAAGAATTTTAAAATGTGTGGTGTAGTAGCAAAACTTGTATGACTTGGGTTATAAATTTATAGGTCTTTTTATTGAAACAAATCTATCCCACCTACTTGGATATTTGCATATTTTGTGTAGACAAAATATGGTGTAATAATCAGTCAGGAGCTTGTTTCCTTTAGCAAAAAATATGCTTTGTTTACAATAAGTAATGAATCTCAACGGTGTTTTGAAAGTCCTGGGATACGACGAATTTCCAAGTATAAAAAAAAGTTCACTGGGTGTTTAATCATATACCATTGCATTGACTTGTGAGTATTGTAACCAATTAATTCAAAGTTGATTGGTCCCAAATAAATGTTTAATACAATGTGCTAAAGCACATAAAGTAGATTGCTCTATTTGACAATGCTGTTTAGATTAGTCGAATAGTATATTGAAAAACAAGTGTCACAATCAGACTTTTTGCCGCACGCATCAATAGCGTATCACAAAGTAGTCATTGCAGCATTCAAACAGAACAAAAAAATTCTAACTACATATTTTGTTGTTTAATCAGATGGCCAAATGCTTGAATAGTTTTCAAGAAATGTGCCGCATAATATCCCTCTAATTAAATTAAAATGCTACAGTCGAGTTTGGAGATAATTGATTGTCGAAACAAAAGGCTTCTGATACAATCTTAGTGTCATATACCTGAAGCCATCAATAACGTTAAAATGACAAGCGCACAGGATTGTATCTGAAATTTTACTTTTTTTTCGTGTTTTACAAATTTATGATGCTTAAGAACGTGTCTCTCATCCCATAGAAATCTCAAATTTAATTAATCCTTCAATACCTCAATCGTGTGTTTTGAATGTACGAATTGTTGTTGTGTTGGTTTAATCGTTGAAATAAAAATGCGAGCACTGTTGATTGTTAAAGCCGGCCCCTCTTATGAAATGTTGTCGTACAAGTTGCTTATCAGATATTAATACCTTTATTTGTGTAACGATGTTGTGTTAGTTTGTTATTTTTTCTTACATTGTCTGCGTTTGTAGGTACCTGCTAGAACTTCCTGCAAACTTTAAGCATCATTAATTTGAATTAGACACCGACTTTTGCGATGAAAAAGTTTTAACAATTTACCTTAGATAAATTGTTTTCAGCATATATTTACACGTATTATTTATACTGAACAAAAGTTGTGTACAGTGTGTCCGTAAGTATGGAACAAATTCATTTTTAGCTAAACAGAACATTTTAGAAATAATCCTGAAACACGTCGATTTAGATTTTTAATTTTACCGTATTTTAAAATAATAATCTAATATACAGGGTGAATTACTTTCGAGTAATGACGTCACCGTCATTTTTTAAATGGAACACCCCTATTTTGTTTCAATTTTCGGATTACTCTGCTGAGCTGATTCAAAAATGTATCACATGTTGATTCCAATTGGTACAGGGTGGACAAAAAATACAATAGTTTGTGTGTGCTCACAGTAAAGTAACGCACAACATTCTTTATTAGTTAAATTAACAATCTTATCAAAAATGGCCTGCTGTTCGAACATTTATAAAGTCATGTATTTCATCCGCTAGACAATAAGTATTTTTGATAATATTGTTAATTTAACTAATAAAGAATGTTATGCGTTACTTTATGAGCACACACAAAACTATTGTATTTTTTGTCCACCCTGTACCAATTGAAATCAACATGTGATACATTTTTGGAATCAGCTCAGCTAGAGTAATTCGAAAATTGAAACAAAATAGGGGTGTTCCATTTAAAAAAAATGACGGTGACGTCATTACTGAAAGTAATTCACCCTGTATATTAGATTATTAATTTAAAATACGGCAAATTAAAATCAAAAATCGACGTGTTTCAGAATTATTTCCTAAAATGGTCTGTTTAGCTAAAAATGAATTTGTTCCATACTTTACGGACACACTGTATAAATAATTTATGACTATTGCTCTGTAAGCTGTATTGGTCAAACAAGTTAGAAACTAAAAAACAGCATGAAATGATCACTATAAACGTATAGTAACTCAGTTCCACACGCTAATCTCGCTATTTTTAAAGAATTCAAATTTAACGGATGTATACACAACAAATCAGTACGACAAGATATTAGTTGTCAGATACCTAGCTCAAGTTTGGAATAATACGTTACAACTTCAATAGATTAATAAATACTATTTGTTCTCTAATTGTGCTCTAAGGGAAGCGCCAAAGTTAAGCATAGAGATCCCTATAGCTCGATATTCGAGAAACGTTCTGTTTAAAATAAAAAAGGTATTGCTGGATGTTGGCCTTAGAACTGCTTAGAATCGAACCGCTCACCGCGTGTTCACCTCAAGTAGCGTACCAAAAATGGCGACCGCTCCGTAACATGTTGTGGAAGTAGCGGTACCAAAATTAGACGTTTTTACAATAGTTCCGCAACTGTTACGTCTGCTGAATGCACCCATTCAATTTATTCAATCCCAGCCACGTAGAGCGATGTTGAAAGGTGTCTTGAACCAAAATGTAACTGTATCAGTCGGTGACTGCTTTTTGACGTTAACCTGCAGGAATTAATTAAAGTAGCCTAAGTTTTTATTAAGACATCTGACAAACTAAAGATTTATATTGGCCTTAGAACAAAAATGGAGAAATTATCACGACCAGTTTAATTTAAAAAGTCCAAAGGCCTGCTTTTTAAGAATCAAAATAAAACAAACTCAACATCAAAATAGATCGAGCAACCCTCGACTACGAAAAATTTTTAAACGATGTCAGAGCCGTTCACATCAATAAAGACAGGTTAATTATAATTCTTTATTCAAAATAAGTTAGCCATTACAGATGATAATGTAATACTGCCTTAGTTTTGGAGCTATGAGCTTTCTTGTTTCAAATTCATCATTCAGTTTGCAATTATCCATCTTGTGTCGGGCTAAAAATGGTCAAAAATTATCGAGGAAAACCAATAAATAGCCGACAACCCCTCGTTCAGCTAGTACACTTAGATGCACTCTATAGAAGAAGTTTTCAATGTAAATAAAAACATGCATTCGCTGCAGCAACTTTTTTATGACATTCCAAAACCCACCCTCCAACACTATGCTAGAGAGAAAGTAATTATGGCAAGAAATAGAAAAGGTGAAATTGAAAATAGTTAGTTAGATGATAAAGCAGAAAACGGGTTTGCAGAAAAAATACTAGGTCCAGTGCAGATATTTGTACAGAAAAATTTGCAGCCGCAATATGTTTATCCCTTAAAAACCCCAAAGCTTTGACGTAACATGTAATAAAACAAGAAAACCCATGATCAATCTATGGCGTTGAAAAATGAACTTCATCAAAATCGTCATTCTTAATAGATTAGTCAAAAACCAAAATACTGGGTACGATCGGCACCAAATCTTCTAAAATAATTTCATCGGTCGTAAAAAGCATGCTACAATTTTTATCTGCTGTTCAGTACTTATCAGGACAAATATTACCCTTGTTAACAATATTTAAAGGTATCAACGTCATCGAACCTATGATTTAAAAAAAAAACCTGATTCTTTGACAAAACTGCACATACAGCATATATATATATACAGGGTGTTTCTAAAAGGTATGTCATAAATGTAACAGCGTAATCCTGGGACAAAAAAAAAGTGATTTGACAAAATTTACCTATATACAAAAACGTACTCCTGCAGAGCTACAGTTATTTAAAGTTTCATTTTGATTTTCCTATATTTGGAATATTTAAGCCAAATCTAGAGATAATCGAATAAAATTTAACATGAGAGTTTCTCTGTAGGATGCAAATAAGCAGTAAAATTTGTACTTACCTAACTTATTATTCAAGGGTACTTAACCTAAAAGAGCATTCCATTTTTGGCCAGAATTTTTTACTGGTATAAGTAGTCGAAATCTAACTTTATCACGTTGAAGTATGTTAAAAGCAAAAAAAGATTCTCTTGTTAAAGGTGTGAAAAGTTAACCATTTTCGATAAAATCCATTTGAAATTTTCTTCTGTTTTCTTTAACATTTACATGTTTAATTTAGTTGGCTTAGAAAACAGTAACTATGGAAAATAAATCTTACTTGTTAGTGAACAAAAGACTTACGGCTTGTTGTCAAATTGTTCAAACAAGGTTTTGAAAGCACTTCGTTTTAGCTACTACTTAATTTGTTGAATATCGTAGATTTAGATCATATCAATAATGAATGACAACTATACGTTTGGTGAAATGGCAGATATGCATTTAGTGTTCGGAGAATGTCGTTCCAATGCAGCTGCAGCTAGAAGAAGATATGCGGAGCAATACCTAACAGAAGACTTCAGATCGGCGTACATTTATTGCTGTTGACAGACGTTTACGAGAACATGGTACATTGAAACCTAAGACCTCTGATTATGGAAGAAATAGGTATGTAAGGAATGTGGATCTCGAAGAAGATATTTTAAATATTGTCGAAGACAATCCACGCATTAGCACTAGAAGGTAGCCTCTCAGTTACAAGCATCACATAGTGTAGTATGGCGAACTATTCGAGAGCAGTTACTATATCCATTCCATGTACAAATTGTTCAAGCTTTGCAACCAGCTGATCTGAATTTGAGAGCAGCTTATGGTGAATGGTTGTTGCGACAAAATCGAAGGGACAATAATTTTTTCACAAAAATACTTTTTACGGATGAAGCAATATTTACCCGTGATGGTGTGATGAATCATCATAACGAACATTTTTGGGCGGAAGATAATCCGAATGTAATAAAAGAAATGCGACATCAGCATAAGTTTTCAGTAAACGTATGGGCAGGAATATTGTGCGAAAATTTAATTGGACCATTTTTTCTACCGAATCGTTTAAACGGCGAAAATTATTTAAATTTTCTTCAACAACAGCTTCGGATTTATTAGAAGATGTTAACCTTAATACTCGGTCCCACATGTGGTTTATGCAAGATGGAGCTCCACCACATTTTAGCCGTGCAGTTAGGGAATGGCTTAGTGAAAACTTTCAAGGCGCTGGATAGGACGAGGTGCTGATGCTCCGGTGGTGTGGCCTCCACGCTCGCCCGACTTTAATCCATTAGACTATTGTTTTGGGGTTTCATGAAAGACGCTGTTTACAGTAATTCAATTACCAGTGAACTTCTGCTGAGGAGACGAATTCTTGAAGCAGCTAACGATTTTCGAAATCTTCCTCATATCTTTGAAAGCATTCGCTTTTCTTTAATGAAACGTGCTAGAAAATGCGTTGAAGTGGGTGGAGGACATTTTGAACATGTTTTATAATTTTTTATTATTCGTTTCTCTTTTTATTGTTGTTTTTATTTTGTAAATTTTATTTAAATCTAACTTAATAAATTCTTTAGGTTAATAGTTATTTTCTAAGCCAACTAAATTAAAAATGTAAACTTAAAAAAACAGAAAAAACTTCAAATCGATTTTTATCGAAAATTGTTAACTTTTCATATCTTTAACAAGAGATTCTTTTTTGCTTTTAACATACTTCAACGTGATAAAGTTAGATTTCGACTACTTATACCAGTAAAAAATTCTGGCCAAAATGGAATGCTCTTTTAGGTTAAGTACCCTTGAATAATAAGTTAGGTAAGTACAAATTTTACTGCTTATTTGCATCCTACAGAGAAACTCTCATGCTAAATTTTATTCGATTATCTCTAGATTTGGCTTAAATATTCCAAATATAGGAAAATCAAAATGAAACTTTAAATAACTGTAGCTCTGCAGGAGTACGTTTTTGTATATAGGTAAATTTTGTCAAATCACTTTTTTTGTCCCAGGATTACGCTGTTACATTTATGACATACCTTTTAGAAACACCCTGTATATATCACGCATCCGAGAGGGAGATTTCTTTCTTGTAGACGAGGTCTCCTTTCTGAGGCACCCACTTCCGGCGGCGGAGGTTGTAAAATGGCGTTGATCTTCGAAAGCGGTGACTAAGTTCTCTCGGGCTAGTTGTTGGAGCCTCTACGCGACTTACCTGTTGGAAACGTTCGGTAGGCTGGAGCGGGTCAACGGATTCGTCGGACGGTGGGCGGTATAACGCATTCGGGGCGGTCAGCTCTCGACCCAGAGTTAACATGGCCGGCGTGAATCCGGTGGACCGATGCTCTACCGAGTTAATTGCAAACGCAATTTCAGGAAGGTGGATGTCCCAATGGCGGTGGTCTTCGGTGGTGAACTGAGCAACCATGGTTCCAATCACTTTATTCGTTCTTTCAACTGGATTGGCCTGGGGTGTGTACGGTGGCGTCGGACGGTGCGTAATGCCATATTCGTTTAAAGTGTCTAAAAATATTTTACTAGTATATTGCGGGCCGTTGTCGGTGATTAGGAACTTTGGCGACCCAAACCGAAAAATCACATTTTCTCTCAAGGCCTGCCTCAAGTGCTGAGCGGTGGCGGTACGTAGGGGCTTGATCTCTACCCACTTCGTGAAACGGTCCTGGAAAACCAATATATAACGGTTACCTTTCAAGGAACGCGGGAACGGTCCAATCAGGTCGGAACTGACGACTTCACCCGGGTGATTCACTTTCCTAAAGTACATTTCTCCGGCGGGTTTCTGGGTTGAATGTTTATAACTGAGGCATGAAGGACATTTTCTTACGTATCGAAGAACATCTCGAGTAATTCCAGGCCAATAATATTTCTGAAAGATCCTCGAAATGGTTTTCGCCACTCCGAGATGGCCGGCTTCCGGGACGCCGTGGCATTCCTTTAACACCTTGCCTCTGAGGTTCTTCGGTACACACAGCCTCCACGGATTACGGAGACCTTCAGCGGTGACGGGGACGAATCCGAAAAGAACGGTGGACATCTGTTCCAGACACCTTATAATCGGGGTATGCCTCGGGGTTCTCAATTATCCGGGCACGAAGACGGTCTAGCCAGGTACAGGTACCAAGACCATCGGAGTTTGTCAAGGGTGCAAGATTGGCGGCCAGGGCAGTTCCTTCATAGCGCCGAGAAAGGGCGTCAGCTACATAATTAAGGGCTCCTTTACGATATACGACCTCAAAATCGTACTGTTGTAGTTCTAATATCCATCTTGCTAGTCGAGCGGTCGGCTTCTCCATAGTCCGCAGCCATTTTAGGCTGCGGTGATCACTAATGACGGTGAAATGGTAACCTTCTAAATATCCTTTTAACTTGCAGACGCTCCAGACCACAGCGAGGCATTCAAGTTCAATGGCCGAATAATTTCTTTCGGCAGTGTTCAGTGAGCGACTAATATATGCTATTACCTTTTCTTGTCCCTCTTGTACCTGTGTAAGGACAGCCCCTAGTCCGGTGGTGCTGGCGTCTGTTTGTAAAACGAACGGCACTGTAAAATCCGGACAGGTCAAAATTGGAGCCGAGGTAAGCGCATCTTTTAATTTTCGGAATGCAGTATCTTCTTGGTTAGACCAAACATACTTTTTGATTCTTTTTCAGAAGGTTAGTAAGCGGATGTGTAACCTGCGAAAATTGTGGAATAAACTTACGATACCAGGAGGCCATCCCCAGGAATCGACGAAGCTGTCGGACATTTTGGGAGGTTCCATTTGTTCAATCGCTTCCACTTTTTCCGGGTCTGGCTGTATTCCTTGTTCGGATACTAGATGTCCCAGATATTTTAATTCCGGGACGCAGAAAACACATTTTTCCGGGTTTAGCTGTAACCCGGCTTGACGGAGACGGTTGAATACTTCTTGTAAGTTATGGATGTGTTCTTCAAATGTTTTACCAATTATGATGATATCATCTAGGTATACGAAAGCCCGCTCGTCTAACTCGGGACCAATAATTTGGTCTAGGAGGCGTTGGAACGTCGCCGGAGCGGAGTGTAGACCAAACGGCATGACCTTAAATTGGTAAAGTCCTTTACCGGGAGCCGTGAAAGCGGTTATGGGGCGGCTTGCTTCGGAAAGCGGAACCTGCCAGTACCCCCGTTTTAAGTCCAGGGTACTAATGAAGCGGGCAGCTCTCAGTTTATCTAAAATTCCTTGGATGAACGGAATTGGGTATGCGTCCTTGATGCTGGCCTCATTAACTTGGCGGTAATCCACACAAAACCGGTGTTCTCCGGACGGCTTCTTCACCAGGACTACGGGTGACGACCACGGGCTGTGAGATTCTTCTATGACGCCGTCAGCCAGCATCTGGTCAACTTCAGTGCTAATGACTTGTTGCATCGCGGGATTGCGAGGATAGTAGCGTTGTTTTCGGGGCTCTACGTCTGATTTCAACTTGACCTCGTGAGTTATTAGGTGAGTTAATCCGGGAGAGTCCTTAAATTTCGGCAGTTCCTGTTCTAGAAACGTCTGCAGTCGGGCCATCTGATCTTTTCGGGGCTTTGGATGCCAGCGATCCCAGGATTGTATCTTGGAGACAAATTTATTTCTTCGCCGCCAAATACTAAGTGGTTTTGTTTCAAATCTAGGACAGCTTGTTGATTTTGTAAAAAATCTAAACCTAAAATCATATCAGTTGTTAAATTTGGCAAATAATACGCTGTAATTTCAAGTTGTCGATTATTTGCTTGAACGGGAAAAGAAAATATGCCTTTTGTACGGGTGGCGGATCCGTCGGGGAGTCGTACTTCTTCTGAGTGGTGGTTATCTGGTCTGACTTCGTTTCTAGCCAAGAGGCTTCGGATGGCGTTTCCAATATACGTTTTTGCAGCGCCAGTGTCCACTAGAGTGGAAAACCTTTTCCCATATACTTGGATATCTATAAACAAACGGTCATCAATGGCGGCTGCAGGAAATGCTGGTAATTGCGGCGGACGGCACGTCTGTTGAACCTTAAACAACCAATTTTTCCATTCATCAGAGTCGTGACGTAATACAGAGGCGAATGCCATTGGTGACACGAGCCGCCTTACTGCTCGTGTCGGCTTGCGGAGTTTCCCTGGACGCGTCCACACGAACAATCACGAGAGTATCCCGTTACGTCCACATCTAGAACAGAACGCTCGAAACGTCCCTTTGCATTCACTTCTGAAGTGTCCATCCTGGCCACATCTCCAGCATTTAACTTCCTTGATGTTGCGAGGGTGAACCGGTGACGGCGGTCGTTTCACGCCGAGGTTGCTTACAGCTCCAACTTCCGTTTGCTCGGTCGGTATAGTGATCGGTTCGGCGAAACGTATCTTACTCGGTGTCGGTGGTTTATGTAGCGGTGGAAGTGTTTCAAATTGTGCGGCCATTTCTAACAACTCGGTTAGGTCAGTGAAATCTCGTCGGCGGATATAGTATTTGTATTCCGGTTTCAAATTTTCATAGATGCGTTCTAATTGACTTTCTGTACTTATGCCTCCATGTCTCCTCATGAGCGTCAGAATGGCGGTAGCGAAAGCACTAGCTTTCTCCTGCGGTTTCTGCAAACGGTTGCGGATTTCTTCTTCTATCTTGAAGTTGTATCGAGGTAATAAAAATTGCGTACGAAAACTCACCAAAAATTGATCCCAAGTATTCCAAAAATTTTTGTTATTTCTGTACCAGAGTAGGGTGTCGTCTTTCAATAACTCAGGTAATGCTTTGAGTAGGTGGTCAGCGGTTAGCTCATAGCATTCTTGAAGTTCGGCTATTCTTTCTAAGAACGAAAGCGGATCACTTTTTGCCGTCAAAACGCACACCCCATTTGCGAACGATCTCGCATGTTCTTGCGGCAGCGGGTATCGGTGTTGCTTCGGGTTTGGATGGGTTACTAATGCTGGTTTCTGCAGCGGTTCCTTCTCCTGGAGTAGTCGGCATGTTTGCGGTTTTGTATACTCGAGCGCCAGTCCTTCAAAAGGACGAAACGGATCAGCAATGTTATTCCTGAAAATACAATTAGTACTGAAAGCAAACGGTTAATTAATACGGTCTTGAGTTCGGGGTCCCTGCTCGTGAAGCGCCAATTTGTAACACTGTCGGCTCGGGTAGCTCTTTGTCGGAGAAATTAGGTTCGCCTATTTGGTATAAAAATTTATTGTTCTAACTACAAAATAAATTTAAAATTAATTTAAATAAATAAACAGTTTTGTCTCTAGTTGAATGCGGCCTAACAGTAGCGACGGTTCGTCGCTGAACGATAGGTGCTGCCAGAAGTCGGGGTTGTTGGTTTCTGACTCGGGCTTAAGCGACGTTGTGTTGCCGTTCGGCGTGGCCTCGGTTTCACAATCGGTCCCTACTTGAGTGTAGACGACAATATGGCGGGCGCTGTAATAAACAGATTACCTCGTTCGGCTTATTTTATTAATTTAGTGAACTACGGAGAAATTAATGAACGGGTAAATATGAAAGTATATTTGGGTTTAACATCAATAATTTCTTTAAATGATTGTAGGTAACACAAACGCTTTTTATTATTTATTACAATCGTACGATGATCGGCAGGGAACAATTATTACAGGTATTCACACGCGTTGTCGTTAATCCCTAGCGGGCAAATGACGGTTTAATTGTGAACAAATATAATTACGGTAGCTCGGTGAGTTTTATAGCGAATTGCATACGGAATTTTTATTTGTGGTTTTAAAGGAATGCAGCGGCGGTCCGCGGGATGGGCACCCCACGTACTGGCAACTGAACTACGGGACGCAGTTGTCTCGCGGAAAAATACTCTCCACGTTTTAGCTGCGAGGATGGTTTCCAACTTTCCCGCAGAATAGGTACTCTACGTTCCAGTTGCCTTTTTGGGGCAGTGTGAGGTTTTGATCCTTTTTCGCTGAATGTTAACTCTACGTACTCAGATCAAGCGGGGTTGGAGTGTGTAGATTTCGCTGAAAGACAACTCTCTACGTTCTCTACACTCTATGATCGGTTTGCAGGTAAGGGGAAAATACAACTCTGATACTTCACGGTATTGTTTTAGCTGAGATCCCCCTACGTTCACGTCGGCTGACACGGCGGAATAAAAGAAAGAAAAATCAAACGAAACTAAAAATGAACGGATAATAAAAATAAAAAGGAATTCGAAAAAATAAATGAAAATCAACACGGTTCTTTTTTGAGCGTCGGCGGAAAATGCGTATGTTGTTCTCACAACCATACACCGGACGGAGTTGTTTCGCGATCAGGGGATTCGCGCTTTTATACCCTGTACCTATCACGTCGTGACGTCAAACGGAATTTTGTTTGTCGTTAACTTTATCGCCCAGCATGTACCAAATGATAGCGGCAATCGGCGGTGTTACGGATTTTCCTGTGTAAAATTTTCTATATTTTAAGTTGTTAAAATTATTTATCAGAAAATCTATTAAAATTGGCGGTATTCTTACAAATTAAATGATTATGGTAATTTAGGGTTATCGAAAAATGTGGCCATAACTTTAATTTGTAATAGCTGAAGCTGTAGTAAAGATAATTTAATTATTTGTATACATAAAGATAGAGAAAATCATAAAGTTTGATTACATATTTAGTACATTTTCATGTGAGCCCCACTTGTGGCACGACAGACATCCAAGTCCACCTTCGTCTAGACCCACTGAAGCATTTCAAGAGTCACAGTTGCTATCGCATCGGTGATACGTTTCATAAGGTGTTGCATGCACTGTATATTTTAAACAAAAACAATGTTTTTTATGTAGCCCCAAAAGAAAAAGTCTAAAGAAGTTAAGTCAGGGCTCCTTGGCGGGCACGCAAGAGGAGAGTTGAGAGCTTTACGTAAAATATGTAATCAAAACTTTGTGATAATACATGATGTATTACACAAATGGATCAAAAAATGCTTTCTAGCAAATATACCAAAAGTACGTCCTATTCTGCTAATTGTCGATAGTTACGTGTCTGATAATAATTTAATAAAAAAGCTATAATTACTCAAGTTACTATCTTGAACCACCATGACATTTAGAGTGCTTAAGGATACTAATGGTAAAAGAGTCAACCACAGAAGAAAAATCCCAAAATCTGAATTCTTTGGCATTCTCAAAAAAAATATGATCAGATGCCTTTCAGCAACAACTTTTAGGGTAACCAGCATATACATAATCCTGATATTGGTGACTATTCTCCATCAAATTTCTAAAAAAGTTTTTCTAGAATTAGACCTATTAAACCAGATCTCAAAATTATTAGATACATCTACTACATATTTCTAAGAAAAGTGTAACAGCCAACCAAACAACAAAAAAAGGGCAACAAAACAAAACAATTCACTATAAACTCAAGCTAAATCACTAAACTGTACTTTTGCTTTAAAACCCGGAAATTGTGACCAAAACATGTCCAACAAAATTTGTGCTGAAGGTCATTCAGAGAGTGAATTAAAATAGTGAACTTACACTCGACTTCTCTCGTCCTGAATAGCTCCAAAAGGACGAAACAACTGTTGAGTAATTATTATTGGTGATTGTTTACAATTGTTCAATCTCTTGCAAATTTAAAGCAGGAAATTCAAGATTGTTTTTATGCCTACACTTAGTTAAAAAATTAAAAAAAACAGTAATAAACCTAAAGTATTGTTTACATACACTTAAATTAAATTAACGTAGATACAAAAAATAAGAATTAACGCACGAATAAACAAAGCTTTCTGTTTACATTCATATACTTAGTTTAGGAAGTTTTCGTTGAACATTACTCTGCCATCACTCATGATAAAAACTGCACACAAACGTAATCTAAAAATAAATTCAAATATCATACTTACATCAACGTTCAAATTATAGTCGTAATTGCGAGTGGTGTCTTTTTATCTTTTATCGCATCTATCTTTTTTTAACACCAATAAATCATCATCATCATCATCACCCAGCCATTTGCGTCAACTGCTGAACATAGGCCTCCCCCAATCGTTTCCATTCGTTTCGGTTTTGTGCGACTCCAATCCAGTTTCTTGCTATTCTCCTTATGTGATCGGTCCACCGGGTAGGAGGTCTCGCTCTACTTCTTCTGTCCTGGCGTGGTCTCCATTCGATGATTCTTTTTGTCCATCTTTCATCACTGAACCTTGCTACATGCCCTGCCCATTTCCATTTTAAGTTGGTGATTCGGTGGATTATGTCACAGACGCCGGTTCTTTTACGAATGTCAGTGTTTCGGATACGGTCGCTCAATTTAATTTGTAACATGGCTCTTTCCATTTTTCTTTGAGCAACTCTTAGTTTATTAACTGTCTTTTTCGTTAGCGTAAGTGTCTCTGATCCATAAGTCAAGACGGGGAGAACACATTGGTCGAACACCTTCCGTTTGGGACTTATGGGTATGTCACTTTTAAATATGTCTCTCAATCAATACTTTTATTTTGTGTTTGTTGATGTTTAAGTCTACTTTTTGTGTTGCTAGAGACAGTTCGTTTATCATCTGTTGCGCTTCTTTCAAATTGTCTGATATAATGACAATATCGTCGGCAAAACGGAGGTTGTTTAGTTTTACGCCATCAATATTCACTCCTTTATCGCTAAAGTTTAGTGTTTTAAATGCGTATTCCAAAACTGCGGAAAATAATTTGGGCGATAAGTGTCCCCTTGTCTGACACCTCGTTGTAATGGGAAACTGTCGGTGTCTCTATGCAGTTTTATGTTTGCCATGGATTCTTTATATATATTGTGAATTAAATGGGTGTATCTATAGTCGATGCGACTTTGATTTAGGGCAGCTAAAATACAATTTGTTTCTATCGTGTCGAAGGCCTTTTGGAAATCTACAAATATTAGTAACTACTAGTGGCCTGTTATACTCTATTGTTTTTTTTATTAATACTTTCATAGTAAGCAAATGGTCGTTTGTCCCGAATCCCGATCTAAATCCCGCTTGTTCAATGGGTTGGTTGAAGTCGAGCTTATTTTCAATACGGTGGCTTATTATTTTTGTGAACAGCTTGTATAGATGGGAGAGCAAGCTGATGGGTATGTAATTTTCGACTTCTGTTTGATCTCCTTTTTTGTGTATTAATATCATCATAACAGTTTTCCATTTCTTTGGTATGTCGTTCTGTATTAGGCAAAGGTTGAAGAGGTTTTTATTTCTTCTAGTAGAGTCTTTCCGCCTATCTTTATTCGTTCAACGGCTATATCATCTTCTCCGGTGGCCACGTTGTCTTTCATTTTATTTAATGCGTGTTGTACTTCTTCTATTGTTATGTCAGGCATGACGTCAGATCCCTGATAATTAGTGATAATTTTAAGAGATTACTTTTCATCCCTATTACTAGCCTTGTCTTTTGAATTTATTTAGGCTCGTCATCTATTTTTTGTCTATTTCTATATAGTTCCTCGTACAATTCTTTCACTATCAATAATAGTTCGTCTCTGTTATTTGTTACCTTGCCAGTTGTATCTTTAAGTGTTAATATTTCATTTCTCCCATTTTTAAGCTTCCTTTTGAGTACTTTCATGCTCTTGTTCTCTTCTATTGTTTGTTTGATATTCTCGTGATTATATTTTCTTATATCTTTTCTAATGCCTTTTGATATATCTTTATTTAATTGCCGTAAGTTTAGAGCATCTACATTGTCCTTAGTTTTATTTCCCGCCTCTGTTTCATTAACTTTTTGTATTTTGACTTAATTTGTTCTCTGTGTTTTGCTTTGGATAGTGGGATTTTGTGCTTGCTTTAACGCCTTAGTTATTTTTTTTGTTGATTTCTTCGATGTCTCTTTTTTGTCGGGTTTCTGTCAGCATCCGTTTGATTGTGTCTTGAAATTTCTCATGATTCTCTGGAACCTGCCATTTCTTTCTAGGTTTCTTCTAACCATTTTATATCTTTCAATTTCTAGATTTATTTCAATTGTTGCCTTTATGGTCACTTCCTATTCAGATTTGGTTCAATACTGTTACGTCTCGAACTATAGATTTTTGTCCGTTATAATGTAATCTATTTCGTTTTTTGACACTTCATTCATTTGAAATAAGTTGTTTTTCCTAGTAGAAATTTATTAGGGTTTCCCCTCGTTGGTTCCTTGTACCACTTCCGAAGCTTCCTAATGCAATCTCGGCTTCATCAATTTTGATACCGATTTTTGCATTAAAGTCGTCACATAGGATCGTCCATTGAGTTTGAGTTTCTTCTAGGGCTATTGTAATGTCATCATAGAATGCGTCTACTTCTTCGTCTACGTGATCGGTTGTTGGTGCGTAAACTTGGATAATTTTCACATTATATTTTGAATTTAGTCTAAGAATTAAATACGCTACTCGTGGTGATATGCTTTTTATAGAGATGATATTGTCTACATGCTTTTTATGAATCAGGAATCCGACTCCGCCAGTTGCTTCGCCACGGTGGTATAGTACGTGTTTCGAATTTAGTGTCTTCAGTCCTTCTCCTTTTCGCATTACTGCACTTAGTCTGAGAATATCCCATTTGATGTGTGATAACTCTTCCTCTACTTCAAGAATTTTGCTGTCTGTTGCTAACGTTCGGAGATTGTATGTAGCGATAATCATTTTCTTAGTTATTCGTTGTTGTGGTTTCTTTATCTTCAGATTTTTGTCCCCTCCTAAATCCTTGGGACAGACTGAGTTTTCAGTGTGAGATTATAGATTGCACATCCTACTCACTTGGGGTATTTTTGTTTTAAGACCTGACATCTCATTTGGTTTATTAGGGGGTGTTTGGCAATAAAACGCCACGTTTGTCAGACGGGTTGGCGAGTATATGATCAGCCGCCCTTCACATGGGATACAGACGCTGTTTGCAGCCGCCCAATCTGGGTCAGACGCTGCTTTTTCCTACTATGGGAGCCATTAAATTCATCAATTGAAGGTTGCCCCCCATAGCCTCTCATTTAGTTTAGCCTGTGTGCTAACACAGTTACCGGGATGTAGCCGCTTAAAGCTTCTGGGAGCCATAAATGAGAGTGACAGACCACCCGGAGACCAATATCTCTGAATGACCCGAGGGTCTGGCAATTCAGAGGATAGAGGTGCTACTCCTAAGTGAAATCTCCCGTATATCCCATTTATTTATTGGTTCAAGAAAGATCAATGCGATGATTCATAAGACACCTCTCGCAATTACGACCATATTTAGTACCTTCTAAAGTTGAAGTATGCTACGCCAATTTGCTGTATGTATACTTGAATGTAAACGCAAGCGTTAACGGAACGACGTTAAACCAATGATTTAAACATTTACTAATTCTTAATGTTACGTACGTTAATTTAATTTAAGTAGATGTAAACAACTCTTAACCCCACTAGAAGAAATAAAAAAAACTGGATCTATAACGACTATATTACACAGTTAAGATAAGTTGTGGTTTCTCCTAATGGGTAGGAGCGTTCGATTGGAGATGGTGTGAGGATGACTTTAATGAAAACTCACCTACTTCATAAACCAGTTAAGATTGTAAGCTATAGTGCCAAGAAGCACGACTATTTGAACCCGAGATAAAAGAAGAAAAACAGCGTCTCTCCCAAAGACAGTAATGTTTCAGGTCTATACGCTTTAGTGTAGATGCCATAGACAACGTTCTTTAAATTGTAAAAAAAAGTAAAATCCTTTGAATATATTTGTTAGTAGAAAATATCTACGTGGTCTTCATTAATGTTTTTATCTATAGTTACCTAGCCAATGAATTTACAAGTAATTTTTTTCATCTATTTTGTAAATGTAAGCTGTCATTCAATTGTCAATTTTGAGGTTAAAGAACCAAACGTAGACAAGCAAAATAAAAAAAAATATGCTTGGTGATCTGCACTACTTTTTGACTACACTTCCCAGTAGAAGGCTGGGTACCTTCAATATATTACACAGTCCCACTAAAATAGTTTTCATAAACCCCCAAACAAACGCTCTGCCAAGACAAACCAGACTAACAGTCAACATCGTGTGACTTCGCGGTGAATGCTGATTTTATCGTAAGGATATTACGAAGATAGAATCAACCAAGTAAGTATCAATGACCTTAAACTCGAATGAACAACACCAAATAAGAAATAATTAAATTATTATGCGATTGAATTATCTTTTAAATCCAAGTGACTTGATAATTAGCAAATTAAATTTATGTTATAAACATTCACTATTATTAGTTGTTAAGTCTTGAAACAAGACGCTTTTTGAGTCATTTCTAAATAAACCAATACCGTACATTATGTTAATATATCCTACTGCACTAAACACCATAATTATAGTCAACTTTGCATAATACTTTGTATAAAATAAAAATAATAGAAAGCAAACCAGTTTTGTAATGAGTTGTAAATGAGATTTAACATATAATTAAGTTATTTAAATAATTTTTAAGTTTTACTTAATTACAGTTAAATTGTTGCTAAATTGGTGGAAATTATATCTTTTCTGCGTTCATGTTCACTTTTATGGATAGAAAAAAAATCTGCTATCGTAACACGTAGCACGTCCGAATAGTAATTTTCACAGTCGGTAAAATTGTAAATATAAAAAATAAATAAAGTAAATTATAATAAAATTAAATAAAAGTTTATTTCAATGTTAATCAAGTTTCAAACTTTATTCACAAATCGAGGTTGCTACTTTGGTAACCCAGACAAAATTAAAGCTTGCTGAATGAAAAATTTTCAATCTACTGATGTAGTATTTAAAGGCGAGTATAATTTATAGTCGGCTTTACAATGAATACGCATTTTAAATTCTTTTTTAAAATCGTAGTGTTTTGAATGAACCACCCGTTAGCGAATGATCGGTTGTTTCTAATAGGTCTGTAGAGACGATACGTTTACCCAAGATCGGAGAAACCAATAGTTTTTCAATACGACTAGGACATCTAAATCAGACAGGAAAATGAGTGCATTAAAGGTACTTAAATGCAGTTGTTCTCCAACAATAGGGTGTTCTCAATATCTCGTTATTGTCGTCTTTGATGGTACTAAACCATGATCAAAAGGCACTGTTCACATTCATTGCGTTTTCTTGAACTGAATGCGGGGATCAAGAAATTGTGGTATTGTGTGAACACTACACACGGTTGCTCCCGTCACTTATTAAGCCTTCTTTAACTTTTTTCTACATTTCTCAAGTTTATCTTGTTTTTGCTATCTTTATTTTTCCATTAGAGATGCTTAGTAAATAGAGAAAAAAATAAAAAAACCTAAAAGCCATGATCATTATATTTTGTTCAAAATTGGAGTAACCTACAAATTGAAAAAAGTAATCAACAACAAAATAAATAGACCACTTAGAAACAAATCCAAAAAATAAAAAAAACATAGTACTCACAGAAGAAATATAACGAATAGGTAACAAAAAACACACAAAACGAAAAACATAAATCGGTTTATAGATGGTCAAAAGATATTAGGTGAAATAAAACCTAAAAAAAATTGCAAAACAACAAAAACGAACTATTTAATTAAAAAAGAAATGCTAATAGAACTACAAAAATGCATAAAAATCAAAAAGGCTAAACATACATCAAAAAACACTTACACAGTGTTACGTTTTTGCTTTTGTCTTTTCTCTTATTAACTCTTTCAATTACATTAAACGAATTTAATGTACGTATTTTGTTGTTGAAACGTATGTTTATAGTAATTTTGTATATATAGTGACTAGCAGACTTCAAGGTCAATATAAATCATCTTCCAAGCAAAGTTTGAGCGAAAAAGGTGAAAAATTAATGCCGAAAAAAACTAAAATCGAAATGGTACCTAAAAGTTCGATGACAGAAGCGACATGTTTAAATCTAAATAATCTTTCATTAACTAAGATTATTATCTTCCGGGTTGAGCCGTGTTCGTCCTTCCTTCCTACGTACTCTGCTTGACGTTTCGCTAACCATGCTGTTAGCTTCTTCAGAAGTTACTCTAAAGACTGATGTTGTTGTCTTCTGCTCCTCGTTATATACCTATGTTCTGTTACGGTTGGTAGAGGTCGATCAGTGACGGGTGGTTGGGTTTCGATGGTTGGTTGATCTTCTGTTTGGTATCGACTAATTTTGTGGCGACATTTGTTTTCTTTGTTTTTGTGAAGCGTTAGTTTCCACGTGTTGCTTAATCGGTAACCATCTTCTCGATTGAAGTATTTTTATTTTTCATAATTTGTAGGGATTTTCTGATTATCCTTGAATAGTAGTTGTTAGTCCTTGATAGAACTTTAGCTTCCTCGAAGTTGATGTGTTTTCCTTTTTCGTGTAGATGTTCTACGATTGCTGATTTATCTACCGCTCTGGACTTGGCATCTCGGTGATGTTCTTTTAATCTACATTTTATGTTGCGTCCGGTTTGACCAATGTAGACCTTTCCACATGAACAATCAATTTGGTAGACCCCTTTTGTTGAGAGTTTCTGAAGAAGCTAACAGCATGGTTAGCGAAACGTCAAGCAGAGTACGTAGGAAGGAAGGACGAACACGGCTCAACCCGGAAGATAATAATCTTAGTGACAACAGCCGCGAAAGCTTACATTCATACATAAATCTTTCATTAAATTTAAATATAAATAACCTATTACAATGTTAAAAATGGAAGATGCCGTTTAAGACACCATTAATTTGCTGCCTTCTGTCGAATGGGACAATATGTTAGGAAATAACGACTAAATGCCGTATGCGGCGCAAGATTGTGGATTAAATAGTCTAAATAATAATGTTTTGACAAAAAACACACCCACACCATCGTTTAATAAAATTGAAAACAATATGAAAGGGTGTAACGCTCGGTTGTATGCGGAATGTATGTATCCGTTAAACAAAAGTCATAGCAAATGGATCAAAGTTATTTTCACATTGATTTGCATATTTACTGTTTAAAATTTATTTATGATTCTCTTACATGACTCCTTTTCTTAATTTTTATTAAGTAATAAATTTTGTTCTATATTTATGTGTGGTTTCAAAATATTCCGTTTATCATTTGATATTTTTTACATTCTGGGCAAAGAAATTAAATTGTAATGGCAAGAACAAATCAATTAAATTATTTACTTGTTGTGGAACCAAAAACCTAGACTAAAGACTAAAGCTTAAGAATATTCAGATTTTTTGGTTTAACAGAATAACCAATCGAACAATTGTAATTGCTCGCTGTCGTAACGACAAGATGGAATAATACAGTTTCTCCTTATTAATGATTTATAATATCCAAAACTAGACTCATAACTTAAATAATATAAGATCCTGCGAAATTCACAATATAATAAAAACAACAAAATCCATGTGTTTTAATCGTCTACTCAGCAAATTTTAATATAAATTTTGCATAATTCATTAATCCCTGGTTTGCATTGATTTATTAAAGTTTCTATAAATGACATTAAAACAAAGTGATAAAACTTACATACGAAAGGAATTCACTTACTGCAGTTTGCATAGACAATTACACACTAGTACAGTCAAAATAAATAAAAAACAATTTAGTAGTTAAGACTGACCTTTCAATAAGCAATTACCTTAAACGATGTCTAAGGTGACAGTACTAAATGCCAGAGGTGTGTTTTACTTTCAGTGGTGAGTAACGGTTGTAGTTTACAAATAATTAGAAATAAAAATTAAGTGACGGCTCTAGCTATACAACCTAAAAAAAAAGAGAGAACAATAATATCTGGCTTGAAATAGCGTACTAAATTCGTGGAAGATCCAGTATTTGTAAGCGTTAGCACAGCAGTGTCCGGCTTAGTCGGTGAGTTGGGGAGGTCCTTGAGGAACTGAAAGAAATAAACTGCTGCGTAACGAGGCGCCACTTGCTGGGTAACAGAGAGAAGTAAAACCAACCAACAAGAATTCAATAAGTTTTACTTAAGGTCTACTACGCTACAACGAACACAAATCAGAGAGACAAAAGACATATAAATATAGCAATTACAATTTAAAATATTAGAAGAATCTGAGAGAGGCGAGAGATTCTGTTTCATGAACCTCGCGTGCATTAGCAACAACCAAATAATTAGAGTTCGCAAGCAAGTATGTTTCAATGCAGGTAAGTTTTTGTTTGATACACCCCAAATTAGAGTTAGCGTAGGTACCAATTTAAGATTGGCGATTAAGGCAACTCGACGTACACACGTCACTTGCACACGGTGACTTAAAAACTAGGATTACACTCGGTCTAATACGGTACGTAGCTCCCGCTAACCCAAAAGGCCTTTTGTTTTAGCTTCACTCACATTAATTACATCGTCCCAACTCTGAGGTAGCTAGTGCAAACCAAACCGAACGTCGGTGGATAGAAACTGCCCCGAATAACAATTTGCTTATGCACTAGGGATTCAACCGCTTAATGTCACGTGTACTTGAGTTCCGAACGCATGCAAAGTGAATAGGTTCTTTAAACAATAAACTTATCTGTGTCCTGTGTTCTTGCTAACGACAGCCAATTGACAGCTACTAGAAGATTGGTAGAATTACTCTGAGGAGGATGAGACGACAAAGCTCTGGAAGCAGATCGTTCCCTTCGTAATAGCAGAAACGCAGCGTGCGCGACTCACAACCGCTGGAGTATAATTGGCCTGCAACTCCAAGATAGGCGTCAGCGTGGTAGCCGGCACGTTTTGTATAGCGAAGGATTCCCAATTGCTCGTTCTAGCGCCCCCAGAAATTATTCAAACCGTAAGATATGAGTAGAGTATGAGGTCAAAACACGTGGGCGAAAATCGGTTGGATTTATATATCCACACTAAATTAACTTGCTATTATTGAAGCCACATTAATATTTTACTTGTAATTTTTAGCTTCGTGAAGCACCGACGACCGCCCAATAAGGAAGAGAAAATCACAAGATGTCCGCCCGTCGTTTCGATGAATATTCCCAGTAAACCGATCCACTAATGAGAAAACCGTAGCATTCGGGGTAAATTTGATTTTTGTCGCAACGTGCAACTCCCGTGATATACGTCTGGGTTCGAGTATTTTGAACCGCAACAGGCGGCACGTGAAATAATACACTCCCATAAATCGGAAACTGTAATTAGACAAATATTTTACGTAACAAATACCACATAAAAATTAATTTCGTTTTAGAGAAAGGTCATGTAAAAAAATTCTGCATAACGGTTCTGCAAAAGTAGTAGTTGGTAAAATAGGATAAGTGATAATAGTTAACTGTAACGACATGTGTGTGTTAAAGTGCAAAGCGCTATCTAAGCGATAACTTTAATGCTTGAAACACACGTTATAAGCCAAGTATAACTGTGCAGAAGCACACACGCAACGAAAGAACACCTGTATGTGCTTCTATACAAGTTATACTTGGCTTTATCGACAACTTGTGTTTCAAGCATTAAAGCTATCGCTTAGATAGCGCTTTTGCACTACACACATGTCGTTACAGTTAACTGTTGGCATTTTTCTTAGTTTATACTATTCACACGTGTCAATGTTCAACGAGATGTCGCAAGACACACATTTTACTTATAAGTGATAATATTAATTAAGGTAGCCAAAATAAGTGAATAGTTAGTACATATAACCCGTTGTCTAAGTGATTTCACCGAAACAATACCAATAACAGTAGGAGTACCGCAAAGATCAGTGACCAATACTTTGGAATATTTGGAAAACGTAGAATTAATTACACAAATGTATACTAAAAAGACAAATAGAACATACTTTACAAAAAATAACAAAAGAACCAAATAAAATAAAATTGAAAATTACACCACCCAAATGAAGTTTTAAACAATGATTTAAAAATGATTTTGTTTGGACATTAAAAATTTGTTTTGTTCTGAATTTTGATTTGATTTTTTCCGCTGATTTGTCTTTGTCTGAAATTGATGAGTTGAACAGTTCTGAAAGAAGTATTTTGAGCACCGAAGAAATTGAAGTCAACGTTTTTTACACGATAAAAGTGGAACTCTCAGTAACTTAAGAAACGTTATTAAAACCAATTTGGATAGATTCCATAAAACAAGGCTGCTTAAGAAGTAGACTTTATTAAAAAAGTTCAACTTTAGAAAAAATAAAAGTTATGGGAAACTGTAGGCAACAACAGTAGCCGAAAAGTTTTAAATGTTTCATAGAGCAAAATAAAATAAAAGAACAGGAAAAAGACTCTATACATTTGCGTTTCAGCCAATTGGGTTTGCAAATGAAAATATCACGTAATAAAGTTGATTATGAAGTAGTAAGCAACCTTTCATGCATTAAAGCACTGAAGTTAATTATAGAACAAGTAAATATTGTAAACAAATATCTAAAAAAAAATAGAAAAAATCTTGTAACGCACAGTCCGTAGGCTGCTCCAATTCATTTAATTATAAATAATACTTGAAATCTAAGAACGCTTGTTTTGCCAGTCAGTTCTTGGCAACAAAGTGGGTAACCAAGGTCATACAAATAAGTCTCCACTTCACCACTTAAAAAAAGTTCTAGCGCCACAAAAAAATATGAAAAATTCCAAATGCGCTAATTACATTTACAAACGATAAATCATCATTTTGCTGAAAAATCTTCAGAACCACTTCATAACCATCTAGTTTAAAAGAAACCAAGCCGCTCGTTTAAAATTGTGTTTTAAATTAAGTGCATAATTGACAGAAAATTGCTATAATTTCTTATGACTTTATAACATATAATGGATATTTAATTCCAAGTTGTCTGTAAACTTAAGTTTTTAACCAGTTTTTATACCGAAACGTGTTTTAAACTTCCAATGCATAATTTTCTGTTAATATTACTAAATTGCCACACTACTTGAACGTTAATTGATAATTCTAGACTTGCTCGTGTAAAGAGTAAGTGATTATAAATATTTGTTGTGAAACTTTTTTAATTAATGTATGCGTCCACGTTTTTATCGTTTAAAATTCTGTTCTGCGTCATTTAATAAAGATGTATAAGATTTTTATTTATTGCCAATCAATTATGTTCTGATAATTCAAACTTAGACTGAACACAGAAACAAATTATTAGCCAAATAAACAAATTAATTTCTAAGCTTTAACTGATACAGTTCATAATAAAATTTAAAAATTGAATAAATTAGCAACAGGTATACGTTCGATTCAGGACACTTTTACACTTTTCGGAGCTTCAATCAAATCGGTAAGAAGAAGTTTTCAGTAAAAATTTTCTTGAATTGAAGCGTTTAATTTCTAATCTGAAGATATTCAACTTATTTAGTAAATAGTGCATTGGAAATATCGAAATTTACTTTACCTCTTAAGAACCACGCCGATGTTTGAGTATTAGAATACTTTACAATCTTTCGATGAAACTCTGGAATCGGGAATATCCTCCAATTTGAATTTAAAGTTTTCTCATCTTCTTAAATCTCAGATTGCTTCTGTACCCATTGCTAATAGAGGCACTGGTACAAGGAAGGTGTATATTTACTTGTTTTCTTTCATCTGTTTTTCTACTTTTAGATTGGTCTCTTCTATTCTGTCCCTTACTCAAGAAGTCAATCTTTCCATCATTACTGGGTTTGATCAGAGTTATGAGCAATGGTCTCGTCTAACTTCGGCAAAAATTCTAACTGGATTTAACTCTCAATAGAACTAGGATTTGGTCAATATAAGAAGAATAGTGGACGACATCAACTTTTCTTCTGACACTGACAAAACTCGTTTTCTGGCCTCACAAACTCCACAATCAGGAGCTTAGTTACACGCTATTTCATGCGGAAAGTTGAACACTCACTTGGCTGATAATGAATTTCAAATTGCAGTAGCCCTTCGCTTGTGAATGGTTTTGGTGAACAGCATTAATGCCATTGTGGAGAATAAGTAAAGAGAGATCCTATTCACAGATTGTCGTGTTTGAAAAACACTGGGAGATTATCTCTCAAGATCTGACCCACGTGGACAAGAGGCCTAAATCTTATTTGGGATTTTACATGTAGTGCCATTCTTGCATTTTCTTATGTACGTAAATTGGCATTGAAACCGGGAAGTGCTGCTGAAAAAGTTACTAAATTGAATTAACCAATTATCAAGATATAATCATTCAAGGGTACTTCTTCGTTGATATTTCGGTTGAGACACTTGGAACTTGGAGTTCTGAGACTATTATCTTTATAAATAATTTAGAAAGTTGTATTAGACATGTATCCGCTAACGGTCTAGAACGTTTTGGCGCCGTTGTTTTGGCACCGCCGTGTTGATTTCTAAACATTTTGGCGCGGGGATATCTTAACGCCGACCCATTCACATAAACAACGCACTATTTTGTATGTGCTTATGCACGTTCATAAGTATTGGAGCGATGTAGAGTTCTGTAAGGATATTGCTAGATGTATTATAAGTACTTACTAACGAATTAAATCGTGCAGTAAAACTTTGTTACGGTTCAAAATACTCGAACCCGAACGTAGGTCGCAAGAGTTGCACGTTGCGACGAAAATCAAATTTACCGCGCACGCTACGGTTTTTTCATTGGTGAATCAATTTATTCACAAAATTAACCAAGACGACGAGCGGACATCTTGTAACTTTCTTTTCTATTAAGCGGTTGTCGGTGCTTCACAAAGTTAAAAGTTACATGTAAAATATCAATGTGGCTTCAATAATTCCAAGTTAAATTAGTGTGGAAATATAAATCTAACCGATTTGTGACTTCTTTTGCTACTTCTTTTGTTTGTCTCGTGGTTGTATTAATTCTAATTACAACGTATGCTTTAGCACGTGTCTTGACCTCATACTCTACTCATATATTACTGTCTGGATAATTTCTGGGGGCACTGGAACGAGTAATTGGGAATCCCTCGCTATAAAAACGTGACGACTACCACGATGTCGCCGACCTCGAAGCTGCAACGGCCGATTGTACTCCACCGGTTGATGGTCGCTCACGCGCAGCGTTCCTGCTATTTCGAAGGAACATATCTGCTTTCCGAGCTTTGTCGTCTCGTCCTCCTCAGAGAAATCCTGTGGCTACCGATCTTCTAATAGCTGTCAACTGCTGTCGTTAGCAAGAACCTTCCTTATCAGAACTACATGCGTCAGTACACAGCTAAGTTTCTCGTTTAAAGAACTTATTCATTTTTACATGGGTTTGGAGCTCACTTACATGTGACATTAAACAGTTTGAATCTCTAGTGTATAAGCAAATTGTTATTTGGGGTGGACTCCATCCATCGACGTTTGGTTCTGTTTTCACTAGCTCCATTAGAGCTGTGGTGCTTTCAATGAAGTGGGTGAAGCTAAAACAAAAGGCCTTTGGGTTGGCGGGAGCTACTTACCGTACTAGTCCAAGTTTAATTCTAATTTTTAAGTCACCGTGTGTAAGTACGTCAAGTTTCCTTAATCACTAATCTTAAATTAGTACGCTAACTTTAATTTGGGGTGTAACAAACAAAAACTTAACTGAATTTAGACATATTTGATGGCGAACTCTAATTATTTTTGTTGTTGCTAACACACGTAAGGTTTATGCGACAGAATCTCTCACTTCTCCCAGATTCTTCTAGTATTTTAAGTATTTGCTATATATACATGTCTATTTGTCTCTCTGATTTGTGTTCGCTTTAGCGTAGTAGGCCTTAAGTAGTAGACCTGTTGGTCGGTTTTATTTCTCTCTGTTACCCAGCAGGTGACGCCTCGTTACGCAGCAGTTTATTTTTTTCAGTTCCCTCAAGAACCTCCTCAACTCACCGACTAAGCCGGACACTGCTGTGTTAACTCTTACAAATACGGAATCTTCCATAAATTTAGTACGCTTTTTCAAGCTAAATAATATTGTTTCTTTCTTTTCTAGGTTGTATCGCTGGATTCATTTTTATTATTTGTGAACTACAACCGTTACAACTTGTAGTATGGGTCTAAACTTTTCCCAGAGATTTAACTTGCGACATGCTTATTTAAGTACTTATTTATTATATCTGGGTGTGTATGTACCAATATGGCGGGGCCAAAACGTCTCATTGCGATGAGGACCATTCAAGATTCTTTTTGCCTTAACGTTCTTGCAACCCAGCGAGGAATAGTACAAGTGTTCTTGGCACGTTTGAAGAGGTTTTTTTTTACTATAGTTTTACTTTCATTTCTGTCTCTTAACAGTAATGTTTTCTTCTGATAATATAATATACTCTGAAAAAGTATATTTTTGGAAACTTAAGAATAGTCAATTACAAAAATTTGCTCGAAGAGAGGCCTACATATAATTTGGGAAAAACACTACCCTGTTTGTACTTACGAAAGAGCTTTTTCTGTTCTAAAAAAAGTTTAAAAATTTTTAGTTGAACGTTTTGTGCCGGAAAAGCCAACATCAAATTTACTTTGTTATGTGCACTTCAAAAAAATACAAAACAAAAAACAACAGAAGATCTAAAAATCAATCCTCTTTTCAAACTATGGAGTTGCCTGTAACAATCCTTTAACAATTTCATATGTAAGTCTAATTTTCAAACAACGCAAAATGAATGCAAACAAGGAAACACAAACCTCAGCAATTTATTAGCACAAACCACAATTGCTGACAATGTAAAATATATAATCACAACAACCTTGTCGATTTAGCACCGACCTACTAAACGATATACAAATAAAGTCGTATCCCACACATTGATCACCACTTCTGTCTCCACCAACATTCATAACAAATAAAGTTCTTTCAAAAAAACTAGACCGACTTCTTTAACTACATAACCTAACTTCCAACCCACTTCAAACTCTCCCCACCTTTAACCACTGTCAACGCCATAAATACACTAACGCTGTAGTAACGACACCCGCCATATCGACTATAAATATCTCTAGGAACCAGCTTTCACAATTCATTCGAAACTTAATTAAGATCAAAATTGACCTTCAAAATAAAGTACAGCGACGATTCAGTTCAAGACCAACAAGATGACTGAAGAACAATGGGTCAAAACCAAAATTCTGGAACAAACTTAATGCCCTAACTAAATGCAAAACTAAAATTTTTATTGCCCAACAAGTAAACTATACCACTTATCCCAAAAAACCCAATATTCGCACAGCATCTCCAATCGGTATTCCAAATTCCAGCCTACCAACGTAACGACCACAAACTATTAATTCAATTTAGCTTAGAAAATCTTTTCGGAACATGACCGTTGTGTTAGGTTAAAATACGGTTTAAAATCTGCTGTGGCTAAGCATCATTTCGATACTGGTCACAAGATATAATACAGATGTGTTTCCCTAATTACTCGTACTATTTTTATTTAGAATCTAGATTGGTTGACAAGTAGATTACTAGATTTGTAGTCTACCTTATACTTTTGTTTGTTATCGCCGTATTGACGCCACAGTTTTGGCGCCTAAACATTTGAGCACTAGGACATTTTGCCGCCGAGTTATTTTGGTGCTAAGATATTTCAGCGCCACGACGTAAATTTTTTTGAAGCGTGGATGTTTTCGTATTAACTTTGTTACGTTTATTAGATGTTAATTGTTTATCAATTTTTAATTTCTACAAACATATGAGTATCAGTCAATGTGTATTTCGCAGCATCAAATCAAGTTAATTATATTATTACTTTTTGTATATTTTGTAAACCTACCATAACTAGCGAATACACCATACACCTAGTACATAAATATAGCAATGAGAATAACAAAGGCCCCCAGAGGTGTCATTACGCAATAAAAATTTTACATTACAACATGAAAGTGTATCAATAATATCTAATATTTCATTATCTATATCTTCTACTTTGTTTATTACAAATTGAATTTTCAAAGATTTCTAACAGGTAGGTGTAAAGGTGCATGCATATATGTCTAAAAATAATGGTAATTCTTTGAGTTTCGGTTTATTACAAAAGCAAAAAGTTCTAAACACCTTGTGTGGGAACCAATGATAATAAATTGCAACT
Organism: Abscondita cerata; assembly: GCA_030710515.1. Taxonomy (NCBI): domain Eukaryota; kingdom Metazoa; phylum Arthropoda; class Insecta; order Coleoptera; family Lampyridae; genus Abscondita; species Abscondita cerata. The sequence continues at coordinate 52,538 of JALBCR010000811.1, read as the reverse complement.
TTACAAAATGTTATTTTAGTCCACTTACCGCTGCGTGTATAATTTTACTTCAAACAAAAGTGCATTTAAAAGTTGACATTGGACTGGACTACCCTACACTTTGTTATAATGACAAGTATTCAAAATAGTAATTCAAATTTTGCATTGTAATAATTGCCTTTGTTTTGTAACTTGCTACAAGGAAAAAAATATGTGACGGAATTATTTCGAAAATAATTGATTTATAGACCAATTTCTCCCTACAGTATAGACAGCCATGTTCACACTCATGCGTTTGAATATGAATTTTTATATTGAAAATTTTTCTGGGGATTGTAGTTATTTGTCTTCATTTGTTCGCAACAGTTATACCTCACTTCCTATAGGCTGACTGCCGCGAAAAGTTGTAGATAGAAAATGCTGTCTAAAAATTAAACAATTAGACATGTGCTTTGTAGTATCGATTGAAGTAAAATCATCCCATTCAAATTAGGGAATAAGTCTTCTACTACTGTTCCTGTGCACTTTTTCCTTTTTTGTTGGTTTTTCCTTTGGGCTTCTTCTGCTGGTCACTGCAGACGTACTCCGTTTTAATTAATCGATAAACCTAGTATTATCACCACCGTTGGAACTTCAACCTACCTTGAGACCGCTTTCTGGTCAAGGACACCACCCAAAATAAGCCTGTTATCTGGTTCTTTGTGAGCAGCCCAGCAACTGTTGTCCATTTTGGTTTTTCCTTTTTCTTCATTGGATAATAAAATATTAGATTTGGATACGGAAGCTGTCACATCTGCCGATTAACTGTCAAACACCGAAGACTTCCTAGTTATACAAGCTAAGTTAATTCTTTTATGCATGTCATTCATAAATTTTGTTGCGTCCTATGTATACGTACCGTGGCCGTGAGTTTAGCAACGTACTTTTTTGGCTCTGCATAGATAATTTTGTGAACTAGAAAGATCTTTCAAAGTACCTGATCAATTTTGTGCATTTTTAACCTATTTAAATAATCGGCCAAGGTCCGGTACTCTCCGTAATTGTTGTCAAATACATTTTGAACAATATTCGCCACGCGAACTCGGTGAATCGCTTGCAAGGATTTAATCGGTGCTACGACTGTTAAATACGCAAACCTATTTGGGGCGTTTATGCCTCGAATTTGTATTCGTGCCTTAACCCGCTCTCGTGAATTATTATTATTTGATAACTATATTATGCTATTCATTCTAAATGATACTATCTATTGTTGTGTCTATGTGTTTGTATGTGTATTAATTGAAATCTAATCGCTATAACAATATACATATTTCTGTTCACGTACGGTTTGTTTCTGTGTCTACGAGTTCCTAGTGGCTCTAGATATCTCTTATACGTAATCCTAGGTGGCGCTTTATAAATTATTCGTGCAGCGTAGAAGCTTTCATTTCGAACAATTCTCAATCAACCCCCGACCACATCCGACTAAGAGGAGCTTCTAGCCTTCTAGCACTGTTATATATTTTTTTAGTTTGTTTACAAATAAACCGTAACAAATATAAAAGTACAAAACTATAAATAACATTATTGTAGTTACCAGAAAGAAAACCTCTGGAAGTTCAGATGCATGCTGCAAGCCTTACTCTGCCACTTAATCCGTTAGTAGGTACTTATAATACATCTACCAATATTGTAACAGTGCTCTACATCGCCTAGATACTTATCAACGTGCCGAAGCACATGTAAAAATTTGGGTTGTTTATGTAAATGGGTTAGTGCCAAGATATTCCCGCACAAAAACGTCGTAGTGCCAAAACGTCCTGGCGCCAAAACGGCGGCCCTGAAATGTCCTAGACCGTACATAATATACCCCCACGACATACTTATATCTACACACGACAATGTTACAGCAACACTATTCGCAGACGACATAGCCATCTAGACTACCAGTCGGAGCACACACGTTTATAACACTCACAACTTTAAAAAGGACGTTCAGTAAAATAAAAGATTTGCCATTAAGTATACAACTTAATATACAGACCAAACCTGAATTTATATAAACACTGTATTTTAAAAATTAATACCGTAACAATTGTCACCACCATACTACTACGAAGGGCCAACCCAGCTGCAGACCAACTATTGGAAGAAATTAACAATCTACTTACAGAAGCACCTGTATATTAAGATATGGTTTTCCTTAGGATTGAAGACTTTTAAAGTCTCTGAGCAAATGCTATGCTCACACTCACAAGCTGCAGTAACCGCACACACACACCGATACATTACTTCACGTTAACTTACATTAAAAATTACTTGGTAACCACTAAGTTAGATATCACTATTTTTTTCTTTTTTTGTATCTTCATTAATAATTACAATTTATTAACCGTGACTGAAGAGGAGATCTAAATAGTCGCTTACTATATATATAATTTAACGTAAATCAATGTACGACTTTTAAATATAAACCTTTTTTGATCTTGATTTTGACACACCAATCACGTCGGGGTCACCACTGTGGTTTTCTTATGAATTGGTTATACAATCACCGTTAAATGAAAATGGCAGTTTGCCCGAATGTGGCAGTGTGCCAACTCGGTACTGATTAACTCCTAATTACAGTTATGCGATGCACTTGATCGATTGATTTATGGATGTGACTGTTTAACCTGACATGACTCGACTTAAATTTAATTAAATCAATACTGAATTAATTGAGATGTACTCAGCCCCCCTCTGTTCAAACTTATTCAAATTTTAGTTTTTAAAATATTAGAATTAAGATTATTTTGTAATCACTCAGAATACCGCACTTTTGAATTTTGAGCACCACCCACCCTTCTGCAAATCACCCCCACATTTTACAGTCGCAGTCAAGATAGGACTATTCACTTTGAAAATTGCTTGCAGGAATATTAACTAAATTATGAGCACTCAAATTATCCTAAATCTAATTTTTGTCATTAGTCCTCCCTGCGTTTCGTAATCAAAGAAAACCATGAAAATCAATTAAATCAAAAGTGTAGTGTATTGATTTCAGATCTTGGTGCTCTTGATCTTTCAAGCATCTTCAAAGGCAGTTTTAAGGTGTTCGAGTTCAGCCTAAAGATTATCTGGTTCACAAATCCTTCAAGCCCATTCCGCCAAGGGTCTTGATTATTCCGTTCTTCTAGCTTGGGTGTGTGATCTAGTTTGCTTCCTTGTTTTTTTACCAACACATCCGAAAAAATCGTTTGTTGTTGTTCATCTTCTCTCGCCGTAGTAAACTGGATACCGGAGTGTTGTCCAAAAAACTTATTAAGCTTTATGCCGTTTTTTCAAACGACAAAAGTGCCAGGAAAAAATTGGCTATCACTGGACTTGAAAAGCTTACTGAGGTCAGAAGGAAAGGTAAACCCCCAGAAAACTTCAACAGAAAGGAAGAAATCCTCAGGCCACGCTAGTTCATTAGAGTGTATACTTATTATTCTTGAGTTTCTTTATTATCTTAATGGAGTGATTATTTGGGGTTACACAAAACTTAATGACTTGTTAATAAGCCATTAACAATTCTATAGTTAACCAGCAAAGTTAAACTTTAAATTTTAACGGCAGAAGTCAATCCGAATTTGGAAACTTACTTCTCACATTTTTCCACAACCAATAATATAAAAATGAGAATTACATTTAACCTACATTTATAATGCTAAATCTTTGAATAACAAAATCAAAGTGCTGTTATAAATCACTGACAAGTCTAGGAAACAATTTTTTTTATTGGATTAATTTTAAGGGGTCATCTCTTTTGACTGCGATTACGAAAGCAAGGATCTCTCAGAGAGGGGTTGGGTTATATACTAAAAACATGTTTGGTGAAGTGTACGAAGTGCGAGCTAGCGAAGCAGATGAATAATTGATGAAAACTTAGTGCAGTTTGAGTTGATTTAGACGTTTGATCCTTGGTTTCTATATGTTGCTTATCTTGACACTTAGATAGCTGAAGATCTCCTTGTTGTTGTTGATGAATGGCGCTTCTTTAAATTTTCTTTTCTAGAATTTTGACTGGTTTGTGGTTTTGTGTTGGAAATCATACTTCTAATGGTGGCTAAAGATCTGAATACCGTATTTAAGTTGTAACTTTTCCTTTTGTGTTTTATTGATTTTGATAAACTTTTGACATATGGGGTGCTGAGCAGTAAATTGGGTAGTTCTTCGTTTTGTGGTTGTTGTTTTGTGTTCAATTGGTGTTTTAGTAGAACCTCTTCTACTATCTTTTCTGGGTAACAATTTAGTATTAGATCCCTTCTGTTGTTTCTGATTTCATTTTGAGGACAAGGAGTTCTTCAGCTACCCAAGTGTCAAGATAAGCAACATATGGAAACCAATGATCAAACGTCAAAATCAACTCAAACTGCACTAAATTTTTATCAATCTGTTTCATTCATCTGTTCCGCTAGCTCACACTTCGTATGCTTGAACGCTTCACCTACATGTCTTTAGTATATATAGTAGTTTCTAAGTTTGTTAGTATTTACCTAATGACGATTGCAGATATTACAGCAATTGAAACTTTGTGAATATTCATTTCAAAAATATAAACAATGAAATTCAGGAGGATGTTATTATTCCATATCAAACAACATTTTTTGATTCATTCAAACAAACATAAAACAAGATTGAAAAAAATAATTATAATTTAAAAATTTAAGGTATTAAGCGGTTTCGTTGATTCTTTGTATGATTAATATTTCTACCGAAAGACAAGCAAACAGCGTAAATTGCAGTTATGTCATTTGATTCCAAAAGTTTGAAATTCGGAAAATATGGGTGAATACAATAAAATGTACCGAAGGCATTCGCGGTTCAAAATTCTCACTCACTTATAATAATGAATTTCTCACACTTATAATACTATTATTAAAATACTTAACATAGGTAATAGCATTGAATATATAATGTTACTCAATGGTAATAGGAAACTACCAAGTAAATAAAAAAAACTTACTCTACACATTTTAATATAATTATACTACTTAATCAATGGTACTACTTTTGAACCTACATCTATGTAGTTAGTGGCCCATATTGTCAAAAACAAGCATAGAAATATTTCGAAGAATTGATATTAAAAAATTGCTGTTTTGATATCAGTACGAATAATTGTTTTTCGAAAAATTTTCTAATAATTATACTTATATGTAGATATTTTTTCAAATAAATTAACTTTTACGAAGTAATTTCAGAAACTAAAAAAATACTTAATAACCATTATATAGAATTATTGACACATATTAATTAATAACTGTCACATATTTACGATCGTCATTCTATCCACTCGAATTGTTATAAACGTACAAGAACATTAGTGCTGAGAACAATAGCTTCCGAAAGATTAAGACTCTCAGAAGTGAACATTGTTTGGTCATGATTCAGCATTTCTAAGAATCATCGTTCGGACTATAAATCAATTCATATTGTTTGATTTATTACCTAATTAATGAAAAAAGAATAACCGTGAGATTTTAGACATTTAAAAAAATGTTTTCGGTATATCGGTTTATATAATCTCTGTCTTCGTACTTTGATGAGAATAAAAATGACAGGCGACCAATTATTAATACTTAAAAAAACTAGCAGTTTTACTAAAAATATTTACACATCAAGAGGAAGTTTAAAATTAAGTTTGTGTTTCAATTAAAATTAAAAAACTGTAATGGGTTATTGATTGGAAACAATGCAATTTTAAGAATCATTAGTAAAATATACATCGTGTCAAAATGGTATCTACTATAATAATGGCGATCTTTGTTATTAAATAATAATAAATCAAATTTATTTGTCCTTTCCCAAATAACAAAATGATTCGCTTCATTTACAAACTTTTTAAACTTAACCTATTAAAGAAACAGCTAAGTTTCCTCCAATTGTTTTTTAAATAATATTTATACTTTATTCCTTCTAGGTGGAAGTGGGATGTACAAACAACTCAGTATCAATCAATCAATCAATCAATATATTTATTTTGTTTTTTTTAAATAACAAATAACAAACAACTCAGTAAGTTGTAATTGCCTACGTTTCACAAACCGTAAGGTTGTCTACTAAAACGAGTTGAAAGTACACCTTAAAAATAAAGTTCATCAATAGATGATATAATGTCAATTTTAAAAACATTTATTAAAATTTATGTAAATAACACACTTGAGTACAAACAATTACTTGAGTACTGAGTTGTTTTGTACAGGGTTATTCACTATAAATTACCCACCTTTCATTATTGTTATATTGCTTGTAGGAAAAAAAGTTGTGCATAGAAGTTGTATGGTAATAACTGAATTTTCTTAAAATGCTATCAATAATTCAGTTACTCGCCGTTTACAGAGCAGAACAAAAATATAATGTATTTTTTAAATGTAACTCCCTGTATATTATTACATGTTTGAAGAGTTTTTTTTCTGATTTCAAAACATATCATATGTTGTCCTTATCTTGAGCCGTTATTGAGTTATTAATCGTAGAATAACACAATTATTGTTAATATTGTCAAAGTAAGCCATGTAAATCACAAATGTTGTGTTTGATAATTGATATTTCATTAATTTAATCGCCAAAATGGTTTACAATGAAACAGAACTTCGTTATATTCCAAATAATAAAAGGTGGGTAATTTATAGTGAATAACCCTGTACATTCTACCTCCATCTAAAAGGACTCTTTATAGAGGATAATATTATTATTAAAAAAAAATTAATTAACTAAACATTAACACTCTACTGCATATTCCCATTCCCTCTTTTTGTTTATATAACTTATTGCACCTTTAACACGTAAATTATATATTGGGAATATTATGTCATATTGTCAGTGTGAGACTCCTAGCGTTTAGATCTACCAGCCTGAGGTAATTTCGCTTTTGTTTCTGGACTTGGCATTATAGTATTTCTGAAGGGGTTTTGTTGGCATTGAATTGCCACGTTTGTTCAGTGCGGGTTGGCATTTCCTCAGATCTAGATGTCACAGTTACTCGTTGTAGTTGGGAACTGACCATAAGCAGATAACAAGTAAATGAAAATTGACAATTGTAATAATTGTAAAACATGATAAAATGGTGGAAATACTCAATAAAATAGGAATAGATAAGAAAGACCTCAACATAATCATAAACTTGTACTGGAAACAAGAGGCCGTTCTAAGAGTAGAAGGTGAACATACACAAGAAGTCAAAATACAATGAGGAGTAAGGCAAGGAAGCATACTTTCACCAATCCTATTTAATTTATACTCAGAATAAATCTTCAAAGAAGCTCTTGATAACATAGAAGAAGGAAACCCTATCAATGGTATGCGGATTAACATCAGATATGCACATGACACCATTATATTTTCCGACACAATTAAAGGACTACATATAAGTGCAGAATATGGACTGGAGATGATCACTAGCAAAACAAAACTGTTAATAGTCAGTAAGGAGAACATCAGCGGAGCACACCTGTATATTAATCAAAACTAAATCGAACGAGTATCCCAATATAAATACCTTGGAACTATCATCAACCAAAACTATGGCAACTCACAAGAAATCAAATGTCGAATAGAGCATGCACGATCTGTATTTAATAGAATAAGACCACTATTTACAAACCCCCAACTTAACATTCACACCAAGCTCAGACTCTTGACATATTATGTATTCTCGGTACTCTTGTATGGCGTAGAAACTTGGACAGTCAACAAAGAAACAACGGCAAGACTGGAAGCCTTTGAAATGTGGCTATACAGGAGGATACTTAAAATACCATGGACAGATAAAGTAAGTAACATCGAAGTCCTGTCGAGAATGAGAAAAAAGCCAGAGATTGTGAAAATTGTAAACTGCCGGAAACTCGAATACCTAAAACACATAATGAGGATTGAGGAGAGATACTGCCTGCTTCAACAAATCCTCCAAGGCAAGATCAACAACAAAAGAGGCCCAGGAAAACGAAGAATATCTTGGCTCGCAAACCTGAGGAAATGGTATGAAAAGTCATCGGCAGAACTGTTCCGGATTGCAACAAACAAAATCAAGATCGCCATTATGATAGACAACGTTCGAAACGGACAGGCACCATAAGAAGAATAATCTCTATTTTATACGCGACATTTCGTTCTCTTTAGAAATCATTAAAGATGTTATACGTTATGTGTATTCACAATTGCACGAGTTGCTTTAAAGCCCAAACTAGCGTTCTTTCAGTTATACATTCGCATAACGTATACTATCTCTGTTGATTTCTAACGAGAATGAATTGCCGGGTATCATATAGTTTTTTATGTTGTATTTATAATTAAACGAAAATCTCTTGCTAATTACAACAATTTACGCATTGTTAACGACGATACTTCTTCCACCTAGAATCTGACTAGGTTAATAAGTTGGTACCTTAAATTCTCGTTTGTTTGCATCACGTTTCTTGCTCTGATGAAGCCCTTTACGATAGGTGGCAAAACGTTGGCAACTACGGTTACCATTTCGACAGGGTCCAATCCCGAAAGACTTTTTTGTTTCAATAATAACTCGGGCCGTTTTTACAAAATGTGTAAGAGAAATTGTTTGAATCCACCAAGCTCTTTTCCTAATTTCTTTTTTAATGTTTAATGTTTTTTATTCTGTTATTTTTTTGCTTTTCTTGTTTTTTCGTTATTTTGAAGCATTAACTTAAAAGAACAACCGATTAAAATTTCTGACTGATGGCACTTTTTTTGTAGTATTTACTACACGCGCTGCTTTAGGTAGTAGAAAAATTTCTTTTAGATGTGGCACTTTTAAAATCATTGTATACCGTTGCATCGTTATTGTCAGTAAAATCATTCCGACTCTTATGCGGTTCTCGTTTGGTGAGTGCAGTTATTTTGGCAGATTCGTCAGTTGTAGTAGAAACTACAATTTTTTTAGTTTATCATTATCAAATAATTCTTCTGTAGTATCATTCTGGTTAGACTGTAGACTGTAATGAACTCTGGCAGGTGCAAATTCGTTGTCGCTAAAAACGCCAGTATTGTAAGGAAATATCTCGCATTTCCTAAATCCATTTGTTATGTGTGGTGGAACAAAAAGGATAAGTACACAACAGTTAAATGCATCTAGATTCTGGTGTAAAACATAATTGTCTAGAATCAACAATATATGTTTCTCTTTGGATGAACCGAAATCATGTTAGAAGTAGACCACTATTGAATCCATCCGGAAGTGGGCTCCGATCCTTTGCAACTTCAATGTCCTTTCGTTGATTAAAATTCGTTTTGCTAATGCGTGTAGTTAGCTTCTTTATAAGTCCTTTCATCTCAGATCAACGGCAGCCTTTTGATCCGAAAAGTCTAAACAAGTTTTGTTTTTAAGCCTGTTTTGTCAATACTAAATATGCCATTGGGACGTTCCAGTAGATGGTAGTTCTCTATAATTTCCCACATAGAAATCATCTACTCGTGTTAAATGCAGAGCTTTTTGCTACGCCGGTTGGTTCTAGAGTACAAAATTATAAATCATGATTTTGTATCATAAAGCTTTTTAACTATTCTGACTGGCTATTTTAAAAACAAGGATTTTTTTATAATGACATAAAATCAAGTTCTTTTGTATGAGTTCTTAGTTCTTTTCTTAATTTCTATAATTTCTTTAAACCAATCAACTGTTTCTTCTGGTATCCTTTCTTCATATGGAGTTCTTACTCAAATCCCATGTAACTTTGATGTTTCAGCATCACAGTTTTTTGTAGGTTCTTCTATTACTTTTCTTTAGTGTTCAAAACCAAAAGTTTTTTTTTCTTGTATTTGTTATAATCAACGAATGTATAAATAATATCTATGTTTATACTGCACTTATAGTCAATTATTCAAGTGTTAAAAGAGCAGTAACAACCAAATTATTTTAAATTAATTGAAAGAAATTATGGATTTTATTACAAATATGTATTTGGTGTATTCTACGATTATAGATTTAATTTAGCGCAGGTTTATATAAATTAAGTCGAGAAATTCTTGGAAAGAAATATTTTTGAAATCAAAATAGAACATTTAAAAAATATGAATAGATTTCCCTTGGCATTTTCCAAGAGATTTTAAAGATTCTGGAAAAAATTATTAGACAAATGAACAGTCTTCAAGACAAAGTAACCACAAATTACACAGAAGGATGTATGTTTGTAGTTGTCAAATTTTCAGGAGGCAAAAGAATTAATTTTAGTCAAAGAGGCTTGTATCAAAACCCATGCATTGGAGCTGGTTTGGTATATAATTTAGAGTGCAATTTTATAAACCTTCTGGTACTTGCAAAAAAAAAATTTTAGTTAGAAAAACTTTTGTTTATTAAGAGTATTGCCACAACGAGTATGGTCCAAATGACAATCAAGTAGATATTGAAAGTGAAAAATTTAAATTTTGAAAAAAAAGAGAAAAGGTAGATTTCGAGATTGTAGAAAAAGAAGTAAAAGGAAATAGTTTCAATGGAGACAAAACAAATAATCGGCCAAACTATTTTTGATTAAAGTAGTTTAAATTCATTTTTCTCTTTAGCAGACACCTCTCTATTACGGACAATGTTATCAATCGGCAGGTGTTCGTTATTTAGAGGTTTTACTGTACTTATTTTACAGTAAATGTGCTTACGGATAAAATTATTGTTCGCAAACCTGAAATGTGGGATCGACAGCCAACGAAACATAAGTACCAAACATAATAGTTACACTTTCTTTATTTTGCACTTTTAACAGTCTAATATTGTTATACAGGGTGTTTCAAAAATAGGTGACCCGGTCTCTAGGATAGGTAGAAAAATGAAAAATAATTGGGGTTTGCTTAGTAAAAAATTTTAATAATATAATAATAAATAACACAAAAAAATAAATGATAATAATAAAGAAAAAATAATAAAAAAACGGAGGTCTTTTAAACACTTACTCTAATTCAATTTTCTGGTTGTTATTTTTTATTTAATTAATGACTTTAATAATACTTTATACCAGCATCGGTTATTACTTAATAATTTTCAAATCAAAATATGCCGAAAATGGTACACAGTATCGAGTTTTATCTACAGTACCTTTTTGGTGTGAAATTGAATGATGTTTAAGTTCACTTAAAATATTGATTAAGAAATTTAAACTTAAAAGAGTTATGTTTAATAGTACTTGGTACGAACCGTGTAACTAGCGCCCTCTATGAGAGTCAAATATAAAAACGAATTCATGGGATGTATCAGCTTCCAAAACATATTCGTATAAAATTTCATTACAGTGTGGCCAGTAGTTTCGGCAAAATCGTTAAAAATGTGTATAATTTTTTTTTCAACGCGATTTATCTTAATACGGATTAAGTCACGAAAATTTTTTACTAAGCAAAACTCAATTATTTTTCATTTTTCTACCTATTCTAGAGACGTCACCTTTTTTTTAAAACACTCTCTGTATAATATTAATGTAATATGCAAAATCACTGTATGTATAAATAATGCATAAAAGTTCACAATATTTTTGTCATAAATACATACGTCAGAAAATCAATACAAAAAAAATCGTAATAACACTGGTTGAAGGAATGCGAGACTATAAAATTTTGGGTTCATTAACGCTTTTTTTTTCTAGTACCATTTTGATCAGCAAACATAATTTACATATAAGTCAAAAATTATAAGGAAGCGAAAATATATTAATGCACGCACCTTAAGTAGAAAAATAAAACTTTTCAAGCGCAAAATAATGCATAATTTATTAATGAGGCATGGATGGCGCTGGAATTCGAATAGTGAACCGTATTATAATTACATAAATTAAGTAAAGTCGAGAAAACTACCTAACTAATATGCCTTAATGCGAGGGTTGTCTTAGACTGTTCTCGCAAACGGGTTACGATACAGGATACTGCAACAGTCTAACGGCACGATAATAAATTGGAGACTGGTTTCTGATATTTTGAAAATATAATTACATGTTTTCATTTTGTAATGAAATACTATGGACGGGGTTATATTTAAAGTTATCTTAAGAAATATGGATACCTATAAATTATTACTGCATTAATAAGGGCGTTACAAGTGGTAAATAACATTTTTTACACCATTATTTATTAATTAATTTCTTTTTACAGAAAAGAAACTCGTTAAGTTTTTTTCTCTGGTACTAAATGAATGGAGTCAAGATTTATCTATCCAATATTTTCAACGGTCACATTTATCAACTATCTGATGATGAAGAACAGGCCAACACCTGCACGCACTTCGAACATAACTGAGATAACAAAATCTGGTATTGAAATCAAAATTAAAGTGTTTCGGAATTTTTCAACTTCGGGTAAAATTCTTTTAGTGCCGTTCGAAGGCATCACCATATTTCATGAACCCATCCACGTCAACATATTCAAACATCACGAATCGAACCTTAACGCTAATGATAGGAATTAGTCGACCGTTCGATCCACCGCTAATATGTAGTTTAGTTACAAATTCAACCTTCAGGGGGGTAATTTACAAAATTACCCGCCATAACACTTCAAAATAAACAAGAAAACAAGCCACAATCGCTGCCATGATCGTGTACTGTTTATTTAAATAACCGATCTTTGAGTTTCATAAAGAAATTTCAGCGGGTACTCGCATCATCTTCTCGAGATGTGCTGATTATTTATGATGGAACGCGTTACCATCTCTTGCTAGGCAACGATCTGGTAGCGGAATTGTTAGCACCTTTGCAATTTCGAGAAAAAAAATTTCAAATAAAATGAAATTGTAGTTCATTGAAATGTAAACAAAGAACGCTTCGGATCATTTGCTGTTAAGTTTATTATTATTCTTCGGGCGAAAATAAATTGTATCTACCTACTTCCTTATATAAACAAGAACGTAAAATTAAAATATTACCATAAATAGTTTTCTTATTAGCAATAAATAATGATTCGGACAGATTGCGCTTAAAAACGACTCTTTTTTATTACAGTTCTGTTCTCTCCACTTTGAAGAAAGCTTTATTTAATTAGGCGTGTGAAATATTGTTACAAGAAAATATTGAGGAAAATATACGTTGATCGACGACAAGGAGTTAAATTTTGTTTTGGTCCTAATTGCTGAACCTATTAAGGTGTCAGTAGTAGTCTAGAAAAATGCATTCTACATTTTTCAAATTGGCAAAAGTGGATTGATTATGGTAATTAGATGGGACCAAAATCGAAAAGGTCATTTTGTTCCGAAAATTCCTCAAAGTTTTCTATTGTATCTTCCTTAACATACATAAGATGTGTAAGAAGACCTGGTGTCTCTGCTCGAAACTGCTGTGATTTTTACAGAATTTAATGTTCAAGATGTATCAGCTGACAGATAAGATATTTACTTGCAGTTATAATGATTTTCCTAATTTTCTCAAGTACAGTTTATAATGAAAACGTTTATAGAGTTTAACTCTACGGGCAGCACTGCAGAAAAGAAAACATAAAATGAAATTCTTTTCCTGAGATACCTAATTGTGTACGAATTACATCTAGATGAAGAGTCAAGATTGTCTAGATTATCTTCCTCCACTCCTTTCTATTGGCCGCTTTTCGTCTCCAATTTTCTCTCTAACTTTCTTTAGGTCTTGTATTACTTCCTACCTCTATTTACTTCACCGACACCCTGTGGCTTTTATTCTTATTGGATTTATCTTCGACAGTATTTTAGTAATTATATTATTTTCAATGTGTTGTGCTTGTGCGAGCCATTTAACTCGCTGCTGCCTAATAAAATTCATTATTGGCGCCTCCTGACACAGATCTTCTAGCTTTTGTTTGTTGTACTTTGCTATTAACAAGTTTGACTCCTTTAGCTGCCCTTATTTTTAACACTTCGCATTCATATGTCACTAAAGAATTTAGTACTGTTTTATAGGATATTTGGATTTTTGCTTTTTGTGATATATAGTTTGATTTGAGGATGTACGCTGCTTTGCTTCCTCTTATTTGTACTCCCTGGTAGTGAATATATTTCTCCATTTCCAGTAATTCCCCGTTTTGTCGTCTGATTCCTAAATCTTTGTTTTTCTAGCTGTTCTATCTTATTTTTCTATCTCATATATTTAGATTTTTGTCGTTAATATGTAGTCCCACTTCCTTCGCTTTCTGTTCGACTTTTTTTCTTATATTCACCAGCTCCAGCGTACGCTATGCAGTGATGTTTTTGTTTGTTATGCTTCCCGCCTTGTTTATTTTCCTTCTTCCTTAATACATATTCCAGAACTATATTAAATGAAATAAAAATAAAAAATATAATAATAATGATAATAATAATGGATTTGGTTATTGTATAAAAACAGAAAGTCAACAACAAAGGATCATACACCTCTTTTATATGGACGATTTGAAGATATATGCGTCAACTTCTTTTGAACTTCAGACCCTATTGCAAAAAACAGAGGATTTCTCAAGAGATGTCTGTATGTCATTTAGGCTAGACAAATGCAGAACTGTCAGTCTTAAAAAGGGTGCTAGAAATGCTGTTGGATTTGAACTGCCAGACGGAGAAACAATAGATCCTCTCCGCGAAGAAGAGAATTACGAAGATTTAGGAGTTCAACATGCCGTAGGTATACAGCATACAATGATCAAATAGCAAGCTATGAACACATACAAGGACAGACTTAAGGCCGTACTGAAAACAAAGTTATCAGGTAGGAATATTTGCAAGGCAATAAATACGTGGGCTATTCCTACCCTCACGTACACCTTTGGAGTGGTGAGAAAACGGACTTAGATCACCTGGAGAGGAAAACCAGAACCATCCTGATCAAGTTCCGTGCTCAGCATCCTAAAGCTGCTACTGAAAGAGTTACACTTCTAAGACATCTGTTCTTGAAAACCAAGAATGCAAACTGTATTGGGATCGCTCTGTGATAACAGATAGAACCATACTCGCCAACCGACCGGATATAATCCTCACATTGAAGAATCAGAAGAAAACTTATATATGAATAATGTCACGGTTCCCAATACACATAATTTACAACAGGCACATAGAGAAAATCTAAATAAATACAATGAGAAGACAAATAAATAATAATAATAGGTACGTTTATTAATTCACAAATTAATATGTTTCAAGACAAAAAAAATTAAATTAATTTTTAATGAATTAAAAGGCCATGTATTCTATCCATTTCAATGTGCAACATTGAAGACTATTGTGGCCTGAGAAAAAAAACTAAACTAAGTAGTTAATACTATTTTATAAGTATTTAAAACTGTACATTTTACTCGAATACATTCGTGTACTTACGAAATAAAAGTAGAAAGTAGATAAAAGAGTACTAGGACAGAAAAATATGAGATTTAAAAAATTAAAGATTGCAAGATAAGTAATTTTCAACATTTTATAATTATAACCAATAAATATGGGTAGTAAGGAGTGTAAAAAATTATTTTATTTAAAATGTTTTTTAAATATTTCAAATAATTAGAATTTTTTTAATAATATTCGCCGGTATTTATTTTTAAATGAAAATATAGAAAGAGAGAAGTGATTTATTCTGTAACTATTAATATAAAAAGAAATCTTGTATGTAAATGAACGCTTGAAAAGTTCATTTTTGTGAGAAGGAATACTTATTAAAATTTTTGGCAAATATTGATGTTATGAACGTCTGTTCCATATCGGATTTTATTTACAAGACATGGTGGTGTTTTAAACTTTTGTAAAAAAAACCTAAACAGTGTAGAACCCGTGGATTAGCCATGTTAAGCCAACATAGTTCTTTTAATTTATAACTTATGTGTTTTCTCCGTTTAATACCAAAAATAAGTCTTATACAGCAATATTAAAGTTTTTAGATTAGTCTCACATCAACGTTATCCAGACATGAATTATACAGGGTACGGCACATCGAGCGCACATTAAAAGTGTATAGAGAACTAATTCGATTCATTTTCTGAAAATAATGCTGCGCCTGCTTTCGACATCACTGAACTCAGACAAAATATTTTCGTTCATACATCACTTCCGGTTGTGCCGGAAGTAGCTGTCAACTTTCTTATTTCAAATGGAACATTCTATTTTTTATTTTAGTTTTAGATATATAATTTTGTGTAGTCCAAGGCGTATAAGATTTTTTTTTACAAGAAACTTTTCTAAGAGAAGCATACATGTTGAAAAGTGATACTATATTAGATGTGCTCTTTCATTAACACCCTCTATACCATACATGATGTTTCACAGAATATTTTCGAGATCGAATTGAAAGAGACGCATATTTATTTTATCCAATGGTCGATAACTAAAACTGTAAGTTGTTACGGTTTATTTCATACACCGAATAAACGTGTGTCGTGAGCAATATGTCACTACGGAATATAAATCTAGTAAACGTAGGTCGCGATTAATACGTTACAACGAAAATCATATTTGGCGCGCATTTTGCGAATTTTTGATTGGTTGAGATTAAGTATCGATTTATATTTCCAAAAACGAAGTCGGACATCTTGTAACTATTTTTCCTTTGTACTGGAGACTTTAAAAGTTCTTTAATTAAAATTGCGTAAATAGTTGAAATGCGTTAAAAGATTTCCAATTACAGTTGGTTAAGTTGTATTCGTCTAAACTTACCGTAAATACTCGTTCTTTTTCCTTTTTCTTCGTGTCATTTCTAAATGCCACGTGGAATTCTTTTAGAGTTTACGTTTCCTACTCTCTGCGTCTTTCGTTCCGTCTCTCGATAACTTTCTTGATTGTTCGAGTGGCCGATTGAAACATTTCTTTCTACGAAGTATCGCACCACCGGTACCGGCGTCACACAGCTGGAGGCAATTTGTGCGTACTACGTCTACCAATCAAAGGGACGTCTATGCATTGTGGGCTAAACTAAAGAGTCTAACACCTTCCAGTTCTCTTCAAACACCTTCTCCAAGAAGAATCCTGTAATACAATTGAGAATCTGTCGATATCATCGTCAATCAAAAATCGTATTATCGGGACATCGTTCACATAAAAAATACAGGTAAGTTTTAGTATTTAAGTTATTGTATTTATTGCTTATGAGTGTGAAGCTTATGTACCACCAAGAGATTTTAATCGGTTCAATACGGGCTTGTGCGCTTTAATTTAAACGGTTGTCGCAAAGTCAAAAGACCTTTTGGGTTTGCGGGATGTACTTACCCCGTTAGATAAGTTACTTTAAGCGTCAGTGTCGTTGCATGTTCGACCAGATAAATTACCGTGTGTAAATGGTATATGTACACCGAGTGTTGCTATCAGTTGGTACTCAATTTAAACATTAACACTACGATTGGTGTTTGTTGAACTTACCTGTATATTTGGTACGTTATTCGTATTGATTGCTTATTATTAAGCGAGACTACTGCTTATGGATATGTGACGACATCCGACAGGCTTTATCTTTCTCACCCTCCTGTTAGTATAGAAATTTTAATCTGTCTGTCTTCCTTTTATGGTTATTTATTATTGTCAATTGTTTGATCTGGTGTATCTCGTATTAGGACTAAGTAAAACCTTTTGATCTTCTGTTGGTCGGTTTTATTTGTCTTTCTTACTCACCAGGTGGCGCCTTGTTAGGACAGCGGTTTCATATCTTCGCCGTCCTTAAGGACCCCCTACTCTACGACAACGCCGGGAAGCAGCTGTTCTACCTAAACAGTTTATTTCTACAAACCTACTACGATACACCAATCGGTACTTTTTTTTCCTTTTAGTGTCATCTATTGAATTTGTATATTTGTAAACTGAAACAGTTACAAAGTTTCTCTATTACTTGGTTTTAAAAACTGAAGGTTACAATATATTAAAAAGTGATTTGATATATTGATATCTCTGGTACCCGCTTCAACAACATTATTTCCATTATAAAAGATTAAATCTATTAAAGTACTTCCAATTGTTGTAACTCGCTTTGGCTCAGCCACCAACTGTTCTATATTAAAAGTTTCAGTTTCAGACCTATAAGGGTCTTGGGTTAGCTTGTTACTTATACTATAAATGTTGATATTTAAATCATTCATGAGTAGAATGTTATTGCCAGTAGTATACAAATCTGTAAGAATGTCCTTCAAATAAGAAAAGAGAGATTTTTGATATTTTCTTAGTACTACTGTGAGTATTTACTGTGAGTTTCGGTGGTCAGTGCCTCTCTTCATCCTTTAGTATATTCTGTATTCTGTTTTTTTCTGGCGTTTTTTCATTTTTAGCTTTCTTATGTCTCTAAGTTCTTTTAATAGTGGGAGGAGGCGACTAAATTTTCTATTTCGGTTTCTTTTCCATCAGATAAATATCTTTTCCAATCCTTCGTTAGTGTTCTTCATTACTTATTCTTCAGCTTTTTTGTCTGCTTTATTTTTTAATAAAAGTTTTTTATTTCTTTATTTTTATAGTAATCTTCTGCTGTTCTGTTTGTTTTCGTCAGAATTTTTCTTTGCTTCCCTAATCACTCTTTGTTTTTTTCTTTGCTTAGTATATTGTTTGCTGTCTTCCGGCCTTAGAGTTTCTATCCTCTCCTTTCCTACTTCTAATTTTCCTCTTCACATTCACTATTAAATAATTTGCTATTTTTTTCCTTTCTGGGTTTCTTTTTTCAAACTTGGTCTGTTGCACTTTTTAAACATTCTTTGGTCCCTTTCAATTTGACACAAACCCTTTAGTGTCGCAAAACAAAAATTAGCTTTGAAAAGCATACTGAAAAAATGTTACTGAAAAAGCACATTTTGAAGATCCATCCGAAGGTAATGAACTATTTTCATCGTTTTTTATGGCAAGAGATATATTTTTTTAATCAATTGTTAGAATATTTTTAGTTTATTAGATTCCAGTTTACTTATTTTTCTTGATTTTTTTTCTATTATGATCGCGCCAGCTTTTTCTTTCTACACTCTTGCCCAAAAACATAAATATTCATCCTTGTATTTCTCCTTTCTTTTTAGTTTTACAGAGTACTGCGATATTAATCTGAATTGAGTTGTTTAAAAGTTTCACCTTTCTTTGTGCTTAATGAATGTTCCAGCATCCTATATTCATTTGCCTTTTTCTGTGATTATGTCGTTTTTCGCATAAAACGTCTGATTTCCGAGGCTGTATTTAAGATTTTTAGTAATTAGTTTTTTTAACGTATGGGCCAGAACTGGTCTAGCGCTACAATCGTCCTCTTTTACCCACCACAGTGACATCTTTAGGACTACTCATTTCACCCCTCAAGATTTACATCCACACTTTGTTCATAGAGTTTTCATGTTCAAAAAAAGTCAAATAATTACGTCTGTATTTAACCATTACTTTTTTAGTGCAACGGTCAAGCCAACTAATTAATTTTATGAAATGTACCACAAAACACGATATTGATCTTGACATATCTGTTAAACTCATGACAGTCTTTTAGGAGAAAGTGCAGTCAAAGCGATTAAATGTTTCTTAAAATGTAAAACACCCAATAAAAGAAAATGCTGTTGTCAATCATTTTATTTAAAAAATGAAAAGTTGGAATAAAAGGCCTACAGCAAATTAATGCACATGTGGCAATTTTATAATTTAAAAACTGCACTTGGATTCCTCGATTGCAATATATTTAAAAACGGTGGCGCTTTTTAAGTTTAGACTTCAAAATCTCCTTCATCACCTTAAGTTATCATACCCAAAATTGGATACCAATTTCTCTTCCAATCGAGCGTCGGGGTTTAGAAATTCGATGTATAATTTTTTGTTTGAGATTTCATTTCTGAAAGAACCAACAAAAGTTTAGAGAAATGTTACTTGTACTATTCCTTATTAACTATACAAAAATGTTTCTTTAATAAGAAATTAGTCATATTGCATTAACTTATGAATTCTTATTTCTTTTCTATTATTACACACAAAGAATGTGTTTTTTCCACTTGCCTACAAAACTTTCCTTTTTGAGATCTTAGCCGTTAGTATTTGAGTATTTGATATTAAGGTGGTGAATGTCTGCAGTTTTTATCAAGTTATAGTCAATATTTCTGTCAATGTCTTTACCAAATTTATTATGTGTTCATTAAGGTTAAGGATTATGATTCTTGCTTTAGAGCTGTTGGTATATATTGGTATATATAACCACTTAGATTACCTTCATCCATATTTCTATTCCACACTTGGATTCTGAGATTTTTTTAAGTTTTGGTAGTCACTACTAAAGGTAGGTCGTCTACATAGTAGATGGAATGAAATTCTTAATGTACATATCTTTAAACAGCACATCACAAATTTATCACATTTATTGGTCACAAGACTAAGCCTTGCGCAACTCTACCATATATAGTGTTTGACTTTATAAACTTTACCCGGGAAGATGTATAGGAATTTCTTTTTGGAAGTTTTTTTTGCTGGTTGTTTTTCTGTAATACTTACATTTGAGTGGATAATGAATATTAGTTGTTTAATTATTTCCATTGTTCTTCTATGAATATTCTTATTACTGAATTTAATTGTGTTAATGTAATTTTAATTATTTTAAAAAGATTTCTAAAAATGTCAGATCTTTCTTTTTCTTGCAAGATAGTATAGAATGTTGAATCTTCGATCACCCGGTATGTTGTTTTGTTTTTTATGTAGCAGTTGTAACGTACAATTAAGCAACCACGCATATACGCGTGGGAAACCGGTCAAACAACCCTACATCTTTGCGCGCGTTTTAAACAACTCTACTACACCTACGCATAAACAAAACGGCGCGCTCGGTTACACGTCCCTTATGATACGCCAGCCAGTTACTCTCTTATACTAGTGCAAATAACCTAGAAGGCATCCTATGATCCACTGTACATTCATGAAATTTAAAACTTGGACACCACAATTTCTGTAAACAAAAGTTTGCACATTGTGAAGCGGGCTTAAGGGTATCATTTACAATTCTAACAGCAGGTAGTCTCAGCAGGGGTTATCTTATAGAAGGACTGTAGAATGAATCATTACACTAAGCACGTTTTAGAAAATAGGTAATTTACGTTGCTTACTTAATTTTTTTCTTTAAAGAATATATTTGAAGGTATCGCTAATTAAACACCATAGCTCGATTAATTATCGAATCAAAATTTTGTTTAGGAAATGTTTACAAAATAAAATTAGAAATAATTTTGATTTAAAAACGTCTACAAGCAATAACTTTTAAATTAAATCAAAAACTAAACATGGTTATTTGGGTTGACTGATTATTACTTATTTTTAAATAAATCTAACCTACTAATTATTGTAAGTTATTAAAAAAATCATTAAACTCTCTATTCATAATATTTAGTCCTTACAAAATGTATATTTTATGACGTTTCATTTTTTCTGTAGTTAATATAAAAAGTGAAAATAAAAACTAAGGCAATTCTTATTGTCAACGTATATATTTAGTTTTTGACAAGAATTTATTACATAATTATAATTAAGATACCAAGTTATAGTTTAAAATTAAATGAAAACTTTTTTTTAAATAAAGGTATTACTATATAAATAAATATAAGAAATCAATAATGGGTGTGACCTCCATTATTATTGATACATTCTTGGAGGCGTCTGCTCATTGACGCTATCAAGGTATCAATATAATTAATATTAATCGTTTCCCATGCGGTATCAATGGCTGCAATTAGTGCATTACGGTTTACTGGTATAAAATTTGGCCCTTGTTGTCTTCGGATAACAGCAAGTATTCGAGCCCAAACATTTTCGATAATGTTAAAATCTGGGCTTTTTGCTGGCCAGGGTAACAGCTCCAAGTTATTTGCTTGTATCCAGTTGCGCACAACCTGCGAAGTATAGGGTCATCATATCCCGATAGTTAATTATCGAATGTTCCAAGAAAATATGTGTAAATAGTAAATGGAATCTAACTAACGTAACTCTCCTTTCATAAGATATAGTTCATATTAATATGCTTATTGTAAAGCTTCGTACACACCTGAACAACAAACCGAGGAACAAACAGAACAACGAACCGAACGGCAATCGGAACATTAATTTGGACGGTGCTACGTACGAATTTTAGAACAGATTCGCAAGTCCTGATTGTTCCACGAACGGTTTGCGGCGTTCCCGCAACTTGTCGGTTTTTCTCCGACATCAAAGAAAATGCGCGCGAATGCGTTTGCAGGTTTGGACGAATCTAAACAAAACGGCGAACAAACTTATGCGGGAGAATTAAATTATTTATTTTTGTCCTCCCTTTTGTGGGTTTGTTGTGTTTTAGGTAATATTATGGAGTTGACAGAAAAAAAATGTTTTAAATTAATCAGTGTTTAAGAATGCAAGAAAAAAATGATGTCCCTATTAGCATCATTTGGGAGGGAAATTTCCAAAATAAAAAAAAAGCGTAAAAATTGACATCATCAACTTTGATGATTTATTTTAAATTACGTCACCCACACGGTTTATAATCTACAATTAACCTTGATAAAGTCCTCAAAAGTTTAGGGAAACGTCGGTCTTGATTAGACCGTTATTTTTGATACAACCTCCACCTAGCAGAAAACACCTTTAAATCAATTATTTATATTGGTACAGCGTACCTACGAATACTGACTACCTGCAATAAGGTTTGCTCTAAACATCGCTTGTTGCCAGAGCACCGGTTACACCGCGGGCAAATCTGACGTTTTGTAAAAAACTTCACATCACAGACGATGTAACCAGGAACAAAAACCAATCATTAAGCAACACACATTTATACAATGTGTCCAACATAAGGAGGGCCACTATGGGTATCTCCGAAACAGTAGCAGATACAGACTTGGTTAAATAAGACAAAAGTAGCGCCTTCAAAAGCCCAAAAAAATGGCGGTCAGGTATTCTCGAACATTTCGATTTTACATTTAATTTTTTTCTGGCCTTAATAGTGGAGCTACATTCATTACAATGATACTTTTCCACAATAATTTTTTATTTTGTTTAACGCATTGTTTCTAATTTTTGAATCCGACGTTTTGTTTTTGGGGAACCATAATCAAATTTTTTTTCTAAATGCGGCCATTATATTCTAAAGGCCCTTTTCATTCCAAATTCATCGGTGTATCACACTTTGAAGGTTACTACCACTTAAGTATTTTTTCGAGTTTAATAAAGAATTTTCCTATTACGAAAAAGTGAAAGACCTCCAAAAAAACAAAAACTCCTGAACCTTACGCCGGGAAAATATTTATATTGTGAATGAATGATAGCTTTAAATAAACGTGCAAACGTTGATATAAATTGTGTGTTATTGTACAATTCAATTTAAATGGGACAAACATAAGTTTTGCGACATCTAGTGTCGACTCGTGTTAGCGATCACGTACGCAAATGGTTCGCATTCAGTAACTTTATCAACAGATATGTGTTACATAAGTCGATCTTTCGATAATTATAGCCAACATACGTGTTGTACAATAGCAAACAAACACTGAGAATCACGCTACAGCTGTTTCGTTCTTTTGGGATTCTTCTGGAGTGAGAGAACTCGAGTGTAAGTTCACTATTGTACAAACGCGTGCTGTCAACTATATTCCCTACTGGAGGGTACATCATATTCATACTATAAGTTTTGCGACATCTAGTGTCGACTCGTGTTAGCGATCACGTACGCAAATGGTTCACATTAAGCAACTTTGTCGATAAAGTTGATTAAATGGGAGTGTCATTATTAAACGATTTTTTGTTGTAATGTTTTGTTTCAATTGTTTTTTTCATGTTCCATGTGTGCCTGAGAGGCTCTTGTTTTAAACTTTGCCTTACATCAAAACTTGTATCATAAACAAAATAAAAAATCGTCGATCGGGTAAAAAAATTACTAAACTTAAAATATGGAAAGTGTACGCTCGCATATCACCTTCATCCTCTAAAACTAAATTAACTCATCCGATTTCGCACTCGGGTTTCTTATTGGCCTCATTAAAAACTATTCCCGCCACAATGAAAAGAATGTAAAACAAGAATTTTTGAATGTCTTTAAAATAAATTGTAAAACACACACAAAACAACGTTAAATTCCTAAAGTGTAAAATTCGACAAATCAAACATTCTTCTAACCGTATCGGTTGATCTAACAAGACGATCACGTGTTTTTACCTGATCGGGATGATAAAATATAAAGTGACATCAAGATTACTTTACATACCTGAATTTGTCGATCTTTAATTAAAGACGATAAATGCATAGGAATTACACAACAACAACTTCATTTTTTTTGATAAGTATATTAAGGTCTAATTACTGCTTTTACAAAACGAAAGTTGTAATGAAGTCGTTTTTTAAATAAAATTATTTCAAGTATTACCCCCGCGTCTGGGAATAACTATTAACACAAACTCACCATTACGTCCTTCTAAGAAAAGAAAAAGATCACTGACAGAATTTTTTTGTAATCGCCTAATGCAACTAACCTGTCTTCTCACAATAAATAGGCTTGACTACATATCTCAGTATAAATGACGTTCGACAGTAAAGTATGAAAACAACAATTATTTATTTGCGGTTTTAGTTTCTTTTTCATTAATGAGTTTAAAAAATTACATTTATATGGAGGCACTTAGTTGATTGTATGACCACCTAGAGTGTTAGTGACGTTTAACAATCTCTCATGCTTCCGTTTGTCATTTTTAACAACGTGAGTGTTACTTTTCGTATTGTATCGGAATTATTTCTTTTTATTATGTGGTCGTCTTTAAAATGTGCTGAGTAATTTTTTTTTCGTTTGGAGTTCAAGAACAATCTATTAGATAACGAATTTTTAACGCTGGAACAAAGCTAAGTAAGAATTGCAAACCTACAAACAAACACCTACATATGCATATTTTGCCGTATTACAGATCATAAGTGCTCAAAATGTATTATGTATAAAATTTTTACACCTGGAGGTTGTGTAATCTAATTAAATTAATGTGAAAAGTTTTAGAAAGCGGCAAAATTGTTATCAATCTTTAAATATTCAACGTACTGTGCAGAAAAGAATAGAGAATGAAGAGTAGAGGAATAGCCGGATTACTATACGTGCATTTTTGGCGTAACATGTTAGCTGTAACAAGCGTATTGCTTTGACGTACGAAAATATTAATTACAGTAATGACTGTTAGTTTGTCGTATTAGAACCACAAATTATACATAGCGGCATTGCGAATTGTAATAGTAATTGAAAAACAACGGATTAAGGAACATTGGATTAACGAGCTTATACTGTATGTTGTCGAAATAAGTGCCTACTGGGGTGAGATTAAATAACAAAAATGTCAGAAGTATGGCGGTTTATTAGGAATATGAAAACAAATAATAAAGAAAAAGTATTAGATCTAATCACCATAGAAAACTATAAAAATCACTATGGATTGCTACAACGGATAGAATTTATGAACAACGTCGAAGATGAAATAGAAAATACAGACGAGGAAAAGCCTAACGAGATTACACTCACTCACTACGATGACGACACTTACGCCAAGCTTATGGAGAAGCATCCCATGCCTTTGCGGTCCCTTTTATTACCAGAGTTCCCAGATCCCGTGACACACACCCTCACCGTTTCTGAAATGGATGTCCACTCTGCCATATGGTCATTTTCCCCATGGCTCTGGTTCAGAAATAAATGGGATGCGACCGCAGCATTTGAAGGATCTCTGTTCAACTCTCAGTGGGGAGGCCGGGAGAAAACTACTTGTAACTATAACTTAGTTGTGCACCTTTATGCTAGCCGGTCGAGTGAACTAATCCATTACGAAAATACTTTACGGAGCATCTCTTTCCGCTCTTTCCAAGAAAGATGGAGGTATTAGAGCAATAGCTGTTGGAAACTGTCTACAAAGACTTGTATCAAAGCTCGGATGCAAGTTTGTAAGTGATTAACTAGGAGAGCTACTTGGTTCACATCCCAGCCTTTACAGTTAACTGCGTGCCTTTTTTGGGTCATTATTTTTTTCTAGTCTGGAAGCACAACAAGGTGATCAAGTAAAGCCCTTTGGCAGTTCATGCTACGAGGACGTTCTTCAGCAAACGGATGGTCCTTCAGATCTAAGTATCTGGTTCTCGAAATTGACGGTTCATTAAAACCTGACGTCCTTTTAACGCCATTGAACGAGACCTTTTTGGGAGATGTATCCACTTGGGTTTTGCTGTCAACCAAGAGAAATGTGAATTACATTGTTGCGGAGCAATGGAAGATTCAGTTGTGGCCCGATTTGAAACAATATGTCTTGAACTCAAGCTAATTCCAGACGAAAGGCTGACCCTGCTTGGTGCTCCAATAACGGATACACCATTGTCACAATCCCTCTTCTCGAAATATGACAAGCTACGATTAATTTTCTCCCGACTTTATGAACTACATTCACATGTAGCACACTTTTTGCTGCGCAACTGTTTAGCAGTTCTTAAGCTAAGGTAGGTTAGGACAAGTCCATCATGGAAATGTCATAATATTTTTCATAACATTGAACAAAACTCCCCTTCCAAGCAGCAATGGTCTCTTACTTTACTTCTGATCAACCTGGGTGGTCTTGGTATAAGTAAACCAAGTGATGTTACCCACTTGTCTTGATGTGAAATGTGTCACACATTACAACGATGCCCTGGACTTTTGGAATCGTATTCAAGTTTCTCTTCCCCCCAACCCTTCGCAACAAAAAAGCTAGGACACTATACTCGCGAGCAACAATTGGAGTTCCTTAACTTCACATCAAACCATGCGAATGCTCTCTTCTTTGCCTCTCACCGAAAGGAAATCAATGCCTGGCTAACAGTTATCCCATCTAGAACAATTAGGCGCCATTTTAGATCACAACACGTTTCGGATATCAATGCACTTTGTTACGGATACGACATATGCTGTCAACACATATGTGAGTTTGGTGCCATTGTTGACAGGACGGGTGTACATGGCTTGTCTTGCAAGAAGAGTGCTGGTCGCGGCCACAAACATCATCTTCTGAATAATATTATTAAGCGTGCCTTTCTGTCTGCCCAGTTCCAGGCGTCAGCTCTAGAACCTGTAAGGGCCTCGAGAGGTGACGGCAAAAGACCTGATGGGATGACTCTAGTGCCGTAGTCCCGTAGTCAACCACTTGTATGGGATGCGACCTGTAGTGAGTCCCTTGCCCATACCCACATTGACGGATCTGCCAAAATCGCTGGGCATACGGCTCATTTGGCAGCACAGAAATATAAAAATAAATATAAAGACGTGCTAAACCAAAACTTTCATTTCGTGCCGTTTACTGTAGAGACCCTTGACTCTTTGGTGTGGCGATGCTTTGAAGTTTACAGAAGACCTTGGGAAAAAGATGTGTTTAGTGACTGGTGAACAGCGCCTGAAGTGTACTTTACCCAACGGGTTAGCCTCTTCATTCAGAGGGGAAATGCGGCAAGTGTTTTGGGGACCTTTTCTTCAAGCATCTCAATGGAGGAAATATTTTTGCTTTGTTTTTACCGACATTGTTGAACAATTTCTTAATTTGATGTATTTGCCTTATAAATAAAATACCTATACAGTTATTAAAGCATATTATGCTTCTTATAGAAGATGTTTAGAGCTGGCGGTGGAAGAAAACACATTTTTATTATTTTGCTGACGTTTCAATAATAATGAACATGGTGTTTTCTTAAACCACCAACTCTAAACCACCATCTTTGAACATCCAAATAAGTTGATAAACTCTACAAAGAAATACGCAACAGTAAAGAAGATCAAAGACAACAAAATAACGTTTCGTCTTTGTTTACTGATTCATCAAAAAAGTTAAACTTTTAAAGAATGAATTTCTGTTGTAGGTATAGGCAGTAGTTTTTTAAATGGCTGCGAAACGTGGAATGGAATGAACAAATGACTGTGTTCCGCAACTTTTTTCTCAAAAATTCTTGTGTATTCGTGCTCCTTAGGTCATGGACTTTCTAAATATATAGGTCTCATTGTGTGGGTCAAACTAAATTCCAACCTTGGCCCCAGAAGTGTGAATATAAATTTCGTACCAAACATTTTGCAGGATAAAACCAAATCAATTTTCTTCATTATCTTAATCCCAACTTGTTTTAACGTGAAGAATAGTCATTGAAAACTTTTCAAAGTGCTTCACTGTTGTTGGAACTGCACCAATTCGTGTAAGAACGTTATACAATAAATTGACAGTGACATTAAATTAAAAATAATGACATTAAAACAAATTATTTTGCTTATACCATCAACAAAGCGCTACCTCTGGTTAGGAGAAACACTACAAATATGGTTTGACTTTATGAGTTTTCAACCGTGGTGCCTTCCAATCGCTCGAAACGACGGTTGGTGCACGCCGCTAATTTGAAAGTGTTTGACAGTTGACAATTCACTGCTACCAACATCCATACTGCATATTTCATTAATATAGTTAACTAAGATGCGCCTTTTAAAACATTATATACAAGTTAATAACTCATATTGTTAGTGAAAATTAAATTGTGTCAGACACTGGATAACTATATTGTTTTTATCTGGAGAACGTTAACGTATAATTTGTATTTGATTTTTTATCTATATATAATTTTTCTTTTCGTAATTGCTTGAAATTGGTACTTATAAGTACCTACTAGCGCCAATTTTACTTCGAGGCGTGATTCATCACAAACTATTTAATACTTGTACCAATTAAATAAGCTTTAGGATCGCCAGTCAAACTTTTTAATAAACAATAAAAAAATTTACGCCAGTTAGGAAACCATAATTTCCGAATGGTAAAACAGTCATGGTTCATTTATCACTTCAACTATATATTAAGAAAAGTAGCCAATTACGTTTTCTTAGTAGGGAATGACTTCAGAAATGTTAAATTAACGATATTATTATTATAATGATAGTGGAAGAAAAGCAGTTGAGTAATCCAGCAGAATCATTAGAAAGGCAATGAGACTTTGTTTAAAGTTGCTTTGCTTAAATAACGTTTAGTATTAATTAAAGGGAAAAAAGAATTCCTTAACTTTGCTTTCCGTTGTTTGACAACGTATAATTTGGCCGCTAGTCTAAAAGATTTTCTTCTTGTATGGAATCTTCCGACGGCTGTTCAGTGTTTAACACTACCATTGTATGTTTATAGATTACCTTCAGCGACGCCCATATATTTACAGTGTAATGTTAAGTATGCTAATTTAAATGAATATGAACTTATGTTCGTAAATTTGTATCCACTTCAAGGTTGGTAAAAACAGTTAAATCAATTTACGAACACATTTTTTTAATTAAGAGATTAGAATGAATACAATGCGTGCTCCGACAGTAACATCATGAATTAAATATTTCGAATTAACGCAAAATAGTTATTGCGAAATTTTAATTTCGGTCGTTGTATGTAAATGAAGTAGAAAATTTTCAGACAATTGTCGAGCGAAATATTTTTATGGGTGCATAGATAACTGATTGTGAATGATAATCAACTAGAATACATTTTCAAATTTACTACATTCATATTTGACAATGATAGTTAGCATAAAATAATAGACGTTTCAAGACGATAAGAGGTCAAATTTAAAAATAAATGAACCCATTAATTTTATTTTCATGTTAATCGAAGCACGAATTTATGTCAAAGTTAAATTTTAAATAATCTCTTAACAAAAAAAATGGAATTAAAGTTGAAGTCAATTGGTTCATAAATAGTAAACCAAATTAAAAAAAAATTATATGATTTTTTTATTAGTTAAACTTAAAGTTTTAATTTGACTGGACTAATGTTAAAAAACTGTTCTAAGTTGAATCAAAGGAAGAATAGATGTTAATTTAACAAATTTTTAACACTATTTTTAAAAATATAGAATATAAATAAATGATCTCTAGATAAAGCCATTGAGGAACACAACATACAAGGAAGAAGGGCTATTGGCATGCTAAATGGAGTATTGTGGGACCAAACAATATCCAAGGGTAATAAACATCACATCTACAACACAATTATAAAGAGTATAGTAACGTATGGAAGTGATGTATGGCCTCTAAAAAAAGTGCAGAAAAGACACTGCTAGCAACCGAGATGGACTTCTGGCGACGAGCTGCAGGTAAATCAAGGCTAGAAAAATTCCGAATACCAGGATTCGGGAAATAATGGGAGCCGGGCATACATTGGTGGACGATGTGAGGACGAAACAGCTAATATGGTATGGCCATGTACAAAGAATGAACGACGATAGGTTACCTAAGCAAATATTAGGCTGGTCACCTCAAGGAAGAAGAAGAGAGAGGAAGACCAAGAAAGAGTTGGCGAGAGGGTGTTGAAACCGAAATTAGGGAAAGGGATCTAGACGTAGACCTGTGGAGAGACAGGGACGGATGGCGGTTGGGTGTCGGAAGACGTCGTAGAATATATAAATAAATGATTCCATTGCGGATGTCGGCGGTCAATAAAGATATTTAGCTGAATTGGCCATACTCAATGGTATACAGAACGTGAAGAAACATACAGCTTGTTCAAAAAAATGTTTCCATGATTAATTTGTAGCAGTTACTGAAAAAAAAATTATATTTCAGCTTTACCTAAGTTTGTTCTATGAAAAACTTCCTACCAAGAAAAAGCTACAGTGTCATCTACAAATAAAGATAAAGTATAGATTACTTTAGAATATATTATTTATGTAAATTAGAAATTAAATTGGTCCTAAAACGGATCCTTGAGGAACTCCCAAAGAAAGTTTAGAACTTATTGACCTCTCCCTTCTTCATATCAAACGTATTCTAAAAGATTTTCTAACTACTTCTAAAACAAATGATTTCTATTTTATCAAGTAGTAAATTATGAATAAAATGTCCAATGTTTTTTTTAAATCAAGAAAAACAACAAGACTCTTTGTTTTACTATTAGGATAACCTACCACAATTTTACTGAATTTGTAAATTACATCAGTTCCAGTAACTACAGTTAAAAATTTGTTTTAAATAGGAACAAGAAACTAGTGTTGTCAAGCCAATTTGCTAGGAACAAAAAGTTTAACAAAAGAGTACCTATAATTTCTAGGTACAGTTTAATCAAAATCGCTAACTTTAAGTTACGTAATAATGGAGTAACAATTAGAAGAAGGAATAGTTTGCATACTTTTCTTCAGTAAAGGTATCTTGCATAGGTAGGGGAGAGTCGGGTAAAACCGGGTATTATTAGTGATCGGAAAATAATTTTCAGAGTGATTGATAAGTTGAGATAATAGTATAGTTGTGGTCGGGTAAAACCGGGAGGAAGACTGATTATATAAAAAAGAACAAACATGAACAAATATGGAACTTGTTTGGATCACCAGGAGGTCCAAAAAATTCAAAAAGTACAAAATTGTTGCTTATGATTTATCTATAGAGTTCGACGTCGTCAACATATTACTCCAGCTCTGAGAACTGCGCGTTGGTTGACTATGAGTCTTAGGAGGTTCTTACATCTCAGCTCGTTTGTTTTTAGATTAATTGCATACAAAACCCCACCTTACTTGTTCGAAAGTATCTCGTTCCGTACTGATATTCATCATTTAAATCTTCGTCATCGTGGCCTGATTTCTATTCCGCGACATACTAAGGCATTATTCAGACGTTTATTCTCTTTTAATGTCGCTTCGATATATAATGCAATGAACGATGATTTGAAAACTATGTTGCCCAATAGGTTTAATAAGCACCTAAAAAAACTACTTCTAAATCAGCTATAAGATGGCATGATTTGCACCTGCACAATTATTACTTGCCTTTCACAATTTTTTTTTCTTTTCTACGAACTGTGCTACTTTGTTTATAAATTAAGTATATCTACATATTTTTCTTGTTTTATATATTTTTTTGGTAATAATTAATGTAACGAGACAAAATGCTTTGTCCATGTATGTCGAGATCTGGATGAAAATCAGTGCTCTTGCTATGGCAGGTGACCTGACCAGGTATTCTTTGACAGGTAAGGTTTTTATTAGACTATTGTGTATCACAATATATTTGTCTGTTAATAAACTAAACTAAACTAAAACTAATTTTTAATGAGAAGTGTTGAGAAAGGGTTACAATATTCGAAAGAAGAACATTCATTTCATACAAAAATTACAAATTTAGTGTTCATCTTCGTCATCCACATTAGCACAGGCATCATGAGACCATTTGGTGCATGACGCGCACATGATCCAGCTTTCACCTGACTTGGAGTTGGAATACAGTTCGTCACAATATAGGCATGAAGCATTTACATCGTCGTCTTGTGATGATGACTCATCTTCATATACTTCTCTTAACACTGGCTTTTTTGTAAGCTTCCGCCAAGATGGTTTTGGCTTTTTCTGATATAGTCAGTAACTCGTCCTTGTAGGTTGCTGAAGTTAAAAGCACTGTTTTGCCACGCCTTTTGTCAGTGTCCTTTTGCTCTTTCGTGGTTTGGAGAATCTTGAACAAATCTTTTAGAGACACCGTGAAACTACAATTTTGTTTAGAAGATGGTGTTGATACAATTTGACCGAAAGTGACCACATTGTGAACAGGAGAATCAGACCTATTTGTAATATTCACCAACGCACGAGGTAAAGTTTTTGACCCAGAGGTATTCTGATTACTGACAGACCTCTCTGTTGTCTTAGAAGGAGCAAACATCCACTTTTCAAAAATATCTGGATTTAATGGGCATATGCCAGTTTTTCTGAACCCATTAACAGCAGTTTGAATACTTGCGGCTTACATGAAAGCAACCCCGAACAGCTTTCCAATCTGGCTTATTGTCATACATCGACCAGGATGATCACGTAGCTATTTCCTTGCTTCTTCTCCATAATATGTGCTCAACGGAGCCATAAATGACACAGCTAATGGCTGCATTCTATAAGTGCAGTGCGTGGGAAAGCACAGCAACACAACATTACTTTCACGAGCTAAGTTAATTAATTCGATGCTTTTGGTGTGTGTGGCATGGCCGTCGAGCAACAATAGAACTGGTTTTTAGCAGAAGGGTTAGTTTTGATCAGGAATTTTCAAAACAATCAGATAAAAATGTCTTTTTGAATTCATCTACTTGGATGAAACTTTGCAGAACTTCCTGGGGGGGCATCGTCTAACAATTCAATCTTCTCTCGTTTGCGCGAGAAAATGAACATGGAGGGCATAAAGTCACCAGCTGCCTTTATGCAAATCTCTAATGTTACAAGAACACCCCTCCCCGCAGAAACCAGCGCTCCAACTTGCCTATTGACCCAATTACCTTAGATTGCCTATTTGGAACTGTTTTAATTCCAGTTTCGTCGACATTCCAGATGCACTCTGGTGGAAATTTATATTTTTCATATACTTCGGTTAACAATGTAAACAATTTTTGCACGAAAGTTCGATTGAGCCCAATAGATGTAGCTTCTAGTGTCCTCAACCTTAGACGTGGATGCCTATTTAGAAATGCATAAAATCATGCTTTTCCAGCTCATTTCTTTTCTTAATTGAATGTGTGAAATAATATATTTTGTTCCGCTAGTTCAAAGGCTAGAATACGAAGGTCTGTCAGAGTGAAACCAAATAACCTATTCTCCATAGTTAAAATGTGGGAGACAAGTTTATCTTCTTGAGTAGTAGTAAATACTGGTTTGTATCTTCCCAAACCTGCAAATAAAAATAATAACCTCTTTCCATTAAATCAGTTTATTATAGAGTTACCCTTCTGCGATGCTTCTTCAATAGATTTTCCACTTCTTGCATTTTTTACGCGGTTAACCAAGGTTGACTGTGGAACTCTAAAAGATCCAAACGCTTTTAGATATCCCATTCTACCTTCAGTTACTTCAGTAATTGCTCCCTTCATGTTGTCCACACTCCACGAATTTTGCATCCCACGCTCTACCCGGTTTTAGCCGCCTGTGAGTGTGAGTTCAAAACAAGATGAAAAAAAAACAGAAGTTTTAGTAACACCTAGCTAATATAATACGCCTATCAAGAAATCACTTACCTATTGAATTCAATGATTGGTAACAACACTAGCAGCTCACAACTTGCCACTCTTTGTTGTAGTTCTAATCACAGAAATGAACAGGCACGGATAACTGTCACACACTAAATCTACAGAACACTCTAGCTAATGCCAGCAAACATATTCGGTGTACTAAAAATAACTTGGCTATTATTTGCCAGATGGCACCACCTCCTAAAAGAAAACCTATGATACCCGGTTTTACCTGACCACCCGGTTTTACCCAACTCTCCTCTACTTGTATGGTATTACACAGGTTCTAAAAAAACTTTAAATTTTAATCTTTTTAAATTAAAAATAAGTGACAACCCTGAATTGTGTCTATAATTAAAATATTGAAAAAAAAAACATTTAGAATGTTCAATGACTTTTAAACAGTTGTATGATCCAAAGGATAAAAAGAACAAATAAACTATATAAAGCAAAGGTCTCATTAAATGTATTAGAAAAGGGCAAAACTATTCGTAGATAACTCTTTAATTCTGAGTTTAAAGTTTAAATAATATAAACATATTTTAAAAACCATACAAGAAGCAAAAGAAATAATTTTCCTTACAAAAATTTCAGAATGTGATTGTCACATAAGACGAGTGTGGCTAACTAAAGCTAGTGAGAATAAGAGTAGATAACCCGTCAACGTTAGAGCCATCAGCCGATATAAAATGTAGTACAAATATTTAAAAAAACAAGCCACTAAGAAACAACCTAACATGAGTGAGTGGAAAACTTAAAAATATTTAAAAAATCAGATAGATAATTATCTTATCAGCCGACATAAGCAATATTAGAGATGAATTATCAAGGTTACGATAACAAGATTCAAATATTACTGTCAGATGGGACTTACCAACCAATGTTTCAACGTATTTGAAAAAACTACATAGGTTAAAATCAAATGAATCTCAGTAAGAAAGATCAAGAAAAGTAATACTAACAGAGAATTTGTCAAAATTTCCAAAACTGTAAAATTTTCGAAAAACACATAAAGTTAGAGAACAGCTAAAGAACATCGTCAATCCAGGAGTTTTCAAAATTTCTGACAAAACAACTTCAACAATATACTCTAGAAACAGAATATTGCCTAAAAACGCAAGCCATTTCATCGAGCATATGAAAGATGTGGGGGTAGAATTAGACTGGCAATCTTTTATGTCGTATTTTTTACAATGAAGCAATTGACTTTGTTGGTAGTTTAGATTAAAAACGGCCTTATAACCTTCTTATCAGTTATCATATTGTGATGGTTCTTTCTGTTTATCTATATTTTATGAAATTGGG
The DNA here is from genome assembly GCA_030710515.1 of Abscondita cerata. Classification (NCBI taxonomy): domain Eukaryota; kingdom Metazoa; phylum Arthropoda; class Insecta; order Coleoptera; family Lampyridae; genus Abscondita; species Abscondita cerata. The sequence goes on along the minus strand of JALBCR010000811.1, from coordinate 17,447 downwards.
CTTAATGCATTTCAGTTTCGCACTATTTCCTGCCTGGTGTTTAGATAACCAAACGTTAGTTTTGGAATTTCAATCTAGAGATTGCGTAGAATCAGTTCTACAGAACGCCCGGCTCTTTATTTCTCAATTGTTGGCATTGGCAGAGTCGTGCCACGTGTATTCTCGTGATTACTATAGGTGAAATACTTTCTTTTATTAAGTAATTAATTATTTAATCAATTGTAGGTTGATGAGTTCCTTTATTATTTACAAGCTGCAATAAGTACATCTGTATTATGCACACTGTCGAATGCGGTAAGTGAAACAAATTTTTACTTATCTACGCAAAAGCCATTTTGGTATCCTTTTTAGAAATTCTACGAGAGGAACGAACCTATGAATAACTGGAGGCAAAACTAGCCATTCTTTACTTGTACTGCTGGTGTATCTACTACAACCCTTTCTTTCTACAAGTCAGGAGTTATCGTGCTTTGTCTAGAAAGGAACCGCTGTACCTTATCGACAATAACAAACTGTAAGAATATCGTATCATAACGTCTGTCATTTATAAGGAATAACATATAAAGCAATCCATCAATGATAGCTCGATAAAAAAGATGACGAAATAAAAATAAACTGCAAGAAGTCTTTTAAGCAAACTAATTCTTAAAGATCAAAGGAAAGGAACACCAACTGCAGCGTCTATTTAACTGTTTTTCGGTTGGTTAATTCTTAAAGAGACAGTTCACAGCATAATGGTATATTATTTTATAAGGAGCTTAAATGATGTTTTTTGTGCTGAGAATGTAGACAAGGAAAAAGAAGCAAAAACGCCAAATAAATAAGGATTTTTTACAGCAAATCCCGTTTGCTTTGTAACATTGGGTGAGTTGCTATAATTTTCAATGTAAACAAGAACGTCAGGTGCTTCCAAAAATGGTAAGTTTTTGATTATATTGCTACAATGCATCTTAAGTACTTAAGCGCCGCCGACAGTGTAACACTTAAGCATTATCAACTAGGCCATATAATGGCATATTTAACTGAAGTTTGAAGAAAAACTATATTAAAGTACATTAAGTATATGCGATTATTCTAAACGGTAATTCATTTCATTGTGGTTGGTAACAAATGAAATCAAGATCAATAAATTACTGCTAGTTTACTTCAATCGTGATTATGCTAAATTATAATAATAACCAAAACAAATTAGTACTAGTCATAGCTAAATGAGTTGCTAATACCATGTTCCATTATTGATACTTTTGTATAGATTCATTATTTTTCTATTTTCAATAAAAAATGCACGTCCGTTTTATATCATGTTAGTTAATTTTTAGGCGTACAAGAAGCACTTGTAGTAATAAAAAATAAAATTAAATCAAAATAAAAAATTACTAAAATTCACGTTTTTTGAATAAATGTCATTAAAGAATTTCTGTCACACATTTAAAAAAATTAATTTATTGATCAAAGGAAACGATCGACTACAAGATAATTTAATTATAGATAAAAATAAATTGGTTTTAGTTCATTACTTATTCTTATTGAAATAGCGCATCCTTTAGAATATCTAATGATTTAATGAGTAATGAGGAATGTCATAGACTTAGTAACTAATCAAATGCGTTTCTTGAACTTATATTTTGCTTATGAAATGTGGATACATTTGTATTCAAACGACTTCAAATAAAATATTTGATAGCACGATGGGTAGTTAGTTATTGACTAAATTGTTTTGTCAAGGAAAGGGATAGGAATAGAAATAATAATTATACACATACATTTACATATCAAGTTTCTTTCAAACGTAATTATTGGCTAGCGCTCTAAGAATAATCAATAAGCGTTTCCATTTTTTATTTTTCTACTTTATCATACAGACAAAATGTCGGTTGTTTTGACAATGATTCAATTTCTCAAACCAGGCGCCAAACATGTATGCAGTGTTAAGATATTTTACTAATCGAATGAAATATGAATGCTGAACATGAAAAATTATTGTAGTCGGACGTGTCGCATTTGAGCAATCGTGTTAACAAGTATTTACCAGTTTTGACTCCAAGATGTATGTGTGATAAACGCATTCATCGTGCGTACACGGATTAACCATTTTATTTGAATAAAAATGTATGTTCAGGTAGAGAATTACAATGTTTTGAAAAAGTCAGCAGTTTTTCTAGGAAGTGTGATATTTAATAAATGCAGGAATACGTGAATAGAAATATAATTAATCATCTACTTATCAAATTGATCAATTTATATACTTTTTAACTACATGGCGTCTAAGACAACTTCAGTAGCAAAGCAATGATGAAAAGGATGTCCTTTCAATTCTAATTACAAAATTCTAGACTTAACTGGCATTTTTTAACGCATTCAGATAGAATTAGACCTGCTGTCGAAATAATGTTAAACTTGTAGATAGTCAATTTTTATTTCACCTATTTTTCGACATAACCTCAAAGGTATTAAGAAAAACCAATTTTGTAAAATGTTTTTTTTTACAAAAATGATTTGATGTTGATTAACAATATGTCCAAAATGTAGCTAATTACCTATCCCTTAAATAAACTCCACCTAGAATACTATGCGTTTCCTGAAAAAAGTCTGTAGAAGTTAGGGGAGACCGGGGCAGCGAGGACCACCACTTAGGACCGCTAGCTTAACTTACGAAAACGTGTATTGTGAAGTTTTGTGGCAAAATCCAGTTATAAAGGTAAGTTTATGTAATTTTTTTCTAATTCTTGTTTATTATTAGGCTACTGTTAAAATGTTAAGTTCAACAAAGTGCACGGTAGCGTTGCCGAACTAGTTAGCTTCAAACCCAACCTAAAAGTTTGTTAAAACATGTGCCTAAAAAATGTATTCTGTGATTTTCGGATTTAGTTACATGTGGGTAATGATGAACCTTGAATCGGGGCAGACAGGACTGCATTACCCATGAGTGGTCCTTGTTACCCCGTATTTTTTTATTCCAAAGCGTACTGGCCCGGATGGAAGACGCCATTGTTGCGGTTCAGACAATACGCAACGGAATGAGCATCCTAGAATCTTCTAGGAGATTTAATGTCCCAAAAACTTGTTTGATCAAGCGATTGAAAAATGAAAATTTGTTAGTCGATTATTTGCTGGAGACGCAGTCTAGTTTTTATGGCCTTACTACATTAGATGTAAGGCGTATAGCTTACAAACTGGCGGATAGACTCAAAATCAAGCACCCGTTTAATAAAACGAAAAAAGTTGCTGACGAGGATTGGTTATACCGTTTTCTAAAAAGAAGTAGTCGCTGGTCAGCGACTGAGGTTACAAGTCTTAATAGGACCGTGGGCTTTAATAAAGAACAAGTGACTTCTTTTTTTGACCCTTTAAAAAAGTTTCAGAAAAACATAGTTTTTGCACTGAAAATATTTATAATTATCACGAATCTGAGTTAGCACGGTATCAAAACCAACAAAAAATATTTGCAAGAAAAGTGCAGAAGCAAGTAGGAAGAATAGTTATGGGAGAAAGAGGGTTGAACATTATAGGAAGAAGTGATTTAGAAAGTGGAAGTATGAAGTTACCATCAAAAAACGTAAAATCTTTGGCAACGGTCAAAAGTGCAGTGAAATAAAAAGTAACTAATAGCATTGATTATAAAGTTACTTATAATCAATGCTAATAGAATGAAAAACAGACTGTTACCGACGTAAGCGACGAAAGCAGCTTAAATTTTTAAATTGCATTTTCTATAAATTTCGCATAATAAACAAAAAATTTTTTTCACATTTGTAAAGAGAAGCAGTTTATCTATCATTTTCGTAAAAATTTCAGTTATTTTAAAAACAAAGATGGCGGGGGGTGTTCAATTGTTTTTGCAATAACCTGCTTTAACTTCTTAACGGTTTGACCGATTTTAACAAATTTGGTATCGTTGAAAAGAGTATTTTATAAGCAATCAATCAATTAAAATATAGTTAATTTAATTGAATTCTTCTCCACCAGGGGGGCTAGTTTTGACACCATGACCCAAATAAAAAAAATCAAAAAAATCAAATGGAATGATATGACATTTTTTATGATAAAGTAGCCAAATAACATCCAAATATGCCAGTGAAAACCATTTGTCAAAATCTCGTTCCTAACCTCAAATATTGGGAAAATGAGAATAATGGATGTTTGAAGATCGAGGACCGCGCGGTAAATTTTCTAAAACTATTAAAAATTTAGCACAAAACGAATAAGATGTTAAAGAGACAATTGTGAGTCTAAATAGAATTCATTTAGGTATTATTTAAAAAAATATATATCATCAGAACATTCATGTTGCTCCAAAGGGACTAAACGCATTTTGAACTTATTGTCACTTTAGTATTACTCTCGTAATTCTAAAGTTTAATTTAAAAAGTAAGCCTAAAATCTTAAATAGGTATACTGTATCCGAATTCGAATATGTTAGACCATATATTTTAGAACCATTTACAAAGATTCTTTGTAAAATTTGATGCCCAAATCTAGTACTTTGCGTAAAGTTTTAAGCTGTTTTTTTTGCAATATGGTATGTGATCTTGGAAAAAAGAAAGATACGTAGGTAGTTCAGTTCATCTTTGCCAAAAAAATATATTTGAAAATGAAAAAGTATAAGGTATAACTTTTTAATCGCAATAATGAAAAACAAGGTAAGTCTTGGCTTGGTTTTAAAGTAAAGTTAAAGCACCCTACACTTTAAGCCTTGGAAAATTAAACAAGTGGAACACGATGCATTGTAAAATAACAGTCGTAATTTTGTAAATTATTTTGTTGTGTTTACATTCAGAAAGTGCAGTTTTTTGAATTTGTAATCTTTTTTAAAATGCCGATTTCTAACCAAGAAGCATTTAATATGCTGGCGCCTTAATCATAGCACCGCCTCTGCGATGTTAAAAATAACTACAGACATTAGTAGAAGCATATATCAATCTGAAGTAACATACCTAGTGCTGTTAGACTACAGTAAAGCTTTCGATGTAATCGACCGAGATTTGCTTTTAGCCAAATTACATTTTTATGGTATCAATGAGGACATGCTTTGCTGGTTTATAAATTATTTAAGCAGCAGGTCACTACCAGTAGTTTATGGCGTACCACAAGGAAGCATATTGGGTCCTACGCTTTTTACAATTTTTACTGCTGATTTACCCGAGAGCCTTGTAAATCAATGGAATATTCATCTATACGCAGACGATACACAACTGTATCAATCTTGTCCACCTGGAGATGTCAATGGTCTCATTGATGAACTTAATTTAAATTTGAAACATTTACTGGATTGGTCAAATAGAAATGGCTTCCGTTTAAATGCGAGTAAAACATCGATTTTTGTGTATTGGTTCTAGACTTGCTGTTAAGAAAGCCTCTCTGTTATTAGATAAACAGATAGTATTAAGTGATACAGTGTTAAAAATTAGTAACAGTACTCGTGATCTCGGTATAATAATCGATAAAAATTTAAACTTTGAAGAACATGTTTTAAAAAACGTAGAGAATGTTATTCCAAGCTGAAATCGTTATGGAAACTTAAAATGTTCTCCCGCAACATACTAAATGGACTTTAGTTAATACTTTAATATTAAGCCATATATATTATGCAAGTGCGGTATATTATAATTATCTTTCAAGTAATATGCAAAACAAGTGTTACAGGTTCTGCAAAACGCTTGTCTGCGTTACTCTTTGCAATTTCTATGAGAGACCATGTAACGCCGCATTATAATAACCTGAGTATACTTAAGATAAAATACAGATTTCTGCTCTTATATGGCACGTTTTTATATAAAATGTTACAATCAAAGCAACCATCATATTGGTCTAATCTTTTGATCAAACACTCAGAGATATCATCACATGATGCTAAACTGCGAGGATGTAATTCTTATGTCACCCCCATACATTGAACTGCTAAATTTTAATGTTGCTTTGAATACACGGCACCAAAAACTATAAATGCATTTAAAGATGTTTTTTTACCATCTACTTTCAGTAAATTTAGGTCAACTCTGAAAATATGCTTAATAAATACGCAGAACAATTATTAAATTAAGCTCTTCAAGCTATTTATAATATTTATAATTTCCTAGGGAAAAGTGAAAAACGGCTTTGCCGACCTTTTTCCTTTGAGCATGGATATTGTTTTCTTCTTTTAGTTTTGTTTTCTTTTGTTAAGATTTCTTTATTTCTTTGTAGATCATGCTTAATAAACATCATTATTATTATTATTATTATTATTGTTATTATTATTTTGAATGTTTTCAAAATGGGATTATCGCTGCTCGCACCTTCTATTTGCGCTATCCGAATCGACCGCGATACCATCGCCGCGTGTTTGTGCGTTTAGCCCAGCGCCTGTTAACAATGGGTAGCATCCTGCCATGAATCGGAGAAATAGGCAAAATAACGAACAAAATGTTATTAATATCCTGGCATCTATAGAAATCAATCCCCAAATTAGTACTAGAGAAATTTCTCGAGACTTGGGTATTCCTCAAAGTACGGTTCATCGCATTATTCAAACCCAGAGTTATGTAAGAGGTATACGTCTTTTATAAAAGTTTAATCTATTTTACACTCAAATTATAAACCCCCATGGCTACACCCCTACCATATCAACTTACACCAAGGCCTTACTCCTCGGGAGTCTGGTTTGGAGAAATCCAGCATTAAGGGAGATATAGTGTAAATGTTTGGTGTGGGATAATTGGAGGGCGGGTTGTTGGTCCGTTTATTTTGGACGGAGCATTAAATGGTCGAACATACCTACATTTCTTAGAAAATGTTCTTTCAATTTTAATGGATGATATTCCGCTGGACGTCCGCCAAAATATGTTTTCCAGCACGATGGTTAAAAATTGCTTCGTATTTAACACAAAGAATCTTTGGATGTTGAATTTTGGAATGATTCTGTTTATAATTGCGCACATATTAAAACTTAATAAATATTTCAAGGTCTCCCGATTTAACCTGCCTTGATTTTATCTCTGGACAAAAATTAAGTATATGTCTTAGCAACAAGGCCAACTTTCCCGAGGATATGATTGCAAAATCAGGAATGCCATCTTGAACATCCCAAGAGTTGAAATTGAGAATGCTGTTCTTTCAACACATCAGCGTCTTCAGATGTGCATCCAAAATAACGGAGGCCATTTTGAACACCTGGGTCGCTATTAGATCCCTTTTTTTCTTTTATGGGTTTTATTAAAAAACGGATTTCTTTAGAACCACAGACCATTACATAAAAACAATTCTCTAAAGTAACTATATTATACCTACTAAAATCTTTGTAAATGGTTCTAAAATATATGGTCTAACATATTCGAATTTGGATATAGTATACCTATTTAGGTTTTTAGGCTTACTTTTTAAATTAAAGGTTAGAATTAAGTGACAATAAGTTCAAAATGCGTTTAGTCCCTTTGGAGCAACATGAATGTTCTGATGATATATATTTTTTTAAATAATACCTAAATGAATTCTATTTAGACTCACAATTGTCTTCTTAACATCTTATTTATTTTGTGCTAAATTTTTAATAGTTTCAGAAAATTTACCGCGCGGTCCTCGATCTTCAAACATCCATTATTTGGATGTTATTTGGCTACTTTATTATAAAGAAAAGGCATTTGATTGATTGCTTAAGGAATGCTCTTTTCAACGATACCAAATTTGTTAAAATCGGTCAAACCGTTAAGAAGTTATTGTAAAAACAATTAAACACCCCCCGCCATCTTTGTTTTTAAAATAACTGAACTTTTGTTTTTACGAAAATGATAGATAAACTGGTTTTCTTTACAAATATGAAAAAAAATTTTTGTTTATTATGTGAAATTTATAGAAAATGCAATTTAAAAATTTAAGATGGCAGTTACTCCCTCTGGTGGTCATTTTTAAAACTTCAAAATATTTTCCTGCGATTCTTCATGGCCGATTTCCTAATACGGTTCCTAATACGGTTCCCGAGATATGGCCGAGGAACGGTCTTATTGGGTCACCCGGCACATGATTAAATTTTTTTTCTAATTTTAATCTAATCTTTTCTCCATTGTTCAGAAAAGTTATTTCATTTTTCTGTTTTAAATAATTTTTCAGTCCTCAGTCCATAATCACTGATTTTGAATCACTCAAAAGCGGCCAGAAACACCCCTTTCTTGGCCTCGGCCGACAAAAAAGTTACTAAATGTTGACAATATCACATTAAACTCATGACATTGAAATCAGTACAATCATCATGCTGGAATACGTAAATAATACGTTGCAGTACTTTTATACATCTTATTTTCAAGGATGTTATAGCCCTTTTGAGTTTTAAACGCAAACATTGAAAAAAACACATATTTTAATATATGCCAAAATGGCACCGTGTTGAATGCTGCCAAATAGCGTTACTAACCGAAAATGTTTCGGCATATAGTAATATTTAAAAATTTAAATTTCAACAAATTTGCCTATTGGTCGGCCCAAAAATCGTGTGTGTATCACTTAGCCAAAACTGTTTTTGCGAGTGCTCGAACTTGCAGACCGCGGCTAACGCCTTGGCCTACAAATCATCCTCACACTTGCAAAAGGTCAGTTTCTGACCTAGTGATACAAATAACTATTTTGATCATCATGATTCTTGCTAAGGGCATCATCCACTAGATATAGTTTCGAAAAATATGGTTTTTAAAACTACCTTAAACCATTTAAAAGTTTGCATGCTTTCATGACATCAATATTTTGTTGTGGCAAAGTAATATTGACCTAGTAAATATTATAAAAAAATGTGTTCCATAGCATTAAACACAAACAAATACTATGTTTTTTTTTGGATTTTTGTTGTTGTCCGTTATGTTATTTTTTTTGAAGCAGTAATCACTTTACCAACCAACAACTTGATATTTGATTGACCATTATGTGTCGGTGTTAAGTTTTAAACAACGATTTAAATGTTTTATTAAAATATCTAATTTGATCTATAGAAAAACTACAAAAATCTGAACAATTCCAATAATGTAAATATATCATTCCTTATTTTTGCAAAATATTTGCCTTTAGTCCCACGGCACTATTTGTTTCTTATTTCTAAAAAAGAGATTAAAACGATACACAAACAAACAGACAGTAATGCCTTTTAATCAGTAAAGGACGGCAAGAAACTAAAAGAAGAAATAAATTAAATATGTAAAGCAACAAATAAAGGTAAGACTATGCTTAAGTAAAAATCAATAGCGCCAAACTCAAATAATAAACAAAGTTAGACTAAGAAAAATTTAAGCAAACATTCTGTAAAACAAACTTTAAAAATTAAGTACTTACGAGAGTTAAACCTTTCGCAGGATTGACTTGACCGAAACTTTTAAAGCGGTAAAAGTAGTTTGTGACCGTATTCTTTCGCAAATAATTGATTTATAGACCAATTTCTCCCTACAGTATAGACAGCTGTGTTTACACTCATGCGATTGAATATGAATTTTTATATTGAAAAATCTTCTAGGGATTTTAGTTATTTGAAATTGCCAGTTCCGATGATTTGTCTTCATTTGTTCGCAACAGTTATACCTCACTTCCTATTTTTTGACTGTCGCGAAAAGATGTACATGGAAAATGTTGTCTAAAAATTGAACAATTAGACATGTGCTTTGTAATATCGATTGAAGTAAAATCATCCCATTTAAATTAGGGAATAAGTCTTCGACTACTGTTCCTGTGTAAGTACCTTTTTTTACTTTCCTTTGTTTTAATAAAATATTTGCTCTCACGGGTTCTACCGTTTACGGGCACCTTTATCTTTTTTTGTTGGTTTCCCTCTTTGGGCTTCTTCTGCTGGTCACTGCAGACGTACTCCGTTTTAATTAATCAATGGATATTTAATTATAGTTATGCTGGCAAGGATAATAATTAGAAAATTATAAAATATCGAAGTGGGTCTGGTATCACCCCAACGCTGGAATTTCCACTACTTTGAAACCTCCTTCGGGTCAAGGACACCACCCAAGATAAGCCGTTTATCTGGTTCTTTGTAAGCAGCCCAGCAACTGTTATCAACGGAGTCCATTTTGGTTTTTCGTTTTCTTCATTGGATAATAAAATATTATGTTTGGATACGAAAGCTGTCACATCTGCCGATTATCTGTCCAACACCAAAGACTTCCTAGTTATACAAACTAAGTTAATTTTTTTATGCATGTCATTCTCACGTAGCCGTGAGTTTAGCAACGTACCTTTTTGGTGCTGCATAGATAATTTTGTGACTAGAAAGATCTTTTAGAGTACCTGATCAATTTTGTGCCCTTTTAATCTATTTAAATAATCGGCCAAAGTCCGGTACTACCCGTAATTGTTGTCAAATACATTTTGAACAATATTCGCCACCCGAACTCGGTGAATCGTTTGCAGAGATTAATCGGTGCTACAACTGTCAAATTCGCTAACCTATTTGGGGCATTTGTGCCTCGAATTTGTATTCGTGCCTTAACTCGCTCTCGTGAATTATTATTATTTTATAACTATATTTTGCTATTCATTCTAAATGATATTATCTATTGTTGTGTCGATGTGTTTCTATGTGTGTTAGTTGAACTCTAGTCGCTATAATAATATACATATTTCTATCCACGTACGGTTTGTTTCTGTGTCTACGAGTTCCTAGTAGCTCTAGATATCTCTTATAACTAATCCTAGGTGGCACCTCATAAATTATTCGTGCAGTGTAGAAGCTTTCATTTCGAACGATTCTCAATCAGCCCAAGACCACTTACGACCAAGAGGAGCTGCCGGCAGGCCTTCTAGCACTGCGCCATAGCCAACGTCCTAGTTCAGTGTCATCTTCAACAATTGTTTAGACTCTACAAAATCAAACTTCATCTTACATACTACAGATTCTACAAACATATATCTTGCTTAATAATTTCAAAAATAGTTCTATTAATAACAATTAAAAAAATAATATACGACTAATGTTTTGCTTAAATTATGATTTATCGAAGCTATTGTTTAATTCTGTAATAGTTGTTTAACCAAACCATGTCAATATGTAATAAAATACTGCTTGCTTTGTCAAGAATATAATTTACACCTTCTGGAAATGTAAATTAGTTTGCATTATATTTTGAAAATAACATAATTGCATATCGCGTATTGACATAAATTCTTAATTTATATCCATAGTGGAAAGCAATCGTAAGAACTATCTTGGGTTACTATGTAATTTACTAAGTCAACTTAATTTGTTTGTAAGTACAGCCATGCGTGGTATTAAAATAATATTAAACAAATAATTTTCTCAAGAATTTGATCTATTAAAAACTCAAAACCTATGACTGAATTAAGTTCTATCAAAGAAACGCCTTACAATATCTTGAATTCCACAAAAACGAGTAGAAAAAGAACAATATTGACCTCCTGTAATAATTAATCACCACATAAGTACTGCATCTGATTTTTCTAATGTTGTTTTTCCCGCGCAATATTAATTGAATTTATAATTAACCAATTAATTTGCGTTGGTGTTTATCAATTTATAACAAACCTGTACTCGATTTTCATTCCTTTCTTTTCATGTAGAAATGAAAAAATAAAAAATGTAAATGAAAGGATAACAAGTAATTCTGTTTACTGTTTGTAATTGGAGCAAGATTATCTATTAATTTAATTAAAAAATAACATATAAGACAAACTATTAAATTGCGCATATTCTTTATTGTTTTTTTAAAATAAAATTACCATACATTTTTTCGAAAGTATTTAAACCCTCCTAATTTGATGAAAATTATATTTTTAACATGTGGTTTAAAATGAGTAATTTTAATAGTTTTCCACAATCAATTAGTTACGCTTACCATCTGTAAGTAATTTAATTCTACAAACTAAAGGAAATTAAGTGAATGCTTAGTATTATTTATAGGCCATTTCTTGTAAATTTGTGCAAATTAAATGTAATACACGTACATAAGCGATTTGATATGAAAATATATCACAAAATGAGGTTCCGTCCAAACATATTTGGCTTGAATAGAATTAATTTCATAAAATTTCACTTATTTTTAATATTAATTTTGTAAATACATCTAAAATTTTGTCGATTTTCAAAAAATAATTACTGCAAAAAAGCTTCAACTTTTTCCAAGTGCTCGATGATTTCGGGTAAGTTGGTTCATTATGTTCTTAAAATATATAACTTTAAGGTAGGACTCGAGCCAAGATAAAGAAATTTATCTTAGTGGTTTTTTATAATTTTTGAAAAAATGTTTTCCTTAATTCTATTGAACTAAGTACTTACTTCATATTTATTTAGGAAAAATGTACAACACAATTTCACAAAACACAATCACATTACACATTTAATTAATGTTATTACATGTGAATACTAGGGTAAGTAAGGTTGGCATTTATAGGTTTTAGTGGTTTTCCTAAACCTTGAAGTAAATGCTTTGCCAAAACGAACCAATCCACAATTGCCCACGGTTTCGTCACCACACAGTACAGGTTTATACTGGTCTTCTGGGGCACCATACATAACACTTACATCACAATACAATATTTAAAATGTACCATACGATTAAAAAAATAAATATTTATTTTCAAAAAAGTCACTTTTATTTCATAATGGAATGGTTTATTGAAATGATTATTAATTGTTTTCACAGTTCTGGATTTTTTTTGAGACTCTGAATATCTATATTATCTACCTCATCTAGTTACTCATCAGAAAAAACCAAAAATGGTATTACTACGTAATATTATCCCAATCATCTCAATTTGTAAAACGATTCAACTTTTTTCTTTAAACTTGGTTGGTTAAATTTTTGAACTGGTTTATTTAGTGATTAATAATCTCTGATTATTTTAGGTTGCAAATCTATCAAGTATACGAGTGACAAAACCGTGTAACGAGTAAAGCCTACATTATGCGGGATTTGTTTTATTAAAACCTTTTTTGAAATTTGATTTTGGCATCAATTTTTGCGCATTTACTGACAAATAAAATTTTTTCCACAAAATTTTAAAAGTTAGATTTTTTCTCAAAATACAGTTAAAAAATAAGTACGTAATATCAAATTTTGAATAATATAAATATCTCATCCCGATTTCACAGTAGCGCCTAAAAATTTAGACAAGACAAAAATACTCCTAGGCTGTCCCAGATTCAATGTTGCCGCAAATATCTTATTACCATAGCAATTACTAAAAAAAATTTTGGGCAAAAATTGATCAAGCCTGTTAATCCTTTTTTGCTATTGCAACATATTTGGTATTAGGTGGCCACACTCTGTATATAGTTGGATGTTTAGTTCCTACGGTTACTTGGACACAAGTTTTATTAGACATGTATGGCATCTAAACTTGACGAAAAATACAATATAATAACCTAAATTATTTCTTATAGATGTGTTCAAATTATTTTTTTAAATATTTAAAATCTTCAGTGAGTTACTATGTTGACTTCGAGTTGAGATACGTTGTCGTAAACACTGTATAATTTTAGATTAATCTATCGTGTTTCACGATTAGTTATTTTCACGTGATTAATCTCCAACCGTATGTATTAAACTTTTTTTTACACTTGAAAACCAAGTTCGTCAATCATCACTAACTGTTACTGCTGATATTGATGCTTATAATCTATTAGTGATAAGAATTTTCGATAAATTTTTCTTTAGTCGGCTCCTCAGTTCCCAAGAGGCAGGCAACCAACACTACATAATCAATGCATTGTTATTTGCGGCCCTAATTATTATTAATTAAGAATTTGCAACGGCGATTCACTGCTCTTCACTACATGAGCAGTTACATACAAACCAGTTCTTCAACAGTTTCTAACCATAAGATTTTCGAACAATGTACAAACTAGTTCATTTGTATTGCGCAGTCGAATCCACGTCAAAGATAACGTTTCCAAAAAGAGAACAAGCTATAGTTCTACACTCAGATAACAATCCTAAACTCTTCGATTACGTCCAGGTCATCGGCGATATAATTCGCCACAAGCAATTTTCTTTGCCTCTAAAATTTCCAATAACCGAATTTGCATATACCTAGCCAGTACTGATCTAGTTGATAATTTATTACAATTTCATCCAACTATAAAAATATCTGACATTGATTTAAGTATCCGTTGACTAGTGTCACCTACCAAAAGAATTCTCATATTTAATATTTCGCCATGTATCCCACACAAAATAGTCAAAAACGAGATTAGAAAAATTGGTCTGCAACTAGCATCACCCATTCCTTTTCTACGACCCGGATTTCCAGATGATGAATACTCTAGTATACTCAGTTTTCGACGCCAAGTTTACGTTTTTTGTCCCACAGACAATTTCGACGTACAAACATCTGCAATTATCAAACACGACGATTTCGAAAACCGTATTTTCTTTTTAACGAAAAAAATTGAATGTTTTATCTGTAAACTGCATAGACATATTGCATCAAATGGTCCCAATCCGCCACATAATAACTTACTTCCATTCTCCTCTATGTCGTTGTGACACAATACGAGCTTCCTAATCAGACAATTCCTTATCCACTTGTAGTTATCTCTCCCTCCAGACAAAAGCGTGGTGTAGCCAAATTTTAACTCCTACTAATGAAAATAGTCACTTTGGTGATGAACCGATACCCACCTTATTTGATTCGGACAGCATGCCCCCACCAATAGTTCATCTCTCTACTATTAAAGCTAAGAAGAAAAAACCAAAAATTAGCGTAGGCTCGGACGCCCAACCTTAAAGCGTCACGTAACCCTTATCTTAACAATTATTAGACCAACAAACTTAAGAGCCAGCGGCGGATCTTCATTCTTTGTATTCAACGAAATACGTGAAGTACGTGAGTTCACTTTAAACACTAGTCTGAAAGCAGTGGCAATCACTGTCTAGTGCCCGTCTAAAATTCACATTTGTAACATTTATATACCTCCACACCACATCTTTACTCAAGCAGAACTATCAGACCTCGTAATCCTGCTCCGTTTATCATAGTAAGCGCTTTTATGCGCATAGTACGAGTATAATATGGGGATCACAACATACGTTCGGGAAAAATTGTAGAAAACACAATAATCAACTGCCACATCAACATTTTAAACACTGGTAGTAGCACACACTTCAACATTTTATCAGGAACTTTATTAGTAATTGATCTTAGCATTTGTGACCCAAAGACCTGTCCACATCTCACTTGGAATAGCAATCACTTTCTCATCGTTACCACAGACAAGATACCAAAACCTGCTAACATCATTACTACATGGAAAACTACTAATGCAAATTGGCCATTATTCAGCTTAACGGTAAAGGAAAAAACAAACCAATTAATTTTCACAAATAATATCAATGACGCAAACACTGAATTCAACAACAGCCAGACCTAGCCAAAAAAAAAGCATTTAGGTAAATAATGTTTTTATTTCTCTACATATCTCAGCTTAGCTCAACACACTTTTTAAGCTATGTTCAATAACTAAATGCCCTGTTTATAGTGAAAATGGTAAAGATCTTCAAAACGATCGTCAACAGCAAACTGTATAGGTCTTTAATCACCAAGCAATTTCTTTAAAATTGGAAACAGTAAATAATCCGAGGGACTAAATCCGGTAAATATTGCTTTTAGCCATCGCGATAACGGCATTGCAATAAAGCAATACTTTCTTTTTTTGCGAAATATTGTCATTTTTTTTGTTTCTTTTCTGAAGGCAGTTAATGTCACTCTTCCAAAAAATCCGAAGCCGTGGCTTTGTTTGCATATGGAACCGTTTTTACCTTCTTTAGAATCAATTTCTTACTTCCAGTTCATTGTTTCGACTGTTTCTTTGTCTCAAGTATACGAAGGAACAGTCAAAAACAATAGAGTGATAGTTTCGCCCAGGCATATGAGTCGATGCAAAAAGTCGGCTTATATTGATGTGCAACTTCATCAAATACTCTATTGAAACATCCCTATGGCGTTGATTTTGTTCCATTGTAAGTATCGCAGCACATGGGTGCAACGTTTTAGTCAAAATGCAATTTACAGAACTATTTGAAGGGTCATCCGTACTATTTTGTGAATTTTCCTTACTATTTCTATCCAATATTTTACTGTTTTAAACTTTGTTGACCAATTTTTTTATGTTTCAGACAAATACTCGTAGCGTCGGCAAATTTTAAATTAAAATTTCTAAAGATTGGATTTTCTACTATAGCCGTTCTTTTCAAACCACAAGCGTCACCTATACGTCAGATCGGGTAATTCTAAAACTAAACTCGTATCTACAATCAGTGTCTCAATTCGCTTTTTACCTTCCATGCAAATTACTTGATGAGCTTTACGTTGTCATAAACTCAAAACCAACGTATAGACAATGGCTGGGATTGTAAACAATAGGATATTTGCAGTTTTTGCAAAACAAACATATCTCTGCAGCAATAGAATTGTACCTAAACAAAGAAGAATCTGATTTAACAATAAATTTTATTTGGTTTTAACATCATGACGCCACATCATTTTGCTACTGCGATTAAAAAGAGGATATGAATTAATTTTTATTGAAAAGAGGAGTAGTCATCAAGATTTTCCAACCTTCAATCTCTGGATTTCATTTGTATAGCTACTTGAAATAAAAAATGTACCCACAAAAAGCAGAAGAACTAAAAAATCAGATCCAAAGTTCGTTTGAAACTCAAGATATGCTGCATTATGTTTTAAAAAAAATTGTGTACATGCTTGGGTATTGCCAAGAGATAAATGGCTGGCAGTTTAAACACTTAATTTGTTAGTTTTTATTGTTTGGTTTCTATTCCTAACTGTTTGTTCAGATTGTTTTAATTTCCATAAAATTAAGTTTTTGAATTTTAATAATGTTTTCTTTTTTTTAACTTTTCTCATAGATTTTAAGGAATATGAGTGTGTTCTAAGTTCCTTCAAAGCAAAAGCGATTGTCTCTAAGGTTTGGGCTTCAAATCATACACAGGTCGCTGGACATTAAACTGAGGACATTCACACAAAATATGTGTATCTTCTCGGTCATTGGATCAATTGAATACAGTTCTTTTAAACCCAACAGATTTCTTAACCAGTCGGTGATTACGACGCATACATTTACAATGTACGAGTATTAGGCAGTAAAGAATAACTTGACCAATCTCATATAATTCTGTCGAGTAAATGAATGTATTCCTGTCCGACTCCACAAGTAGTACTTTTAACAAAAAGGTACACTGTGATACACTTTTGGTTTTGGAACAATCTGTGGTACTTGAAACAAAGTTCATTAAATACCTAGTAAAAGTGTTTGTAGCATGATGTGATTGGGCTGTTGCAAGTGTAATCTTGGGGACAGTCCTAGGTAGCATTTTATTTACTCTGGAAATTTAAGAATGAACACGTCAAGCTAGCACATATTTTTGAAGAAGTGAAGATGTATAATTTGGATGCTAGTATGCTGGTCAAGTAACCCGCAGTTAAGGTGACTCTTCTCCGGAACATCGATAATA